>JAJLZB010000018.1:0-181743 GCA_030571995.1 Yamadazyma insecticola
AGATAGTCGTGTGAGGATCAATCAATAAGAACGAAAATAACTACGAAAATAACTACGAAAATAAAACCTTCAAATTGGCATAGAAGTAGAGGTTAGTTAAGATAGTCGTGTGAGGATCAATCAATAAATAAGAACGAAAATAACTACGAAAATAACTACGAAAATAAAACCTTCAAATCGGCATAGAAGTAGAGGTTAGTTAAGATAGTCGTGTGAGGATCAATCAATAAGAACGAAAATAACTACGAAAATAACTACGAAAATAAAACCTTCAAATTGGCATAGAAGTAGAGGTTAGTTAAGATAGTCGTGTGAGGATCAATCAATAAGAACGAAAATAACTACGAAAATGATCAATCAATAAGAACGAAAATAACTACGAAAATAACTACGAAAATAAAACCTTCAAATTGGCATAGAAGTAGAGGTTAGTTAAGATAGTCGTGTGAGGATCAATCAATAAGAACGAAAATAACTACGAAAATAAAACCTTCAAATTGGCATAGTATAGATTAGTTAAACTAGTTTAAGCAAGGGCGTGCCTCTACCCTTCTAGGAGACCTGTCGTGTACGCCAAAGTTGTCAAAAGAAGTAAACTTCCTGTAGATGCGCAGCCTGTGAGGATCAAAAGTCGTGCTCGGTGCAATTAACCAACAACTTTTTAGACTATGTGTGTAGAGGTAAAGTTCAAATCATACCAAATTATAGTAAATCGAATAATTTTGTGTGGTGGCTAAGGATTTTGAGAAAGTAAGTATTATCTACCAGCATATGTCGTTGATTAAATTGAGTGTTCGCCAATATAACCGAATTGTTGGTGTCCGTCCCGATTAAAATGTTGCAAAATGACCCGATAACTTTGGTTAAAAAAGACATTAAGAAAAAATAAGTAGTTCCTGAAAGATCAATTAGTTGTTTTATGTATTGAATATAAAATAAAAAAGATCATTGGAAATAAAAGTAAATTTCATACAAGAGTTTAAAGGCTTAAATTATATACTATTAGTTAAAGAAATAGAACTATAAAACGTCCTTTTCTACGAAAATTGCCATAATAGCGAAAACAGTATAGAACAAAGCTAAAGGATAAGCAATTAAAGCTCTAACATTATGAAGTCTTAATACAGCAACAAAGAAAGCTGAAGCTGAATAAGTACACCAACTAACAGCAATAGCACTTAATAAGTAACCAAAAAGGTTATCTAGTGAAACCCCAACTCCTATAACACTTATTAAGACCAAAGGTAATAAACAATAACCAATAACACTAGCGGATCTTAATAAATCTATATAAACTTGATCACTCATTAATTTAAATAAATAATGTAAAGTGATTATTCCAAACAATCCAACCCCATATATATAGCCAAATTGAACTTTCCCAGCCAATAAAAGTAATGTACCAAATAACATTACAAATAATATAGGACCTGCTAAATCGGTATCTGCCATAATATCGGAAGTGATTGATTTATTGAAAGGGTTCAAAACAGCCAAAGTTTTCGTTTTGATGTGTTGGAAATTTATACCTAATTCTTCAAGTAATGGAGGTTCATTAGCGTAACCTGAAGTTCCAAAAGCTGCCAACATACCAGGTGTAAGCTCACCTGACGTTTCAAACGAGTCCATGGGGCCTCCCATTGATCCCATTGGGCCCATTGTGCCCATTGATCCCATTTGGCCCATAGAACCTCCCATTTGGCCCATAGAACCTCCCATTTGACCTTGATTGGTCGTATCAGTATAATTAGACTGGTAAAATTGCATGTTTTGTGGATTGTTATTGACTTGTTGATAGTACGCCATGTCGGGCAGGTAAAAACGTCGGAAAAAAACAGATGTGGGGTATTTTTGATGCGCTGATTAAGAATCTGACGTTAAAATTGCAGAAACTCGATGGATTCTTGTGATTGCTAAAGAACAATTGATGGAAGTTGATTTTCAAGGTTGGAAGACCGCGACGAATTGAATAGCGCGCGAAATGGTAGCGCAAAAATGGTAGCGCCAGCACCAAGCACCAAACCAACACCATTCAATCTAAAATACCATATTGATGCAACAATATACAGTCACCTCCCCTTTCAGGATCCAACCCATAGGTATAGCAGACCCCTTCCGAAGTGACTATATTGATATGAATCAATTTCAAGTTCAACAAGTCCTTTGATTTGTCTATCTCCACGTCCAAATCAGGATTATCTCTGTTCAAATATTGTTGGGGCACTAAATCGTCTTGTAAGTCATTACTCATTGCCGCAATAGATTTAACATCTTTACCTACACGGTTAATTTTGATGGAAGCAAAATGTCTTGTAGGTTCGAGAATTGAAGAGAACCTTGAAGGTAAGAAATCCCCCATTTTCTGTGCAGCTTTCCTACCTAAAGTTTGTGAGGACCTTCTTATAATTCTTGCAACTGATAATCTTGTTTGGTCAATTATTGGGTCTGATTTATTGCCGTTTGTAGCCGAAGGAAGATCATCAGAAACATTTGTGTAAGAATTGTTAGAACCCTGAGAAAGTTTCCTTTGTTTTGTAGTTGAAGGTTCATCGTCGGTATCTTCTTCTTCTTCTTCGGCATCGCTATCGTCGCCATCGTCTCTAATTTCTTCAGGGTCATCAGGGTCGTCGATTGGGTCAATTGGGTCATTTTCATCTTGATCCATTTTATCTGCAGAGACTTCTGCTTCACCTTCCCCCTCCCCTTCTTCTTGGATAACTGCATGCTTTCTTCTTCTTTTGTGCTTATTCTCCAAAGCTTCGTCTTCTCCTAGTCTAAATATGTGAATCGTACCACTTGAACTTGTGGCTATAACATAAGAGTTATCATTGCTAAATCTCAACGAAAAGATCTTTGTAGGGTACGTACCCCTTCTAAACTGGTACAATTTAACACCAGTGATTACATTGAAAACCCTAACTATAGTACCTTTATCAGAAGCAGTTGCCAAAAGTGACCCGTCATTAGACAACGATAAAGCGGCCAATTGGGATTTATGAGCTTCAATAACACATAAAGGCTGTAAAGTAGTCGTATTGAATATTATAACATCACCAATTCTGTTGGGAGCATTGCTAACTGACTGGATATTATTCTGTTTAGAGTTATTACCACCATTTGTATTGATTCCTTTAACTAGTAAAGAATCATGCGTCATTGTTTTCGGAGGTGATGGATAAGCTAAAAAAGTTTGTGTACTATCAGATTCTCCGTTAAATCCACACAATCCTTGTGGATTAGAACTCGTCTCTATTGTATGCAATAGCTTCATAGTGTTAATATCATAGATAAATATTTGGTTTTCTAATACAACAACCAACCTTTTAAACGATAATTTGGCTGTTAAAACACTCAGTGGGAAGATTAAGTCACAAATTGTGGATTTCTTCTTTGAATTAATGATCTTTAGCTTTCTGGGTGAACTACCCAATTCTTCACCTAATCCAATTATTACAACCAAACTTGTATTATTTAGCATTTCAATTAACCCAATCGATTCATTCTTAACATATTGATAGCATTTACCGAACGTTGGGTTGCAGTTGAAGATTTTATAGCCGCTATTAAGTCCCACCGCTACGCTTGAACCATCTTGATTAAATGCTATGTAGTTCACTTGATCATTGGAATTGTTATAGGCGTGGCTGTTTTTGCTAGACGTGATTGACGAGTCGCCGTCGTCCATTCGATTGTAGCTGCCGTAGATCCCCGGGTGGATCCCAGCACTGAACGAGTTCTTGATCATGTTGGGGGATTGGTGATGGTGGTGCGCGCTATCAAGGACCAATTTCCCTGCGTGATGTGAGCGTAATATTTGAAAGTGGCCGCAATGAGCTGTAAATTAGGCCATTGTAATGGCGTAAGTTTCCTTATCAACTTTTGTATGAACAGTTTTGTAATTTGACTCCATTTTGCACCGGCCATGCCATAGTCTGCTTGTGCAAAAACACTTTCAGATTCTCCGATGTAGTGTAACGGCTAGCACGGTTGTCTTTCACACAGCAAACCCGGGTTCGACTCCCGGCATCGGAAGAACAGTTACACCAGTAACATTTATTTTTTGCGTCCCGGGACGTTGAAAGCTTTTTTTGCCCTGCCCCTTGTTCCCTGTTCCTGTTCATGTATTCCCCTGTTCCTGTTCATGTATTCCCCTGTTCCTGTTCGTTCTCCCTGTCCTTCCACCTCTTCACCTTCACCTTCATTTTTTCAATTCCCACACGACTTCTGGTGATAACAACGTCGCCGCGCACTCATCACCCGCCAGCATGTCACGTCGAGCACCTTCTAACCTGACGGTACTATACGTAGGGCTGATGCCGTACGAATGGGACGAAAATAACCTCAGATCGGTCGTCTGTGGTACCGGAGATGTGGTGGATGTCCGAATGGGGTTTGATTACGCCGGAAAAAATAAAGGATTCTGTTTTGTAGAATACACTAATCCACAAGAAACCCAAAATGCTTTACAATTAGTATCACAAATCAAAGTGATAGGTAATAATGGTCAACCAAAGAAGCTTAGAGTAGAGCTTTCGAAAGAAGGGTTAAGAAGCAATACTATGGGCAATAAACCGATATTACAGTTAAATAGAAACTATTTACCGCCAAATGTTCAACTTCCTCCAGCGCTTCAAGGTCCAAATCAACCACTGGTGAATCAAGTACCGCAAAATAATCAATTTCCAGCACAAAATAATCAATTTCCAGTACAAAATAGTCAATTTCCAGCACAAAATAGTCAATTTTCTCAAGCTCAATCTCAACTACCACAACAAACCTCTACTTTTAACCTTCCACAACCACAAGAACTCCCATTTAAAACACCTGATAAAATCAATGAGACTTTGGCGAATATTCCACCAGCTCAATTGATTGAATTGATATCGAATTTAAAGAATATTCTTAATAGTCCAAATGCTAATAGAGCAGGTGAAGTATTTCAATTATCACCTTATTTAGCTACTGCAGCATCTCAAGCGTTATTGCTTATGGGATTTATTGATAGTGAAGTGATTCAAGATGCTATGAAGAATCCGTACCAGTCACCACCACCGCAACAGCAACAACTTCCAAATCGTCCTAATTATGCTTCACCACCTCCTAATTCAAGGTGGCCGCACTTGCCTGTTGCAACGCAAGCCAAATTGACAAATTTAGCACCGGATCAAGCTGATTTGATAGCACAAGTGTTGTCTATACCACCGGAACAGATAGGGAGTTTAGAGCCTGATAAGCAGGTTATGGTGACGAATTTGAGGGCGCAGTACTTGTAGGCGGTGCCAGAGGTGGGCTAGTACCAGTGGTGCCAGAGGTGGGCTAGTACCAGTGGTGCCAGAGGTGGGCTAGTACCAGTGGTGCCGGTGGTGGTACTAAAGCTCTCCACAGTACCACCCGCACCACACCAGCGTGCCAGTACCACCCGCGCCCACTCACTCACTCACCACTCACTTCCGCATATCATCTTCTTCACACTCTCATGGACTCCTTCCCAACAGTAATCGATATAGATAGCAATATAAACAATAATGAGTTGCCTACTTGGCTCAGAGACGTTCTAGATAGAGCTTTTAGTGCCACGGGAATTCGTACCAGAAAAAAAGTGGCTTCTGATGAAGCTATTGCTTCCTTACAAAATATCGAATTAGCCGACGCTAATAATGAATGCCCAATTTGTTATGATCCATATGAAACAGAGAAACCAAAGAAATGTAAAATAGTGGAAAATCCAAAGATAAAGACGCCGGTGGTTTCCGGACTCGACGGAGTTGTCCGAAACCTTCGTAATAAGTATAACTTAAATTTAGCAACAATGGAAGAGTCAAATAATTTTAAAGATCCATCACTTTTTATGCCAATAGATCAAGGTGGTATAAATTATTATAGATTCCCTCAAAGAAACTTATCTACTTTACAAAATCTTGAAAATGAAGAAATGTTACCCGGATTTAATGATATGTTAAAAAAGAAGCAAAAGGAAAAGCTTGATAAAGAAGATATTTTAAATGCTGGTCATATACCTGTTAAGATGCCAAATTGTAATCATATATTTGGTAAATCTTGTATAATTGAATGGTTAAAAGAGAATGTTAGTTGCCCATTATGTAGGAAAGAAGTTGAAGAATTAAAAGAAAAAGATCCAAAACAAGCTAAATTAGAAAGATTACGTCAAGATTTAATGTTTAAATTTAATGAAGAAGATTTGTTGATTGAATTTATATTAAATAATTGTACTGATATATTTAATCCATTTAGAAGAGGTTTTAATCCTTCAATAACTCCTTTAACTGATTCTTATATGTTACAACAATTTGCAACTCCATTTCATTCATTAATGGGTAATAATTATGAATCTGTTAATATAAATGAACCAAATTTAGTCCTTCCTGGTAAATTCCCTTTCCCTGGGAGGGATATTGGGCGTCGTGTGAGAACCGGTCCCCGTTTAAATCAAAATGTTAGTACTGGAGTGTCTGAAACAAGTGGATCGCGACCTGTAGTAGTTCCAACGTCTGCTCAACCACGTCCACAGCTTGTTGGATCGAGGGGAGGGCCTGAAAGGTCGAGGAGGGCAGGAAGATCTCATCCATATTCGAGGTGAGGATTAGGGTGGAGAACCTGGGGGCCTTACGTTGTTCTATATATTTAATGTATTGTCTGGGCATCTGTCATCTCTGTCCATCTCTGTCGACGCGGTGCCATCTCTACGTCCACGCGGTGCCATTTCTGCGTCCTCGCGGTGCCATCTCTACATCCACGCGGTGCCATTTCTACATCCACGCGGTGCCATTTCTACATCCACGCGGTGCCATTTCTACATCCACGCGGTGCCATTTCTACATCCACGCGGTGCCATTTCTACATCCACGCGGTGCCATCTTTGAGTCCCTCGTCCTCTCGCCCACCTCCGGTTCCCCCACGACCGCGCTCACTCATCATCCCCACCTCACCAACCAGGATCTCCTACACAATGATAGACACCAAGTTCCTGGAAGAGAAACGCAAGAAAAGAAATACTGGTAACTTCCCATGTCCTGATTGCGATAAGGTGTTTACAAGAACGGACCATTTATCACGGCACCACTTGAATCACAGTCCAAAAGAGGTT
The DNA here is from genome assembly GCA_030571995.1 of Yamadazyma insecticola. Lineage (NCBI taxonomy): Eukaryota > Fungi > Ascomycota > Pichiomycetes > Serinales > Debaryomycetaceae > Yamadazyma > Yamadazyma insecticola. Next base: position 7,106 of record JAJLZB010000018.1, read on the forward strand.
TTTGAGTGTGAGTACGTGATTGATGTGGTTGGAGGCGGTAAAAGGAGGTGTGGAAAGACGTTTGTGAGGAAAGATTTACGGGATAGGCATATAAAGAGGCACTTTTCGCCCAAGGCTCGGCGGGTTAGTGAACTGGAGGGGGTGGGTGAACTGGCACGGGACCCGGCACAGGACCTGGCGCGAGACCTGGCGCGAGACCTGGCGAGCCTGGCAAGCCTGGCGCACGGTATGACACCTTTAGGTACAAGCGTCATTTCTGGCACTTCTATTGCTTCAATCCCATCAGGAACACCTCCATACTTTACTCCAATGCCCACGAGCGCCGCGGGAATGCCCACAGGCGCAGGAATCCCCACAGGCCCGCAAATATCCAACCTCATCCACTCAGACCAGCACTCGGCCTCCGCACCAGACCCGACCCAGCACTCGGCCGACACCGCGAGCTCCACCGGCAGACTCGCCCAAAACGATATTCTTTCATGGCTTTTCACCGATTCTCCACCAAAAAACCATTACTCCCCCATTATAGACGTTCCGTCCCTAACTAACGACTTTAACGACTCGGTTTTCCACACCGATAACCCATTGGACGAATTGGTCCTAAGAAACTACGGCCAGTACATCCAGCACCAGCTCAAAGAGTCGGACGACTTTCCAGCTACGTCTCCCACCAACTCCAATGCCACCAACTCCAACGCCACCCCGCCAAAACTGTACGTGTTCTCGCGAGCCAGCCCTTCAGTTGGGTCCAATTATAAGTACATTAGCGATTATGGGTCCAAATTCAATAACGGCACTGCTCTACACGTTTACGTCGATAAGCTTATCTTGGGCAAGATGTTAGAGAGCTTACCCGTTAAGAGAAGCGATATCGACCTAATTTTCAACGATTCCGTGCTATTGGAGGACAGATTCTCGTACTATCTTAGCGTATACTGGCTAGTTTTCCACCCACAGTTCAATATTCTCCATAAGCCGTCGTTCAGAACATCAGAGACCAACCCTCTATTGCTTCTAGCCATGCTAATCATTGGATGCAGCTACTGTGGCCACACCGACGACAGAACGTACCTGGACGAACCAAGGCTAAAAACGGCCGAGTTTGAGTTTTGTATGGCTATAGCCACTCCATTACGGTACATGATCTTTCAGCACGACGATTTTAAGTCGCCCGTTAAGCTTTGGGTGCTCCAGAGCCTTAACCTTTTGGAATGGAGTGAAAAAAACTGTCTTACCCGAAGAATCCACGAACGGGCCCACGTCCACCACGGAACTACCGTCCAATTACTTAGAAGATCACCTTTACTAGGTGGGAATCCTACCAATAAAGGTGCTACGGCCAATAGTACCAGCGCAGGAGAAGAAGAGCCCGATACTGAGCCCAACGGTAATAATGACTACGAATTATTCGTTCAATGGGTCGAATCCGAATCAATGAAGCGTGTGACGTTCATGACGTTCTACCTCGACATAGTGGACTACGTCAAGTTCCGCCACAACCCTCTGGTGGTTTTCTACCAGCTCCAGCTCTTGAAATTGCCCTGTGACGACGCAAACTTGTGGGAAGCCACCGATATCAACGGCTCCTTCTACAAAATAGTCAGAAAGCAGAAGAAGTTGCCCACCGACAACGATAACTTTGTTTCTGTGGTCAAACGAATCTTAAAAGGGTCCCAGGCTCTCGATAAGACGCCCAGTCCGTTCATTAAGAAGATTTTGTTCGGAGGACTCCTCTCTTTGATGTACCAAATGCAGCAGTACGAGCTTCAGAACAGTTCCTCGCTAATTCCCGTGCAAAGTAACCTACAAGTGTGGAAAGAGCTGCTCTCTAGGGCCATAGACAACTTCACAGTGTCGGTAGACGAGCCTTGTACGTGTACAGGGCTCGATAGGGCGTCTTTGGCGTTCATTAATGGCGAAGGTACCGTTTGTAAGTTCCCTATTTACCACCTTACGCAGATTATAGGGCTCCCAGAGATCAACCAGTACGATATCTCGATCTTTACCGGGTCCGTGGAGAACCAGAACGTCACGGTAAGCATCAAGGACCAATTTTTGGTGCAGAGGAAGCTAAATAACACCTGGTTGAACACAAGTGTGGGAAGAAAGCCCGGCGTAAATGAGCTTGTTAATCTCAAGAGTGTGGTCCACTCGTACATGTTTCTTTGGGAGATATTGCTCGACGGAGAAGACGAGCTTAGCGTGGACAAGAACTACTACGACACCACGTTTGTTCTAGCACTAACGGTGATGGTTCTATGGAGCTACAGCTATTTGACGTCGGGGAACGAGTCCACTCGGTACGCAGAGGTGGAAGGAGATTTGGCAAGGCTTAATTTCCATAAGTTACAGGAACTTAGTGCCGAAACGGGCCACGAGTACTTGACACGGATTAGACAAGAGTTTGTGACCAATTTACGCAAAGATAATAGCCATCAGACCCACAACGTCCGCAATTTGTACGACAGAACGCCAGCTGCAGCCAGTCCGCACGAGATTGTTGTTAAATACTGCAGCATATTGGGCAGTATCAGCAATAAGCAGAACATTAGCGGGTTGTGCTTCTTAGTAGGCACCAAACTCTTCAATAGCCAATGGGAAATGGTACGAGAGAACGGTAAGCTATTATTGAACTGCGGTCTAAGAAGTATAGGCAAGAAAGAGAGTCTATGTCCGTTGGACTTTGACGAAGCATTAGAGCCATAAGAGGTGCTATAGAACTGGGATCCCCATATATTGTGGCTATCATAACTCATACTAATAAAACAGCGTTAACACATCCGTCTCTGTCAGGTTCGTTGGTGATTTGGGCAAATTTCCCCCAAACAACCTTCCCACCGGCGGTGACCAACCCTAACTCGGACACGTTGACTTCAATAATAGTCCCTTTGGTTAATACTCCTAATTGCGTATACATTGGAGACTGAGGATTCTTCTTAACTCCTAAAATAGGCAAGAATACCGTCACGCCTAACTCCGGGTGCGTCACGTTGGCCTTCTTCTGTCTTAAAGCCGAAGGTCTAATGATTCTTTCCATCTTTACAGGTCTTCTGGTGAATCCTTCTCCAACAAATGTATGTTTTGTGATCATTCTCTTCCACGACTTGTTGTTTTTCTTCCCTGTCTTGATGACTTTGAACATCTCTTCTTCGGAAATCCCCTTAACTTTCGGTAATGGTACCGAGAACTTGTCAGCTTTTTCTAACCTCTTCTGCTTAATACTGGAGCTTAAAGCCTTAGCTGAATTATCGTTCTGACGGTCCAAAAGATACGTGGGCAACGCTTCTCCGGTGTCTTCGGCCGGTGTGCTTGGGCCTTTGATCTTCGATTCCTGGTGTGCCTTGATCTTCTTCTTCATAGCAACCTTTTCACTATAACGTTTCTTTGCAAACTGCTTACCTTTCCACCCTTTTAATGTTTGTGCATCTTTGGCGATTCTGTGGCCCTCTCTGGCCTCTTTTTTCCTCTTTCTTTCGTCGTGGTCCAATCTTCTCCCGTGCTGCTTGATATGCTGTTCGATATATTCGTTTTGTGGCATCCTGAATACTGGTTACTTAAGAAAAGACTTTATGAAAATTGTGTGCGATGAGATGCGATGCGATGACCTGAGGGGCCGCGCGCACTGAAAATTTTCACTGCCCCGCAGATTTTTCACTCATTGCAACTGATGGATTCTATACTTAAGGCCATGGCCACGTCGTTGGACGGGACAAACGATGCTTTGGTCAAGATTGCAGCGAGCTTGGACGCCAAGGAAGTGCCGGAATTGGTAAACGAGTTGGGTGGCCACTTGGAAGACGTGTCTTTGCTTGGGCTCAAGAACAATAGTGTGTTATCGTACTTGAATAACGTGGTGATGATTATATTGTGTCATTTAGAGAGGCTAAAGGGCGGCGATGTGGACAGCGTCAGGGCCGCCGCCGTCGACAGCACCATCGTGCAAAGAATGACCATGGAAAAGGGGATCAAGCCGTTGGAAAAGAAGCTCAACTACCAGTTCGATAAGATGATAAGATTGTACAATAAGATGGAAGAAGATAGACACAGAGCAGAAGAAAAGGACTCCAATGACGACTCCAATGATGACTCCTCCGACAGCGAATCGGAATCAGACGAGCTCTCGTACAAACCAGACGCAACATCACTTATGAAACCAACTTCTGCACCAAGTACTGAAGCGTACAAGCCACCAAAGATATCGGCAGCTGCACCACCAACTGCAACTACAAAGGAAAGACCAACCAAGAAATTGCAATCCATGGAAGAGTATCTCCGGGAAAACAGCGATTTACCAACAGAAGAAAGGTCAATTGGATCAAATATTGTTAATCACGGTAGAGGAGGAGTTACTACTTCAAAAGATAGAGAAAAAGAGAAAGAAATACAAACATATGAAGAAGAAAACTTTACCAGGTTGCCTCATACAATGACAGACAAATCCAAGCACCAAAAGCGTAAAGATTTAACCAACACTTTTGGAGGTGAAGATTGGTCAATGTTTGGGAATTCTAGGGACGTTAAAGAAGGTACTAGTAGAAAGAGAAAGAGTAATAATGTTTGGGATAAAGTCAAGAGAAGGAAATAGCATTTATATAGCACATAAGTGTGATTTAGTTTATATTATAATAGCACATAACTTTACAAATCTATGTATAAACCAGATGAAATGAAAAACACGGGACTAACGGAAGTAGTTATTTTGGTTATCGTGAATGATATCGTTAAATATAGTAGGGGCATTAGAAAAGATCTGGGGAGTTTTTAGGTTGAATTGGGAGGGTGGGTGAGTGTGATGTGGGTGATGTGGCTGGTGAGTGTGATGTGGGTGAAGTTGTGGCTGGTGTGGTTGGTGCGGTGGTTGAATTTGTGGCTGAATCTGCAGCTGAATTTGTGGCTGAATCTGCAGCTGAATCTGCAGCTGAATCTGCTGGTCAAACACGTAGTCGTTGCTTGACAACTGTAATGAATTGGACCTCGAATGAATATTGGAGTACGAACTTGAAGAACTGGATCTTGAAGCAACAGGCTGAGAAGGTGACAAATTTGGAGTAAAGTGAGGCAAAACTGAGCCATGGATTGGACCAGATTGACTCAGAGATTGTGGAACTTGCAATGAAAGACCTTGGAACTCACCATTGGAATTCATATTCAAAGTACTACTCAATACCACATTAATCTTCAGTTGAATTCTCTTACCAAAAGAACTAATGATCTTACAATTTTGGAACCATAACTTTATGATTTCACATTTAATCTGATCATTACCATTTGGAATTGGATTAATCAAATAGTACAAATTTTTAGGTTTTAAATTAAAATAATTTACATTTGAATTAGATAAATTATCAATTAATGTTTGAATGACGTAATTACCAAAAGGATCATTAATTAATTTATTTAAATTTGAAGGATTATTTAAAATTTGATAAATTAAATCAAATTTTAAATTAGTAAAATCAATTGAACATTCATTACCAATTTCATTAAAAACGCAATTTTTAATAAATTTTTCAATTACATTTGAAGAAAATTTAAGGTTACAGTAATTGATCAAATTAAACTTAACTAAATTAGAATAAAATTTTAAACTAATTTGATAATTATTAATTGAAATAAGGTACTGTAAAACATAATTACCAAATTGATCATTAATTAATTGATTAAAATTATAATCAGTTAAAATTTCATTAATAAATTGATTAAGTTGGTACGTGGTCACATGATTAAGGCATTTTTGTAATACACAACAACCATGTTTATGAGTTGCAACAGTAATTAAATCATTAAGAATTGAATCATAAATAAATTGACATTGTAAAGGTTGAAACTTGTTTAAAATCTTCTGGATCACGTGATTACCATTTAAATCTTTAATTAATTCAATTATAAAAGGTTTTAAGCCATTAATTAATAGATTTAACTGATAATCGGTGTCTAAATTTTCAATGATTTTTTGTAAAGCTCTAGTACCATGTTGATTAATTGAAATTTGAAATAAATTCAGTTGTAAGATTTCCAAAATCAAATTAAGGTTATCATTAGAACAATATTTAATAAGTTTTTGAATAAGGTAATTACCAAAAGGGTCAATAATTAATTCATACATATTAAGATAAATTTGATTAAAAATGATTTCAAAATTAGAATATCTAACAGAATGATTAAGTACCAAATTTTCATCGATCTTTTTTTGGAGGAACCTGCAACCATATTGATCTTTAGAAAGTTTTAAAATTTCCAGTTTTAATTGATTTAAAGGTACTTTATTAATTGAAATAAGGTAATCTTTATCAATATCTGGTCCATTATTTTGATTATTACCACTAGGTGGAGTAATTGGTTCAATAACTGAATTTACTGAATTAATTGAATTAATTGAATTAACTGAATTAACTGATAATTGTGGTTGATGAGTTTTATAATGCATCTTTTAAGAGTAACTTTATTTGTACTCCGACTAACAACTCAACCCCTAAAAAAATGTAAAAAAATTTAAAGGGATTGTTCAAACTTTATATGGACTATCAAAATAAGAAAGGTTTACTGAAAAAAATATTTTTGACTAGTAAACTACTTTTTTCTTTTTACACGAGGATCTAGACTGTTTTTTGACGAGGTGGAAGTGACCGTGGTTTGTTTGGGGGGGTTTTGTTTAAAGGTATTGGGGTGATGGGCCGGATGAGGGCTTGATACTGGAGCTAGTTGTGGTCTTTTCTGGGGGCTGACTGTTGAGTTGTTGGTGTCTTTCTATATATAGACGTCTCATGTCAAAATCTTCGTGCGCAGGCAGATCCTGATTTAAGAACGGGATACCTGGGCTCGTTACATTGCTTTGGTGTGAGGGTGTGGGCTGGGGCAGGGGGGAGGGAGAGGAAGAGGGACGAGAGGGACGAGAGGGACGAGACAGAAGGCTTCAAAGACAGAAGGCTTCAAAGACAGCAATAGACAGGAATATACAGGAATAGGCTTCCTAACTTCTCTGCTCTGCTCTGCCTGTCTCTGGTGCACGGGTGTGGTGCGCGGGTGTTTGTCCTGCCCCTGCTCCCTGCTCCCTGCTCCCTGCTACCTCCCCCTACATCCTCTCCCTACATCCTCTCCCTCTCCCTCTCACCCCCTTCCCTATCAACCAAAACAAACCGCCCTTGTCTAATATACTCATTCAATACCTCTTCCCTAAACTCATCTCTCCCTTCAACAACTTCCGCTAGTCGTCTCGCAACCATCTCGTCCCGTCTCCCTTCACTCCATTGTCTCCTATATTCATCTTCCTGTGTAGTATTCTCCTTGAAAAAATAAAACGGAGGTGTTTCACTTTGAATCTCTTTTGCTTTAAAATCTGAAACAACCCATTTATTGCCGCTGATGGGATTCTTAAAGATGTTGATTTTGAATCTGGGATCGTTTGTTAGTTTAGATTGGAGGTATTGAGTTTTGTATTGTATTTGCTGTAGGGGGGTTATCTGTGAAGGCTGGGACGAGTACTGGGTGGGCGGGTGGATATCGTCAAGGGGTCCTTGGACGTCTGCAGCCTGCTGCTCTTCCTGCTGCTCTTTCTGCTGCTGCTCTTTCTGCTGTGGCATCTCCCTCCCGTCCCTTTCCCTCGCCGTCTCCCTTTCCCTCGCCGTCTCCCTCGTCTCACTTCTTTCCCTCTCTTTCTGTTCCCCCTCCCCCTCCATTTCCCGTATTCTTCTCTTGTACTTCTCCACATACCGCCTATGCTGCACCTTAAAACTCCTCTTGAGCTCCTGCAACTTCTCCTTAAACTCGTTTGCCATTTCTTCTTCGCCATTTCTCATTCGCTCCATCTCCTCCCTAAGTCTCATGTTTTCCGCCCTCAATTCTTCATTTTCTGCCACTATTCCTTCCACCTCTCGCCCTAACTCTTTAAACCTCTGTAACATCGCGCGAATGTTTTCTTCTCATCACTAATCGTCGATATATTAACTTTTAATGTTTGGTCTGTCACAACCTTTTGCTAGCAGTACCGCTGGTGCCAGTGGTTCAGCGGGCGCCGGTGCTTCAGGGGGTCTCTTTGGTGCTAAACCTGCCACTGGATTTGGCTCTGGCGGTCTTTTTGGTGGCCTGTCTGCTCAATCTGCTCAACCTGCTCAATCTGCTCAACCTGCTCAATCAGGTCTTTTTGGCCAACAGCAATCCGGTGGCCTCTTTGGTTCAAAACCTGCAGCTGCTTCGGGCTCCCTCAACACAGGACAATCGGGGGGTCTCTTTGGTCAAAATAACCAAAACAATGGCCTTTTTGGCAGTCAATCCAATCAATCACAACCTGCTGCTACTGGAACAACTGGAACTGGAACAACTGGAACTGGAACAAGTCTTTTTGGAGGCTCTACTGGAACTACTGGAACTGGAACAAGTCTTTTTGGCGGTGCATCTGGAACCACTGGAACTGGAACAAGTCTTTTTGGCGGTGCTACAGGAACTACAGCTCCCTCCCAATCAGCCCAACCCGCCCAACCTGCCCTCAACTCAATGACAAGAGTAGGAGACTTGCCTGAACCAATCAAATCGCAACTCCAACAATTCGATAAATACATTAACCAACAACACCTCATAGCTACAAATCTAGAATCAAGCATGAAACAACACGAAGATTTGATTAAAACATTACCCAAAGATATAAATTACCTCCACGTTAAGCTGAAATCCTCAAAGCAAGCACTCAAATTCGATTCGAATCATTTAAACGAGTTGAAAAACTTAAACAATGATTTGACTGATGATATAAATAAAATGTTACAATTAATATTACAATTATCAATCCCAGGTACCAAGTTATCATCGTCATCACAATTGAATGAATTTTTCATTAAAAAGATTAAACAATACAATAAAACTATAAAGAATTACGAAGATTTAGTATTAGAATTTGGTGAAGTATTAAATAATTTAGAAGAGCAACTGGTTCAAGGTTTTGATAATATTTGGGCGATCCTTGATACTATCAAAGTGCAGTTTGGGTTATTTATGGAATTGTGTGATAATTTAGCTGTTTTACATGGTGATTTAGCAAGAAGGTAGTTTTATCGGCTCTTACTTAAAAGGGAAATCTAGAAAAAATATTAATTTAACTAAATAGGAAATGATTTACAATATAAATTAGTGCGCGATGATTTTGATACACTGATGAAAGATTTGTCGAGGTATTTGAAACCAAAGGAGAGGGGGAAGAAGGAGAGGCGGGAGAAGGAGAGGCGGGAGAAGGAGAGGCGGGAGAAGGAGGAGGGGAAGGGGAAAAGGAAAGGGCCTGATGCTATTGCTGGCGACAAGTTTCGCAGGATTGATGGTGATGTCCGCCAGATTGAGTCGACTGAGAAGCAGCCCCAAACCGTCTATAGGGACCTTACGGGTCGTGTAATAGATCCCAACGCCTCCAAGTCAAGGGCCACAGAGGTTCCAGAGGTGCCAAAGATGCCAGAGGCGCCAAAGACCCAGCCAGACACCTTCACCGTATCAAAGTCTGATGCCTCTTACGTCAGTACCCGTAAATCCAGAGACCTTCTTGAAGATCCAATGTCTGGTATCGCAACGTCAGGTATCTCAATTTCAGGTGTCCCTCGCACCAGCAAGCTTCAGTTCAATGGTATAACCCCAACAAATAGGTTCAATCTTGCTGCTGGAATCATGTGGGACGGCATTGACCGGTCAAATGGGTATGAAAAATTGGTTATAATGAAAAGAAACGAGGTCAAATTTAAAAAGAAGGACAAAGACGACGCTTATGATTTTGATTTTGACTAACTTCGCTTGTATCAAGAGTATAATGTATATGACTTCTCTGGGAAACTGATTCATTTCCTCTTAAACTCGTTGCGTTTCTCCCAAAAAAAGGCTGTTTGGATTGCAGCTTGCATGAATTGGTAACACTGGCCTCAAGCTTGGCTGTTGGTTCAACTTCAGGGCATGTTTCAGGGTATGTTTCTGTGTTCGGGTAACTTTTTGTAAATCCGGGTAACTTTTTGTAAATCTAACGTTTCGTATTCTTCCCTTACCAAAGTGATGAGCCGTATAAGGCCTGTTAGTTTCTTCTTTTCTCCCCTTTCCCTTTTTTTCCCCTTTTCCCTTTTTCTCCCCTTTTCCCTTTTTCCCTCCCTTCCCTTTCTTCCCTTCCTCCCTCATCCCAAGTTCGCACCACAACTCCGCTCGCCCCTATGAACATCCCTGGGTACTACTACGACGAGAACAAAAAGAAGTACTTCAAGATCCAGAATGGGGCAGTGACGTCTCTGTATCACAACAACTTTGTGCAGCAAGACAAACGACAGAAAAAACTCGAGAAACTGCAAAAGACGCCAAAATCATCATCTCAATCCATCAAGTACAAACTATTGTACATGAATAATTCGCTAGATAACATCAAATTAGGCCTAAAAAGACCCAATCCTACGTTGATAGAGTACGAGAGGTTGTGCAACTTGAAGTTGGAGCACTGGTTTCATAGTAATAACTTGGAAACGAGAGTATGGGACATAGTTAAGATTGATGGACAGCCGCACATTATTACCACAACACTGCTGAAACAATTACAGGTTATTGATGTGGGTAAAGTATTGGAATCTACAGGCTGTCATGAACAGAGTCTGGTGGTATCGAGTCTCGTGGACGACCCCAATTTGGTGCAACGATTAAATGAAATCACCGCCCGGTGCAATTTATTACCATTTGAAGTCCTAACTGTTTCTACTTGTAAAGACTTGATTTTCACTAATGTGATCTTTGAATGTGATTTAGATAACCCGCAAATATACCAAAATTGTATAAAATTGGATAAATTGGTCAAATTCGGTGAATCTGGGAAAGTTATCAAATACGATAAAACGCATAATCTATATAGTTTTATTAATAACTTACCTAATGGAGAGATAAAAAAAGACTTGTACCATTTAATGGGGATGCATTTGATTAAATTAGGCTCTGGAGACTACGAGTATCAATTTAGCCCCATTAAGCATCATAAACGTTTTTTCATTACAGTGTCGTATTTCAAAGACCTGCACCTAATCTTGGGTACAAACTTGGGTATAATTTACTTAATTCCTTTAGTTTACCATAACGATATCAAATTCTCCGATAATATCATCAAATTCAAGTTTGAAAAGCACTGCAAATTGGATAAAATTAGCAAATTGTACAAATCTGGCCACTACTTGTTTATAAGCAGTTTTAAGAAATTGATGATTCTAAATATTAAATCAAATGAAAAATTCATCTATTCATTCAATGAACTTGTAAAGAACTTTAGAGTGTTTAAGGTTCTAGACCATTTTAGAATAGCCATTGTTAATTATAAAGAGGTGTTAGTTATTGATTTTTCCATATCTCAAAAGCTGTTTAGCCTTATCCACGATTATAAATTGATCAATGATAATCTCATCAACCAGTTTTCAATGATTACAATGAAAAATATCGTTGTAGTTAACCAATCGGCCAATTCTCTATTGGTATTGAACTTGAGTAATTTCAACACTAAAATCATAACGTTGGATAACTTTAATCAAAAAATTAATGCATTACAAAGACTTGGCGAAAATTACTTATTAATAAACTTTAAAAATCCCGATAATACAAGCTATTTTAATTTTTATCATGTGTAAGAGGTGTCGGAGAATTGTAAGAGGTGTGGGAGAATTGTGCGGTGGTTCGGCCGTTTATATGATTTTCGGCCGTTTATGTAATTTTCGGTCGCTGCTTTCCCGATTGGGCAAGACGCGAGACTTGTACAAGCCGTTCTCTCCCCCCCCCGGGTATTTCCCAAACTAGGTAGTCGGCCGTTCTTACTAAGCTACCGCGAAGCTGACAAACGCTATGCGTCCACAGTTTGCCTAATTGGGTAATTGCGGCCAAATGACTTGAACCTTTTGCAATTACCTTGAAACACTATAAATACCGTTTATCTTGTTGAGATTTTGTAGTTACTGTTGTTAGAATCGAAAAAATGGTGCATTTTTTCATTAGAGACAGTTTTGGCGGTAGACTTGTATACCATTTATCAGGTCACAAGTACTTTAGCTATAGGGAAGAATCACCGGACTACGTTATCCCTGAAGAGTATTTTAATAAGGGAGATGATGCAAGTTTTAGAAAGTCAGGTGGTTCTGATTCATCGAATGATACATTGGCAGTAGATCAAAAGATAGTGGTGGAGTTTGAAGGAGAAAATGACCCTGAAGATCCTCGTAATTGGCCTTTATACTTAAAGGCTTTATTTATAGTGGAAATTAGTCTTTTCACTACTTGTGTATACATTTCATCAGCTATTTATACACCAGGGATTCCTCAATTGATGGAAGATTTTAATATTTCACATACAAAAGCCATTTTACCATTAACAATGTTTGTTATAGGGTATGGGATTGGGCCAATGGTTTTATCACCAATGTCAGAGAATTCTAAATTTGGCAGAAGCTCCATCTATGTTGTTACGTTATTCTTTTATTTTATCTTGCAAATCCCCACTGCAGTTGTTAAAGATATTGCATCGTTAACAGTATTAAGGTTTATTAGTGGGATTTTCGCCCTGCCTCCTTTAGCTATAGCAGGTGGTAGTATGGGTGATATTTCCCAGATAGCTTATATTCCTTTAACAATTGCTTTATGGTGTATTGCATGTATTTGGGGCCCGCTGCTTGGTCCATTATTAGGATCTATTATAACAGTTAAGAAAAACTGGCAGTATAATTTTTGGTTTTTGGCTATGGTTAATGGTATAATGTTTATTGTTTTACTTTTCTTATTACCTGAAAGTTATGGACCAACTATTTTAAGAAGAAGAGCTCAAAGATTAAGAGCTGTAACTGGTAATTCAAATATTACAAGTGAAGGAGAAATTGAAAATTCTAAATTAACTGTTAGTCAATTAGCTATTGAGATTTTATGGAGACCAATTGAAATATCACTTTTTGAACCTGTTGTCTTATTAATTAATATTTATATTGCATTAGTTTATTCGGTTCTTTATGTTTGGTTTGAAGCTTTCCCTATAGTTTTCATTGACCTTTATGGATTTGATTTAATCCCTTTCGGTACTACATTTTTAAGTGTTTGCGTTGGGATATTTTTCGGTGCATCTGCTTATTGTTATTATATTTACAAGAGATTTACTTTACCTAAATTAAGAGGTGAAATAGTTGAACCTGAAGTTTTTTTACCTATTATGATTGTTGGTGCTGTATTCATGCCAATAGGTATACTTATATTCGGATGGTCTTCAACTGCTTCAAGTCATTGGATAGGTCCTTTAATTGGAAGTGCTATTTTTTCACTGGCTGCATTTATCATCTTTCAAACTGGTTTCAATTATTTAGCTAATTCATTCTGGGACTATTTAGCTTCTGTTTTTGCAGGTAATGATTTATTCAGATCGGTTATTGCAGGATGTTTCCCATTATTTTCAAATGCTTTATTCAATAACTTGGCTACTGAAAAGTACCCTGTTGGATGGGGGAGTACGATATTGGGACTTATTTCTGTATTGATGATATTAATCCCGGTGCTATTTTACTGGAATGGGCCGAAATTAAGGTCCCATTCCAAGTACTCTTCTATTGAGGAAGTGGTGCCCAGTGACAAGGAAAGTGTCTAGGTGGTTATAGATTTATAGAGAATTGCATAGCAAATTCCCAATGCCTCTTCTCAGATACCTCTTCTCAGATACCTCTCCAACTCTTTTGACCTGTGCTGCAACATAAAGCCAATGTCCAACTTTGAGTTCTTAGCTAATTCAATACCGTCTTTTAGGTCAGTTCTGTCAATACATGGGCCAAAGTCCGTGGCATACATTTTCATCTCGAATATTGCCAATAACGAGTTCATATCTACGTCAGAATCACCCAAAACTTCAGCCACATAGTCTAAAGCTTCAAAAAAATCAATACATCCACTGGGCAATAGCTTATCATTTGCTAGCCAATGATTGGGGACCTTAGACTCATTTGCAACGATTTGAGACTGGTGGAAAAAATTGCCTATCAAATGAGTTCCGTAGAGTCCAAGGTACTTGAAACACGAATCTTTTAAAGGTAGGGACCCACGATAACTTACAAAGATTCGTATACAATCCTGCTTTAAATCGCAGTACTTCTTTAGTATAAACGTCCCTTCGTGGAAAAAGTAAGCGTGCTTGGAATAGCCACGAGATTCCACGATTTCTTCAATTGTAGTGAAACTGTCTAGCAAAGGTTTTTTAAACTCCATCAACTTAAGCAATTGGTTCGATGTACCTTCTGTGTATAGTAACTGGATAAAGTTATGGAAGTCATCTCTAAGAACGCTATTTTGCAGACGAAGCGAGGTATTTTCGCTGGTTAGCTTTGTGACTTCGTCTTGTAGTAGCTGCAATTGTCTTGATCTTCTCTGTTTAAGGCTCTTTTGAGCTCTTCTCATTTGCGAGAGCCGGTGTGTGTTGGGGGAATCTGGGGAGGACATGGGCAGTGGGAGCTGAGAAAGGGCGAGCAGGCGAGCAGCTGAGAAAGGGCGAGCAGGTGAGCTGACCAGACGAGGTGACCAGGTGAGAAGCTGACCAGCTAGCCAGACGAGCAGATCTTTGGTACCATCGTCAAGACGCCGTTCAAATTGTTCATGATTGTGTCCCCACTATCCGAATAAAGTGAAATGGGCCGTTTTGTGGGGAGCCCCATTTCGGAATTTCTATTGATAAAAAATATCAAAATCCCGAAGGTGTGAAATTTCCGAGGGGAGCGGAAAAGTGGGCGAGCAGGGCGAGGCAGGGCGGAAAAGTGGGTGAGCGGGCGAGCAGGCGAGCAGGCCAGGCTAGCACAGGGAGCAGGCCAGGCTAGCACAGGGAGCAGCAAAACCATCCAAACAGGCCCCTTTGCACAAACATCCCTCTCTCGTACCCACTCAGACCGCCTCCTCCAAGACTCCACTTAAACATTATTTTCCCGTTTTTCAATATTTTTTGATATTTTTTACCCCAGAATCTACGGAGCATTGTTCTCAATAAGGTAATTAATCCAGGTTGCAGGATTGTCGGTGGAAGTTTGGATCATGCACTCCTTCCCTTATCTCAGTATACGGCTTTAATAATATTTTGTGGGGTGCATCAAGTTAGATTTTCTTGACACATAACCAGAAAAAGAAATAAAATGGGGTACTGCAATACATTTTGTTGGAGCGGGATAGAGAGGAGGTTTAATCAAGTTACATATCTTTTTAACACTTAACTACGCTTCACTATATAAAGAAGCTAAGATCTCACTTTAATTTGAATATTTGCAAAGTATTTGGCTGCAAAACCTAAACTGTAAAAATGTCTGAAGATAAATCCAAAGTGGCTATCGATAGTGAATCCATTGAAAACAGTGCTCATAGTAATAACG
This sequence comes from Yamadazyma insecticola, assembly GCA_030571995.1. Taxonomy (NCBI): domain Eukaryota; kingdom Fungi; phylum Ascomycota; class Pichiomycetes; order Serinales; family Debaryomycetaceae; genus Yamadazyma; species Yamadazyma insecticola. Next base: position 22,462 of record JAJLZB010000018.1, read on the forward strand.
AAATTGAAGAAAGTATTGATGATTACGTTTATACCGAAGGGAAATGGTATAACTATTCCCATTTAATAATGTTGAATGTAGGTTGTTTTATGATTACTTTATGTTCTACCAATAATGGTTATGATGGTTCCATGTTGAATGGGTTACAATCGTTACCTCTTTGGCATGAAGCTATGGGGAATCCAACTGGTCATATATTAGGTGCTTTATCTAATGGTACTATCTTTGGTTCCTTATTATCACTCCCAATTGCTCCTTATCTTAATGATAGATATGGTAGAAGAAAGGGGATTTTCATTGGTCAACTCCTCAATTTTGCTGGTTCAATCTTACAAGGAGCTTCTACTAATTATGCCTTCTTTTTATGTTCAAGAATTTTATTAGGCTTTGGTTCTGCTATTAGTACTGTTGGGGCACCTCCTTTAATTAGTGAAATCGCTTACCCAAGTCATAGAACTATGATTACTGCTTTATACAATACTTGTTGGTATTTAGGTGCTGTTATCGCTGCTTGGGTCACTTATGGTACAAGAAATATCGAAGGGGATAATTGCTGGAGAATTCCTTCTTATTTACAAGGTTTAATGCCTGCTTTCGTTATGATTGGTATTTTCCTCATTCCTGAATCTCCAAGATACTATATCAGTAAAGGTAAACTCGACCAAGCTGAAAAAGTTCTTACCAGGATTCATGCAGGTAAAAACCCTGATGCAAGAGCTTTAGGTTTAGTAGATTTTGAAATGAGAGAAATTCAAGCTGCTATAGAATTAGAAAAACTTAGAACTCAAACTTCTTATATGGATTTCATCAGATTAAAGAATTTCCGTAAAAGATTATTCTTATGTTTATATACTCCAGGTCTTATGCAATTATCAGGTAATGGATTGGTTAGTTATTATTTAAATAAAGTTTTGAATTCAATTGGGATTACTGATTCAACTAAACAATTAGAAATCAATGGTTGTCTTATGATTTATAATATGGTTTTAGCAATGGGTGCTGCTTCTATTGTTAGGTTTTTCAAGAGAAGAACTTTATTCTTAGCTTCTTTAAGTGCTATGTTTGCATCTTATGTGTTTTGGACTTTATTATCAGGTTTGGCTGCTACAAGAAATTATCCAACTACATTGTCTAATGGGGTCTTAGCTTTTATCTTTTTATATTATGCAGCTTATGATTTAGGTATGAATGGTTTACCTATTTTATATATGACCGAAATCTTACCTTATAGTCATAGAGCAAAAGGTATGAACATCTTTGGTCTTGGTCAAACTATCACTTTGATTTATAATGGGTACGTTAACCCAATTGCAATGGATGCTATCGATTGGAAGTACTACATTGTTTGGTGTTGTTACTTACTTGTTGAAATAGTAGTTGTATTCTTCTTTTATCCGGAAACAAGAGGTTACACTTTAGAAGAAGTCGCTAAAGTTTTCGGTGATGATATCAATGATTCAAGTTTCTTGGGTGCTGGTCACATTGCTGCAAAAGCCAAGGCTGAAGTCGAACACAAAGAAAGTGTATAATGTTTAATTAATATGTTTATTTCATGGTCTCCTATAAACGTGGTCTCCTATAAACGTGCTCTCATTGGTGCGCTGCTGCAAAATGGCTGCAAATTCCAACCTGCAATTTTCATACAAATTCAACCAAATAGTAATTTTGCTTACCAGCTCTCACCAATAGCAACTTGTCTTCAATAAGACATTCTTTATCAAAGAGGGCCAAGTCGTCAGGGTCGTGAAGTTGGTTTCTTTCAATCCCAAGGTATATGCCTCCTGATTTAACGAGGTTTTTGGTCTCGGACTTCAGTTTATCCATTATTTGGGCCAATAGAGTACTCATGCGTAATTCATCCGGGAGCTTGTCACGTTGGATCTGGACCAAAATCCCCGATTGTCCAAACACTTGAATAAGTTTATTTGCGTCGACTTTATCGTTAAAGGGCTGGTCTGGTGTAGGGAAGAGGAAACTGGTGATGTAGGCCATTCTGTCGCCAGTCCCATTGCCATGGACCAAATCAACAACTTCCCTTGCGAGCACTCTTTGTGCTATTCTTAAACCAGCGTCTTCCTTGTGCTTTGCCATGATTTCGTCGGTGGTCACCAACGGCAATAAAGTGAAGCACTTGAGTAATTTCCCTACAATATCGTCTGGCGTGTTGATGAAGTACTGGTACAACTGGTACGGCGAAGTCAACGTCTTATCGATAAAGACAGCATTTCCAGCGGACTTGCCAAACTTTTCACCGGAAGATGTGGTCAATAAAGGCACCGTCATCCCATAAGAAGGGGTTTTGGACTCTTGCAACCTGGAAATCAAATCGATGCCTGCGGTGATGTTCCCCCATTGGTCGTTCCCACCCAACTGCAAGTTCACCTTCTCGGTGCTGAATAAGTGCCAGAAATCAAACGCTTGAAGGATCTGGTAAGTGAATTCGTTAAACCCTATCCCACTTTGGGAGTTTAGCCTGGACTGGACCGAGTCTCGGCCCAACATCGACGACACTCTTATATGCTTCCCGTAAGTAGCCAAGAAGTCAAGTAATCCAATTGAACCCAACCAATTGGCGTTGTTGACGGTGGTGATGCGCCCCAATTGCCCAATAGGGTACTCTCTCGATTTGGCGTACGCCACACCGTTGTGCAAGAAATTGAGCATCTGGTTCTGGATCTTGGCCACATTCTTGTTCGTTTCCTCTTGTTTTATTTGAGATCTTTCAGTAGTTCTACCGCTTGGATCCCCTACCATCCCCGTAGCACCACCCACTAACGCTACGACGTCGAACCCTCTCAACGCAAAATGCAAGAGCGACATCAACGGAAGAAGGTTGCCGAGGTGAAGCGATGATGCCGAAGGGTCTGCCCCGCAGTAAAGCTTAAGTGTATCTGTTTGTTTGCCCTTTTCTGTTAACTTGTATAAATCGTCACTGGTGATGGCCTCTACCAAGTGCCTGGATTGCAAGTGTCCCACCAACGAAACATCGAGATCGTGCTGGTATTTGTCTTTTCCCACCAATTCTGCCACCCCTGGTACCACCTTAGCACCAGAACTGTTCCATCTGGCCCCAAATCTTCTTGTCGCTGTTCTCTTGATAGTAGTAAGCATAAAGAGCGAGGTTGAAAAATTTCGCACTAACGCTAAGTATGGTTGATAAAAAGAGAAAAAGAAACAGAAACAAGACGGCGCCAAAGGACGAGCAAAGTGCCGTTGCGGGCCATTCTGGTGTTTCCAGCGGTGACGGGGGTGGTCACTTTGGTAATCCAGTGAAAAAACGGGGGAAAAAGACGGTTTTTGGTGCCGATGAGGTCGGGTCCAATGAGATGAGCTTGGATCAACGGGACCAACTGGACCAACTGGACGAGCCAGTGCAACAACAAGAAGGTAAAAGACACGGCAAACAGCACAGAAATGGAACGGGCCGTTTCCCAAGACCTTCGGCGTCAGAAGACGACGACGAAAGCACGTCGTACCACCAAAAGACCTCCAGCACCACCAGCAACTCGGCCACGCTCCTCCAAGTCCGTAAAACGCTTCCTATTTTCCAGCACAAAGACAAGATCTTGCAGTATGTCCAGGAAAATCAGGTCACCGTGGTGATTGGGGAGACAGGGTCGGGGAAATCCACACAAATCCCGCAGTTTCTTATCCCTTTCAATAAGCAAATAGCAGTGACACAACCTCGTAGAGTGGCAGCTGCATCTTTGGCCCAGAGAGTCAGCGAAGAGTACGGGTGTCAGCTAGGCAAAGAGGTCGGGTACCAGGTCAGGTTCTCCAACGTGACGTCCCACCAAACAAAACTCAAGTACTTAACTGATGGGATGCTTCTAAGAGAGATTATGATGGATAAAAGCCTCCGCAAGTACTCTACCATCATCATTGATGAAGCCCACGAGAGAACTATCCTCACAGACTTGATCATGGGGTTCCTTAAACAGTTGTTGCCGTCACGGCCCGACCTAAAAGTGATTATTATGTCGGCCACATTGAATGCCAGGCTTTTCAGTCTGTTTTTCCTGGCCCCTATCCTCTACATTGAAGGTAGAATGTTCCCCGTGTCCAAGTACTACCTTAACGAGTCTTCCGAAGACATCGTAGACACAATGATTAGGTCGGTGGTCCAGGTCAACATGTCGGAGCAAGAAGGTGATATTCTCTGTTTCCTACCAGGTCAAGAAGAGATCGATACTGCGGTCAATATCTTACAAACTATAGTGCCAGAGATGCCCAAAGAAGCTCCACAGCTCGTCCCGCTCCCGCTTTATGCAGCATTGTCTCCAGGACAGCAACTGAAGATCTTTGAAGCAGTGCCAGGCTACAAGAGGAAGGTCATTCTTGCTACCAATATAGCAGAGACTTCTATTACAGTTAGTGGAGTTAAATACGTCATTGACTCCGGGTTACGGAAGGTCAAAGTATGGAAGCACCAGTTGGGGTTATCCACGTTGCTTACCACGTCTATCTCGCAAGGTTCTGCTAAACAGAGAGCTGGTAGAGCTGGTAGAGAGACTAGTGGGAAAGTTTTCAGGTTGTACCTGGAACAAGTATTCAACAAGTTACCGCAACAGCAGGAGTCGGAGATCATGAGAAACGACATTGTCTTGCCTGTCCTTACACTCAAGAAGTTGGGAGTTGATGATCTATTGAACTGGTCGTGGTTAGAGCACCCAGGTCAAGATTCCATTCTAAGTGCTTTGAACAGCTTATACTCATTGAATGCTTTGGATGATACCGGGAAAGTCACGTCTTTGGGTTACAAAATGGCCCTATTGCCTTTACCTCCTCAGTTATCGGTGGTTCTTTTGACTGCTTTGGACTATGGTGTGCTTCAAGATGTCATAGATATAGTTGCGTGTCTCTCAGTGGACAATTTGGTGCTTAATGTCACTGCAGACGGTGAACTTCGTGATGAAATCAACTTCAAAAGAAGAGATTACTGTCCGTTAGGGTGTAAGAACGGTGATTTGATCAGTCTTAAAGAGTACTTCGACCACTACCAATCGTTAAACTTGCAAGAGTCTCGTGAATGGTGCCAGGAACTTCGTTTTAGTTTTAAGGCCTTTAAGAATGTTCAGAAAGTTAAGCAGCAGTTAAAGGACTACATGAGGGCTACCATCAAGCAAGATAGTACCATCAGTCACGATGAAAAGGATAGACAGTTGTTGATAGTATCTTCACAGTTGAACCAAGAGTCGGAAGATGATCTTAAAAAGCCAATGGACATCGCTGGGATTCTTAAATCGTTCCTTAAAGGTTACATCACCAATACTGCCATTGGAATGCCCGATAGGTCCTACAGAACTTGTACCAATGGACAATTAATAAGCATCCATCCTTCTTCCAACCTTTTCGGCAGATCTGTCGACGCTATCATGTATATAGAGTATGTTTTCACCGCCAAGGGGTACGCCCGGTCCTGTAGCGCCATCGAGTTATCGTGGTTGCAAGAAATAGCACCTCATATCTTGGGAAAAGTGGGCATATAGAGAATACACATTGGCGTGCTGAGAATTACACCGCCGCGTAACTGTCGGACCTGGATCAATGCCGTCTGGCGATGCTCGCGTGCTGAGAATTACCTGTGTAAATCCCATACCTGCTTGGGTCAGTCATTTGGGGCCCTTTGATTTCGTGCTTTTTGTTGCTTTGAGTGCACGAAATTGTGTATGGGATGTGTCTACAGCTATGGGGAGTACAATTGGGTACTTAAAAACCACTTTATGCTCCCCTGGCACTCGTAATTGCAACTTTAGCGGAAAACCTCGTACATGGTAGCGCCGTGCGCTACCATACCTACTTTTTTCCGCTTATCAGAAAACGTCGCGCGCGCGCTCCGTCCGGCATGGCTCACCATGGAACCGGTCCCGCTAATCGTTTACGAAGAGCCCGAAGACGAGTTCCCCTCTTTGAAATGGTACGGATACACCCTCCTTTTAGGGTGCTGGCTACTCTTTGCCATCACTTTGAACAGCACACTCCATCTTTGGCAGTATATACTCGCCCCGCTACACAATACGAGTCGGTACATTGAATTGAGCAATTGGCTCAAGATACTTGACGAATATGTATTGAAGCTGTGGAGTTTCTATATAGTAGTATGGTGGTGGTCGATCATCTCGTGGTGTGGATTGAAGTTGTTCAAGCACTCAAAGGGCGACTAGCCATCTTCACCTCTTTGGTTAAGCCATTGAGCGTCACCTGTCTGTCTACCTTTTGTGGTGATTTTAGGTGTTAATGAAGTATACGAAGTTTGCAATTCTTGGTTATAGAGTAATAAATGTTTATGGTACCAGTTGACAGGATCTCCGTTGTAACTTTGGACTAGTTTTTTCAATGCAATTATTTTAATACCTTTTCTTTTATTAGTACCTCCTTCAACAGGAAGTTGTTTCTCTGCAGTGATATACTTGGGACTCAAATCAATGATGTAGGAGTCGTTGAATCCCACACACCAGCTCATTTTCTTCCCCCAATTGTTGCAATAGAGGAGTGGTTCATCGAATACTCCCTCACATGGATCTAAATGGACCCATCTTTTGAGTTTAGCGCTGTAGTATTCACACCATACGTGGTCCTCTTTGTTCCAGACGTACCTTGTTTCAGTTTCTGACCCAATAAACGCCTTTAGTATCAACATAAAGCAATTAACCCATTCTCCGCAACGGCCCTTTCTTGTTTCGAGCAACTTGACGGGGTTATTGATCCGGGCAAACTCCACCGTGCTGGAGCATTTGGTGCACTTGTAAACTTCAATAACTGATACTTTGTCAGCGTTAGCTGGTGGCCTCTTCAGTCCAACTCCTTCCACATTCTCATCCCCACACTTTTCACACTTTGGTCTATTGACCCACGTGAAGAATTCGTTTTTGAAGTACTTGAGAAGCGCCTTGACAAGAACATCCTGGTGTCCCAACTCTCCTTCTTCCATTTGGTCCACTGCTTCGTAAATAGCCGCTAGGTCAACAACTTCTAAAACTGCATCAGCGTTGGTGTAGTTGTTTGTTACGTTTGCAAGCGATTGGATCTGTGAAAGAAACCTTTTATCGTCTTCCGAGAGCCTTAGCTTCGTCTGTGACACTCTATTTGTGATCTCTTCTAGCTGTACACGGCTAAACGCACGTATGAGTTCTTCTGCCATGGTGCGATTGAGGGTCTAAACTGAGTGAGCGTGAGAAAGGTGGTATATTGGCTCCGTACACCCAAAAAAAAGCCCTGAAATCACAATTTTCCCGTCCAATTACCTTACCAGTGCCTTGTGGATGCCATAGGGAATTTTTATACGATTTTTTTTTTTTTCATTTGAACGCCTCTGCTGCCTTCTGTACACTTTTTGCAGTAATTACATTTTGCACTCGCACAACAGCAGTATCCAACACATTAGATTACACTGAAACACCCAAAAATCACAAAAAATACATCACTAGAATCCCCTGGATTACAGCTTTCCAACGATACCAATAATGAGAAATTTGGACTCAAACGGTAACTTGGCCTTATAGTCATCCATTACGCTCCGCATTTCGCATCACTCACTCTTTTCCAACACTATGAGCTGTGAAGACGAACACTTTCATGGAGGCAATGGGCACGGGAACGGCGGCAATGGCGGCCACAACCATGGCCACGGGCACGAGCATGCACCACCGCCAATTCCAACAAATGTATCGCTCAATCTCAACACCAAAATCGATACCAGTCACGTAACCGCCCTAAACTTGGCTAACGCAAAAGACGACTTAAGGAAGCTTTTTAAATCGAAAGAGGACAAGTATAAGTTAAAGCCGGTAATCAAATCGGACTGCGACGCCCAATTGATCATAAACATCCCATTTTTAAACGGGAGCGTCAAGCTATTCTCCATGACGCTCAGAACCAATGGAGACAAGTATTGTCCCAAGACGATCAAGCTATGGAAGAACGACACAACAATCGATTTCGATAGTGTAGAAGGGAAGAAACCGACGTTCCAAGTACAACATCCACAAACGGGAGTGATGTACAATGACGACGAAGACGAAGAAGAAGAAATGCCAGAGACTTTGCAAGACGACGACTTTGTAGAGCACCACCTCCCAAGACATATCTTTACAGGAGTACAGCAATTAACAATATTCATACAAGATGTGTACGGGGAAGAAGACGAAAGTCACTTGCACTCGATTGAACTAAGAGGAGAATTCACAGAACTAAGTAAAGATCCAGTTATAACAATTTACGAACTGGCAGCAAACCCTTCAGATCATAAAAATGTAATTGCACAAGAGACCAGAGGTAGTGTGGGACTCTAGAGTGTTATGATTCAAGTTAAAAAAAAAGTCATATGGTTAAATGGCCATATGGCACGAAAAGTCCGCGAACCCGGCCTCATCTTCTCCGATGGACCGACGTAGTATAAATTGCTCGCCGAATCCACAAGAAATTTCAAAGCAACAAATTAAGGGCAAAAAAAGAGAAATGGTTAAATTAGTTTTAGTTAGACACGGACAATCTGTTTGGAATGAAAAAAATTTATTCACTGGTTGGGTAGATTGTAGATTAAGTGAAGTTGGAGAAAAAGAAGCTAATAGAGCAGGAGAATTAATTAAAGAAGCTAATTTAAATGTTGATGTTTTATATACATCTAAATTATCAAGAGCTATTCAAACAGCTAATATTGCATTAAGTTCAGCTGATCAATTATACGTTCCAGTTAAAAGATCTTGGAGATTAAATGAAAGACATTATGGAGATTTACAAGGTAAAGATAAAGCTCAAACTTTAGAACAATATGGTCAAGAAAAATTCCAAACTTGGAGAAGATCTTTTGATGTTCCACCTCCAGTTATTGCTGATGATTCTGAATTCACTCAAGTTGGTGATATTAGATATAAAGATATGGATCCTGCTGTTTTACCAAAAACTGAATCTTTAAAATTAGTTATCGATAGATTATTACCTTATTGGCAAGATGAAATCGCTAAAGATTTATTAGATGGTAAAACTGTTATGATTGCCGCTCATGGTAACTCTTTAAGAGCTTTAGTTAAACATTTGGATAAAATCTCTGATGATGAAATTGCTGGTTTAAATATCCCAACTGGTATTCCATTAGTTTATGAATTAGATGAACTTTTACAACCAACTAAACCTGCCTATTATTTAGATCCAGAAGCTGCTGCTGCCGGTGCTGCTGCCGTTGCTGCTCAAGGTTCTAAGAAGTAAGTATTTCAATATATTATCACCACTTCGCACTACCTCTGCCACTACCTCTGCCCAACTTCCCTCATCATTTTCGCGCTCTTCACTATTTAAAACAACATGTCCAACTTTGGTTCTGGTGGAATGTTTGGTAATAACAATCAATCGACCGGTTTATTTGGTGGAAACCAATCGGGTCAGCCGAGCAAACAAGCCTCCAATTCTCCGTTTTCTTTTGGTGCTTCTAGTACAGGAGTTAGTAATACTAATAGTTCTGGTGGATTGTTTGGTACTGCTAATGGAGCTAATGGAGCTAATGGAACTAATAGTAAACCTGCATTTTCGTTTGGTGCAAGTTCAGGTACAAATCCCGCTACCAATTCAGGGTCTGGAGTTTTCGGTTCTTCAAATACTGATAAGCCTGCATTTTCATTTGGTTCTAATACTACCAATCAATCTGGGGGATTGTTTGGAAAACCGGAGGAGAAGAAAGAGACTTCTGGAGGTTTATTTGGAAAACCGGAGGAGAAGAAGGACGCTCCAGCCTTTTCGTTTGGAAAACCGGAGGAGAAGAAAGAACAGCCTTCTTTTGGTAGTACTGGAGGCTTATTTGGAGCTAAACCGGAGGAAAAGAAAGACACTCCGGCCTTTTCATTTGGAGCCAAGCCAGAAGAGAAGAAGGATACACAATCTGGAGGCTTATTTGGAGCCAAACCAGAGGAGAAAAAGGATACACAATCTGGAGGCTTATTTGGAACTAAAACTGAGGAAAAGAAAGACACTCCGGCCTTTTCATTTGGAGCTAAACCGGAAGAGAAAAAGGATACACAATCTGGAGGCTTATTTGGAGCCAAACCAGCTGAAAAGAAGGATACACCAGCCTTTTCATTTGGAGCTAAACCGGAAGAGAAAAAGGATACACAATCTGGAGGCTTATTCGGAGCCAAACCAGAGGAAAAGAAGGACGCTCCAGCCTTTTCATTTGGTGCCAAACCAGCTGAAAAGAAGGACGCTCCATCTGGGGGCTTATTTGGAGCTAAACCAGAAGAGAAGAAAGATGCACCATCCGGGGGCTTATTTGGAGCTAAACCAGAGGAGAAGAAGGACGCTCCAGCCTTTTCATTTGGAGCTAAACCAGAAGAGAAGAAAGATGCACCATCCGGGGGCTTATTTGGAGCTAAACCAGAGGAGAAGAAGGACGCTCCAGCCTTTTCATTTGGAGCTAAACCGGAAGAAAAGAAAGAAACGACACTTTCATTCGGAGCTAAACCGGAAGAAAAGAAAGAAACAGCAGCTTTTTCATTAGGAGGTAAATCTAATGGAGGATTATTTGGAGGTAAAACCGAAGAAAAGAAGGAAACCGCAGGGTTCTCCTTTGGAGCCAAGACTGAAGAAAAGAAAGAGACTCCAGGATTATCATTTGGAGCTCCAGCAGAAAAGAAAGAAACACCAAAAGTTTCATTTGGAGCTCCAGCAGAAAAGAAAGAAACACCAACTTTATCGTTTGGAAGCACAGGTGAAAAACCCACCACCTTCGGTACTAAAAATGAAACAAAACAACCTGAAAGCATCAAACCAACAAAGATTGAACCATTGGAAATATCTATCGATAACAAAACCATGGATGACTTAATAAATAAATGGTCTAAACAATTAAGCTCAACATCTAAAATCTTTGAATCATATACGCTGAAAGTTAGAACATGGGATCAAGAATTAGTACAAAGTGGAGATGAAATAAGTAAATTACATCAAGATACTTTAGAAGCAGAAAATCTACAAAATAATATCGACCAAAATTTGATTTATGTTGAAAATCAACAAGATGAATTGGATAAATTATTAACTAATTATGAACAACAAGCAGATCTTTTATTAAATAATATTGAAACTGGTGGTAAACAAGATAACTTATTAATGGGGAATAATTCTCCAAGTACTAATTTAGGATTAAGTGTAACTGATAAATTAAGAGAAAAAGCTTATTATAATGCAGAGATTTTGGACGAAAAATTAGATAATATGGGTACAAATTTGAGTTTATTGATTAATGAAATGAATTCGGTAACTGATGTCTTTAATAAGAATATTCTTAAAGACTTTAAAGACGATAACTCAATTGAAGAGATATTGAAGTTGTTGAACTTGCATTTGGAGAACTTGCAGTATATCGAAAGGACCGAGAATGTTTTGAAGGAGAAGATAGCCAGTGCCGAGAGGAGGTAGTGCCGAGAGGAGGTAGTGCCGAGAGGAGGTAGTGCCAAGAGGCAGAGGAAGTAGTTAGTTTCTATAGAATGTAGTACTTGACTTGACCTCCGGGTCGTGCCCACACCCAAAACCTCTAACGTCCCCGCGATAACTGCCGCGGCCAACAATCGCTCCTCCACAACTCACCATGGGACCTCCAGTATTACAGTTGATTAAGCTCTTGTTTAACCCCGATGTATCGAAGAAAATGATTCTTCAGATCGCGTTCCAGCAGATCAGTGCAATCGGGTACCTCAAAGTGTTATCGGTGCTCTTGAGCTCCGGGATTGTTGGGGTGTCTTCTATTATTAAGATCCCTCAGATAAAGAAGATTATCAATCCTAAGCTCTTAGATAAGAGAATATCTGTGGCTAAAGGGTTATCGTTGGATGGAATCAGCTTGGAATCGTTCAATTACTTGATCCATGTGATCTATAACAAGCAAAATGCCAATTCGTTTATGAATTATGGGGAAGCACTCTTGCTAGGAATTCAAAATATCGCTATTATTTTACTTATTCAATACTACAAGTCACGTAGTCACTTGGAAGTTATAAGTAATATGGAAGAAAACGATAAAATCCAAGTTTCCTTGCAAAAATTGCTAAAGCCAATTGCAATTATAGCTGGTACTACTGTTTTATTAGGTAAGATTGTACCACCTTCTATAGTAAATGGGTTACAAGTATTAAACATTCCCATATCAATAGCAGCAAAATTACCTCAGATAAAGAAGAACCACCAATTGAAATCCACAAGTCACTTGTCAAACATTACTATTGGAGCTAATGTATTTGGTTCTTTACTGAGGGTGTTTACTACCGTACAAGATTTCGATAAATTAGGAAGGGATTATGTATTGTTGGCCGGGTATACGAGCTCGTTTGTATTGAATGGAGTTTTGGCAGGACAATGCTATTACTACGGGTCTAAAAAGGAGAAGGATGACAAAGCAGACTAGTGTCGTTCTCACTCGTTCCCACTCGTTCCCATGCTCGTTCCGCACTGTGGCCGCTCCCGCGATCTCCCGCCCGCGATCTCCCGCCGCGCTCGTCTCAATATAAATACTTCGCACTTTACTCTTGTCTCATCAATCATGACCCATAAAGCTGAATTTTTACCTAAAACTGGTACCGACATAGGCTCGGTATTACAAGGTGGTTACAACCATCCATTATCAAGAGAATGGCAACACACTCGCCAACTTACTAAAAATATGCTTATTTTCCCACTTTTCGTTTCAGATGAACCAGATGAAGAAACTTTAATGAGTGCTTTACCAGGTATTAAAAGATTTGGAACTAATAAAATTGTTAATTATGTAGGAAAATTGGTTGAAAAAGGGTTAAGAGCGGTGATTTTGTTTGGAGTTGTTAAAGATGAAATTAAAGATGATATTGGAACAGCAGCTGATGATCCAAATGGTCCTGTTATTATTACTATTAAACTTTTAAAGGAAAATTTCCCAGATTTATTTATTATGTGTGATGTTTGTCTTTGTGAATATACTAATCATGGACATTGTGGATCATTAAATGAAGATGGAAGTTTAAATCGTGAAAAATCAGCTTTAAGAATTGGTAAAGTAGCAGTTAATTATGCTAAAGCAGGTGCAAATTCTGTTGCACCTTCTGATATGGTAGATGGTAGAGTTAAAGATATTAAAAGAGGTTTAATCGATGCTAATTTGGCTCATAAATGTTTATTAATGTCTTATGCTGCTAAATTTTCAGGTAATTTATATGGCCCTTTTAGAGATACAGTTGGTAGTGCACCATCTCATGGTGATCGTAGAAGTTATCAATTACCTTCTGGTGGTTCAGGTTTAGCTCGTAGAGCTTTAAGAAGAGATATGGATGAAGGAACTGATGCAGTTATTGTAAAACCTTCAACTTTTTATTTAGATGTTTTAAAAGATGCTGCAGAAATTTGTAAAGATTATCCAGTTTGTGCTTATCACGTGAGCGGTGAATATGCAATGTTACATGCAGCTGCTGAAAAGGGTATAGTTGATTTAAAAGCTGTTGCTTTTGAAAGTCATTATGGTTTATTAAGGGCTGGTGCAAGATTATTGATCTCTTATTTTACACCTGATTTCTTAGATTGGTTAGATGAATAGTGTCTATTAATGTATATATTATGCCGTGTATTGGTATGACTCTTTTGGATTTTGAGCCACTTGTGGTTCTTTTTGGGGGGCATCTGGTAGAGGTTGAACGTTTGGAACGTCTGGCAATTGTTTTTTTTGTTCCTTTTGTTCCTTTTGTTCCTTTTGTTCCTTTGGTTCCTTTTGTTCATTCATCTCTCTCACCATACGCTCATACTCTTCATCCACCTCTAATTCCTCACCATTACTTAAAGTCGAGCCCAACATCCCACTGACCTCATCAACACGCAACTTCTCGTCCTCTAAATCATCCAATACTTTATCTATCTTATCAATACTCATTTCACCATTTAATTTCTGCAACACCTTATTACCTTCAGTTAAACCATAAATCACATCTTTTTCAATCAATTTGAATTCAATGGTGCCTATCAAGTTCTCCAAGTTATCCAATTGTTCATAAGTCTTGGCTATAGTAGATTCTTGATGCTTCTTTGATTTTAAATAGAATTTAGCCTTTTCCTTATCACCTTTAATTAAAGCTTTCTTGGCTAACTCAGTTTGTCTTGTTATTACAATATTGATTTTTTTCTGATACTGTTTTAGCTTATCTCTTTGCTGTTTCATTTGGAAAATAGCCCTATCTTGCGGGGTAATAGTGGGAGCTGAAGATTGTTGCCCCATAATCCCCTTACTCTTAGTGAGCAAAATAAAGCGTAGCATAAATGCGACAATTTTGTGCGCCGGTGACATAAAGTTACGTAAGCACGCGACATTGCAGCCACTCTTTGCTCATTACAATTTGCACCTTCCCTTTTGAGCACTTTAGTAAACATTTACAATAACATCTTTTTTAAGTAATTGAACATTTAAAACAATACTTTTTAGGATATTTGTATTAGTTAATTCTGAAAACGGTAAGTTAATAGTTGAAGTTGCGAGAGAGCAAAAAAAAAAACGAAGAAAAAGAAAAAGGAAAAGAAAAATTCCGTCAAAAGGATCACGAATAAATCTTTTACTTTAACTTTCGATGTCATCGTCACTTTATTTTGAGTCACCGACGTCACCAATGAAGGAGGAACAGATGATGAAAAGCACGAGGAAAGGATCACCATGCAAGGTACAACAAACTCCTTATAAAAGAAGTCATCTAATGAATATGAGTCCTAATGTAGCTAAGAAGACTATTCAACTTAATTTTACAACTCCAAAACCTAAAGAATCAAGTAAAAAGATTCAAAGGCCAAGATTGAATAATGCAATCAAGTTAAAGAAGTCGAAATCGTCAATTGTACCAAAGCATATGTTGAATTTATCACCATCAAAATTATCATTAAGAAGAACCAATTCATTTAATGAAACTAATAATAGTAATTCTAATACCACTGATAGGTTTATTCCTTCAAGACATAATTCAATTACTGGGAAGCTTGAAGTGAATAATATTGTACCACATCCAAATGCATCACCACAAACTCATATTAAAGCACAAACATCAAAGATTTATCAAAAACATGTAGCAGAAGCTTGTGGATTAGAATTGAATTCAAGGATTTTACAGTATCAACCACAAGCACCAGAAAGAAAGAAACCAATTAATTTATTTAGTAATATTTCAAATACCAAATCGTTAACATTAAATCCAACATTAGCATTTGCCAGATCTAAAAAAATCCCAACTGCTCCTGATAGAGTTTTAGATGCACCAGGGTTAATTGATGATTTTTACCTTAATTTACTTACTTGGTCACTGAATAATTTACTTGCAATTGGACTAGAAGACACCGTTTACGTTTGGAATGCATCAACAGGGTCAGTTGGACTACTTTGTGAATTATCAAATAAATCATTAGTAACTTCTTTAAGGTGGTCAGAAGATGGTTCATACATTTCAATAGGTAGAGACGACGGATTAATTGAAATATGGGATATTGAAACCAATACTAAATTAAGAACTCTTAATTGTGATAATCATTTAACAAGAATTGCAGCACAATCGTGGAATCAGCATATTTTAACTAGTGGTTCAAGAATTGGGAATTTATATCATTCAGATGTCAGGATTCCTCAACATATAGTTAACAAATTTGAAAACAGTCATCTGGCGGAGATTTGTGGCATTGAATACAAAGCTGATGGTACACAATTTGCCACTGGTGGTAATGATAATTTAGTATGTATTTGGGATATCAAACAACTGCAACAGCCAATATTTACCAAGAAAACCCATAAAGCAGCAGTTAAATCGTTACTGTGGTGTCCATATCAAAGTAATTTATTAGCAACTGGAGGTGGTTCATGTGATAAAAGCATTAATTTTTGGAATACAACAACTGGTTCAAGGATAAATACAATAGAGACAGAATCACAAATCTCTTCATTAAATTGGGGGTACTCTTCAGGTACAGGAATGGAAATAGTGGCCACACACGGGTTCCCCAACAACAATATCTCCCTTTTCAACTACCCAACCTTACAAAAAACAGGAGAAATCATTCAAGCACACGATTCCAGAATACTTAGCGGTTGTTTAAGTCCTGACAGTCTAACACTAGCCACGGTTGCAGGGGATGAAAATTTGAAATTTTGGTCACTTTTCGATCCTAAAAATACTAAAGAGTCTAAAGATAATGAAATAGCAATTGACGATCAAAAAAGAATTAGTAAAATGATGAATTTAAGATAATTTAATGACATTATATAGTTATAGAAATATATAAAGAACTTAAGCCAGGGGGTAGTGCGCGTGGCGTATCTTCGATGAATGCGCGCGCCATATGACCCTCACCAGCAATCGTTGTTTGGATAGAGAGGACTGAGAGAAGATACGCTACACTATAAGTAGACAGTAACAAAGAATCGAACGGAAGAGAATAGCACCAGAGAGATTGTGCTACCAGAGAGAAGACAAGCAAAAAAAAAAAAAAGCGATTTAAAAACACACCATTCTGTCAAATTTAGCGTAACGTTACTTTAGAGCCGCCATGTCAACAGATGGAGAATTTACAAGAACACAAATTTTCGGTACAGTATTCGAAATAACAAATAGGTACACGGACTTGAACCCAGTAGGAATGGGGGCGTTCGGGTTGGTTTGTTCTGCGATCGATAAATTGACCGGTCAAAACGTAGCAGTTAAAAAAATCATGAAACCATTCCTGACGTCAGTTTTAGCAAAAAGAACATATAGAGAATTAAAATTATTAAAACACTTGAGACATGAAAATTTGATTACTTTAGATGATATTTTTTTATCGCCATTAGAAGATATTTACTTTGTTACCGAATTACAAGGAACAGATTTACATAGATTATTAAGTTCAAGACCTTTAGAAAAACAATTCATACAATATTTTACTTATCAAATATTAAGAGGATTAAAATACGTTCACCTGGCAGGAGTTATCCATAGAGATTTAAAACCTTCAAATATTTTAATTAATGAAAATTGTGATTTAAAAATTTGTGATTTTGGATTAGCTAGAATTCAAGATCCTCAAATGACAGGTTATGTTTCAACAAGATATTATAGAGCTCCAGAAATCATGTTAACTTGGCAAAAATATGATACTGAAGTGGATTTATGGTCTGTTGGATGTATTTTATCAGAAATGATTGAAGGTAAACCTTTATTCCCTGGTAAAGATCATGTTCATCAATTTAGTATAATTACAGAATTATTAGGTTCTCCACCTCCTGATGTAATTGAAACAATTTGTTCTGAAAATACTTTGAGATTTGTTCAAAGTTTACCTCATAGGGATCCAATTCCTTTTAGTGAAAGATTTGGTCATTGTAATCATGTTGAACCAACTGCAATTGATTTATTAGCTAAAATGTTAATGTTTGATCCTAAAAAGAGAATAAGTGCTGCTGATGCTTTATCTCATCCTTATATGGAACCTTATCATGATCCTTCTGATGAACCTGTTTGTGAAAGTAAATTTGATTGGAGTTTTAATGATGCTGATTTACCTGTTGATACTTGGAGAGTAATGATGTATAGTGAAATTTTAGATTTCCATCAATTAGTTGGTGCTAATCAGAATACTATTCAGCAAGATCAAGTTGAACAGATTCAGCATGATGGGATTCAAGCTCCAATTGCTCAAGTTCCAAAGTAGATGCCTCTTTAAATAGTAATGAAAAATTGTAGCAGAGGTGGCATGGCCAGCGCTGGCACCAAGAACAATCTCTGGCACCAAAAACAATCTCTGGCACCAAAAACAATCTCTGGCACCAATCGTCGCACCACGCGGCTCCACAACTTTCGCACCTCTCGTCTTCCTCTCCATAATGCCAGAATACTCTAAAAGGGTCGACCGACACCTTTATGTCAACTTGAAGTACCAAGAATCAACCACTCCGGAAACAATAGAATGCACCTTGACATTTTCCAACTTGCTGGACCAAGAAATAGTCATAAATCCACTGAAAAATGGTACCCAGCCAGAATCCGCTGGATGGTTCCTGGGCGCTTGGAGTAAACAAAAAGACTCAAAAAGTCATTCAGCAAACAAAAAAGACTCAATTCAGTTGTATTTAGGGTACTTGCAGCTATTTGGGTCGATAATTTTGAATTACAAGTTCGATTTAAGCTCTGGTGGCACGATGAATTTTCTGGATAGTACCAAAAATAGCTCATGGTGGTCTAATAAGGAGTATATTGATAATTATCAAGATTTAGAGGATGATACTGTTGCTAGAGACGTGAAGTTGGACTCTGTGCCGTTTATTCAAGAGAATTTGCACCATAAGGTGATTATTGGTGGGAAATTGGGCGGAGTCAACGATTTAATCGTCGAAGAATCATCTACAAAACACTTGGATATCTATAAACGGTACTTGATTCACGATATGATATACGGATTCAACACATTCAAGTACCCTGAGGCCAACGATGAGTCACAAGGATTGCTCCTGTTGAAAGAATTAAGTGATAATATCATCCCATTCTATTCGACTAGTCAATCATTGTTGTTTTCAGAGGTATCAATTGGCTCAAAGTCGTCCAAATCGTTCAATTTCAGCTTTCCTAAGCCAAAAGATATCCCTCCTTCTTACAATACCGGTCTGACAGGCCTAGCAGGAGATCAGGGCCTAATTTCTATAAAGTACCTGATAATACTTGGATTTCTGAAGCTAGGCCTCCAGGGAATGGAACCCGTTTCCGTGTACTTTCCTTACCACGTCAAGGGAGACAGAAAGGGCACCAACTGGAGATGGCTACAAAACGACTACTTACAGAATATCATTATTGACAAATCGTGGAAAACTGGCGAAACTCCTGCCAAAACAGAAGAACCCAATTTGGAACCTGTAGAGATCAAACAAGTATTCCTACAAGACTTACAGAAGCTCATCGACTCCGACCTTTATAATATGCCCAAAATGTCCACGTCAGAAAGGAAGAAAAGTGTAACTATTCATGAAGATACTATTGAACAAGGTCAAATACCTCAATTGCCCCATAGATTAAAGAAACAATACGATATTTTGGTTAATAGTAACGAATTGTGCTCGCTTACCATCTCCAAACCTTACTACCATATAGGAGAAGACATTTCGTTCTCCATTAATGTGAATACAAAGAGTCCGTTCATTACAAAGATAGTTGGCTTAACGGTGCATTTGGAAGCGCACGAGGTTTTCCACACAAAAACAGAAAAACCGTACGTTAATGTGTATCAGGTGAGCCAAGTGCTAAAGTTCAATAGCCTTGCAACCGTTTTATCCAATTTAAACATACCTAATAAAGATCAATTGCACTCTTTAGTAAATGGTTACTTAAATATCCCGCATCACGTGACACAGCAATTCCAGTGTAGTAAATTAATGGATTTGAAGTATTATGGTGTTTTCAAGTTTAATCTTTTGAGCATGGAGAATGTAAACAACGGCCAAGAGGCTAAGGATGCAGGGCCGACTGGGGAGATGGAGAGTCCGGAGTCGGGCGAGAAAGCAAGTCCTCAAGCTAGGCCCAACTCCCTGGACTCTTACTCTCTGGACCCTTACTCGAATATTTACAACTTTAAATTCGATAACTATGGAACAGAGTTTAGGTTTAGACTCCCTGTGGTGATCCTTCCCTAAGCGAAAAAGCTTATTATGAGCCAGTAGGAAGGTTTGGTTATTAATTAACCCAATTAGGCAGCGGTTGTGAACACGGCCGCGATGATTTCCTAATTGGGTTATTTAATTACACATTAAGTAATCGAGATGAAAGAAAAATTTCACCACAACGTATAATGTACTTTTTAAGACAAAACGCCTGAAAATGTCCGAAGATATAAATAGAGGTCAAGTGCCATGCATATTTGAAAGAAAAAAAGAATTCCCCCCGAATTTTCGCCATGAAATTAACCACATTCGTTACTACAGTATTATCATTAACATTATTTACCACATCAGAGTTGATAACTCCGACATCACAAGAGTTTAATTTGGTGGAAAGAGACTTTAGTCTCCCCTCGTTTGTATCTGATTTATTGGATGGGTTCGATGTAGCCGATATAATCAAAGCCATTGATTTTGATAGAATTGCAGGTTGGGCAGATGACTTGTTAAACGATGGTGATAATATCGATATCTTGGATAACATTTTAGTTGGATTAAAAAATACCAAGTTGTTACCAGAAGCAGCGGTTTATATAGTTACCCACAACACAACTTTAGATATCTTACAAGCTACGCTTCCAAATGTATTAAAAGTATCAGGAAATGTCAATGCTACTTCATTATTTGTTGCATTGGATAGATCCGGATTGGCTTATTCTGTTGTTGCAGGTACTTTACAGGACGATGATTTATTACCATCACTCTTATCAATAGCGAAAAAATTGATCAAAACTGGTGATATCAACTTATCAAGTCTTTTAGATCAAGCCGGTAAATTGATCCAAAAAGACGAAAAAAGAGACCTTGAGTACATCGAAAGCTTTGAAATGATTGAAAAAAGAGATAATGTCGAAGATTTATTAACTACAGTAATGGGATCTATTGAAAGATCTGGTTTAGTCACTGATACTATTAATTCCTTATTAACAGATGACGAATTTCAAGATGCAACTGTTGTACTTCTTCAAGGAGCATTCCAAAACATCGGCTCTTTAGCTGGTGGTACCAATTTCACTGCTTTAAAGCCAATTCTCGATTCATTATTAGAGTCTAATCTTTTACAAAATACTCTCCAAAGAGCTTTAAGAGACGATGATTTGAAAGATGCCTTAACTTCCGATTTAGCTTCCATGTTGAAGAACGGTACTATCAAGGAAACTGATTTGGTTTCTCGTAAGGACAAGCAAGAGATTTTAGGTAGGGAATCCAGTGCAAGCTTAAGCGAATCAAGCTCAAGTGAACCAACTTCTACTTCAAGCTCTGCAGCTGCAACCAGCTCCTCCGACGGAGACTCCGACGGAGACTCTGACTCAGCAGCTTCTCACTTTAACGTGCACATACCTTTACTAGTGGCTGCAATGGCTGCTTTAGCTATTGTATGAGGTAGATGCCTCTAGCACTACCACCAATACCTCCAGCACCACCTCCAGCACCACCATAACCTCCAACACAACCACTTTATATACCTTAATACAAACTATAAACCCCGGTGCGCACACGACCACCCTCAACGTTTCACGATGAGCTTCTGCCTCCTTCACTTGTGCCTCCTTCGCTCCCCATGCAACACTTTGACCTCGAATTAGAGCTGCAAGGCAGCGTAGAATCGTACATTCCAGACGCCGAGCCAAGATTACTAGTCGACAGCGACGACGAACAAGACGAAGTATTGTCGAAATCGCACAACTCGGCGCATTTTTCATCCGCTGAAGATAGGTACATTAAGGACCATGACTTGAAGGTGAAGGCATTTGAGGCGCTAAACGAACAGCATAACAAGGCATCGCCTAGAAGAAGGCAGTCGATCATCGACTTGCCAGCGTCGCACAATAAAAACGAGTTCAAGTACCATCCAGCGCCAGGGGCAGCGGCTGAAGCTGCAAAGAAGTCCAATGCTAATGCATTACCTGAAGAGTATCCTTCTGAAGAGCTAGTTGAGTTGTTTAGAAACGTTAAAACGTGTCTCGATATCAGACACAAGTACTTGAACATCTCTTTGCAAGGAAACGAAATGGATAACCCAAAGAACAAGGACGATTGGAACATTTATCCACCGCCTCCTCCACCTACTTATAAGTCGAAGAATAGGTACAATCAGCTCCCAAATTTGAACGAACTTGAAGAGGAATTCGATCTTTCCAACTGCCACATCCCTGAGGCCAACGAGCACTACGAATTTAAGTTTAATGATCAAGACGTTATCGAGGTTTATGACAAACTATCCAATGAGAAATTGATCGAGCTTCCTACCATTAACGAATACTACGACGACTTGAATAAGATCGTCAAGGTCAGCAGCGACGGGCCTTCGAAGTCGTTTGCCTTCAAACGGTTACAATACATCGAAGCAAAGTGGAATTTGTACTATTTATTGAACGAATTCGAAGAGAGTAAGCAGTCTAAGAGAAACCCTCATCGTGATTTCTACAACGTCAGGAAAGTCGACACCCACATCCACCATTCTGCCTGCATGAACCAAAAGCACTTGCTTAGGTTCATCAAGTACAAATTGAAGACCACTCCGGATGAAAAAGTCATCTTCAGAGACGGCAAAGTGTTGACGTTGGCCGAAGTATTCGAGTCTTTAAGCTTAACTGGCTACGATTTGTCTATTGATACGTTGGATATGCACGCCCACACCGACTCTTTCCACAGATTTGACAAGTTTAACTTAAAGTATAACCCAATTGGCGAATCAAGATTAAGAGAAATCTTCTTAAAGACCGATAACTTCATCAAGGGGAAGTACTTGGCTGAGATAACTCAACAAGTGTTTGAAGATTTAGAGAGCTCCAAGTACCAAATGTCCGAGTTAAGAATCAGTATTTACGGTAGATCCTACGACGAATGGGATAAATTGGCGTCTTGGGTCGTTGATAATAAGTTATTCAGTCATAACGTCCGTTGGTTGGTCCAAATCCCTCGGTTGTACGACATTTATAAGAAAAATGGTAACGTCAACACATTCCAAGACATTTTGACGAATTTGTTTGAACCTCTTTTCAAAGTCACGTTAGATCCAAAATCTAACCCTAAATTGTACGTTTTCCTTCAAAGAGTCGTAGGATTCGATAGCGTTGACGATGAATCCAAGAGTGAAATAGATGCAAAGAAGTTCACTTCTGCATCCAAATGGGATTTCACCTATAATCCTCCTTATTCTTATTATCTTTACTATTTGTACGCCAATTTAGCGTCATTAAACCAGTTAAGATCCAGACTAGGCTTCAATACTTTCCTTTTAAGACCTCATAGTGGTGAAGCTGGTAATCCTGAACACTTAATCAGTGCTTTTGTAACTTCACACTCCATTAGTCACGGGATTTTGTTAAGAAAATTACCTTTTATTCAGTACCTTTACTTTTTGGACCAAATAGGGTTGGCTATGTCTCCACTATCAAACAATGCCTTGTTCTTAACTTATGATAAGAACCCATTCCATGGATTCTTTAAAAGAGGTTTAAATGTTTCCTTATCTACTGACGATCCGTTGCAATTTTCTTACACAAAAGAGCCCTTGATCGAAGAGTACTCAGTTGCAGCGCAAATCTACAAACTTTCCGCTGTAGATATGTGTGAATTAGCCAGAAACTCTGTCTTGCAGTCAGGTTATGAAACCTCTATTAAGAAACATTGGTTGGGTAAAAAGTACATGTTAGGAGGCGAAGAAGGTAACAATATCGAGAAGACCAACGTTCCTAACATCCGAGTCAGCTACAGGGAAGAGACTTTGAAGAGTGAATTGGACTTGGTAGACTATTATACAACAATGTAGAGTAGAGTAGTCAATAGATATGAACATGTGACCAAAGACACGTGACCCCGTAAGTGATCACCAACACACCACTGCACACCACTGCACAGCGCGCACAGCGCGCACCGCGCACCGCAACCGCATACGATGTGCGCACACGATATGCGCTTACACGGCCAGGCCCCTGGGTATAAAGGCACCTGTTGCCAGTGCCATTCTCTTCTTCATTAATGTTGACACAATATACATTAACAGAATCCAATCCGCCGCACCAGTACCTCCCTGGAGTTTTGACGGTGGCTGGGTCCGACAGTTCAGGCGGAGCAGGCGTTGAAGCCGATTTAAAGACTTTTTCAGCCCATAAAGTGTATGGGATGACTTGCATTACGGCATTAACGGCTCAGAATACACAAGGAGTCCGAAGTATTCACCCAGTGCCTCCAGAGTTTTTACGGCAAGTATTGGACCAAAACTTTTCGGACTTTTTGTACGTTGAAGACCCACCATTAAAGTGTGTTAAGACAGGAATGCTTACACTGGAGGCTGTTACGGTACTAGCAAGTTATTTAGACGAGCTAGAGAAACGTCAGGTCAGACTAGTGGTGGATCCGGTGATGATAAGCACTTCAGGATCGGAATTATTCGATCAGCCCGGAATGAAGATGTGTATGGAGCAAATCATCAATAGGGCTTATTTAGTTACACCTAACTATATTGAAGCAAAAGTATTGATGAAAGTTGCAGAGGATATTAGAAGAGGGAAAGGAAATGTGACCGGTGCGGCGGATGTGGCTAATGCGGCTAGTTTGGCTAGTGTGGATAGTGTGACCAATTTAGATGAATTTATTGAATTGGCTAAAAATTTGCAGCAATTATTGCAATGTGAAAACATTTTAGTTAAAGGAGGCCATCTCCCGTGGAACCAACTCACTAACAAGCCGTTTGAACGAGACGATGACGTGCAGAATAAGGTATTCTTGGACGTCTTGTATGAAGGAAGCAGCGGAAATGTGACCACATTCCAGTCTAAAGCCATCGATTCTCAGAATACCCATGGTACAGGGTGCACGTTAGCATCGGCAATCAGTGCCAATTTAGCACACGGGAAGCCCTTGGCCATATCTGTAGGTCTGGCTATAGAGTACGTTCACGTGGGGCTTAAGAGTATGAGCTTATCACAGCAGAAATTAGGCAAGGGGAACGGGCCATTAAACCATTGTAATGAGGCATTAACGTGGAATTGGCAAGTTCCTTCACCACCAGTGGACTTGACAGACCAACTGTTGCTTGAATATTTCAAGAATCACGCTAAAATTAAGAATAGTTGGCACGAGTACACTCGCCACAAGTTCCTAGACTTACTAGCCACAAACCAACTTCCATTCACTAAATTTCTTTATTTTCTTAAACAAGACTATTACTACCTTATAAATTATGCCCAAATCCACGGACTTTCGGCGTCAGTGGCTCCAAATTACCACCAAACCCACAACGAGGCCCTTATTATAGGCAACGTAGTCAATGAAATAGAGAAACATAAGCAAAAATTGGCTTTAAATTACAATATTGTGTATGAAAGAGACATGGATTTGGATATTGAGTTAAAGCCGGGTAAGGCATGCTTGGAGTATTGCAACTACCTTTTAGAAGTGGCGAAATCGGAGGATTTTTTAGGGATTAAGGTTGCGTTAGCACCGTGTCTCCATGGGTACTACGAGGCCGCGGTGTACGGGCAGCAGGTCAGGGAACTGGCTGGAGCTGGGCAGGTGAGTGAGGTTTATGGCGAGTGGTTGGACGATTACACCTCAGACTGGTACAAGAAAGCGTACGATCTGGGGAAGGAGGCGTTGGAAGAGTTGAAGGAGGGCATAAGTGCCGAGAGAATGGACCAATTGGTGGATATTTTCAAGAGAGTCACTGAGTTGGAAGTAGGTTTCTGGACTGAGGTGGTGGAGATGCCAGCGCGGCCGTAGCGGCCCCAGCGCGGCCCAGGTTTGTAGTAATATAAAATTCTAGCGCTCCTCGCCCCGTCCCAGTACCAGCGGCCCCAGCGCGGCCCAGGTTTGTAGTAATATAAAATTCTAGCGCTCCTCGCCCCGTCCCAGTACCAGCGGCCCCAGCGCGGCCCAGGTTTGTAGTAATATAAAATTCTAGCGCTCTTCGCCCCGTCCCAGTACCAGCGGCCCCAGCGCGGCCCAGGTTTGTAGTAATAAAATCTCTAGCGCGCTCCTCGCCCCGTCCCTCACCCTTGTTCGCGATCTTTCTCTCTATCGTCCACATGTACAATCCATATCAACAGTCGGGATACAACTCCCAGCAACAAACTGGGCTCAATGGAGGGTTTGGACAGCAGACAGGCTTCTACCCTAACCAGCCTCAGCTCAATTTGCAAAACCAACAGACTGGATACTACAATCAGCCGGGCCAGGCTGGCCAGTTACCGCCAGGTCAGCAATTCCCAGGTCAACAGTTCCCAGGTCAGCAGCCGCCACTGCAAACGGGTTTCCAACCTCAGCCAACGGGTTTCCAACCTCAGCCAACTGGTTTCCAGCCCCAACCAACGGGTTTCCAGCCCCAGCAGACAGGCTTCCAGGGCCAGCCCCAGCAGACAGGCTTCCAGGTCCAGCCCCAGCAAACAGGCTTCCAGGTCCAGCCCCAGCAAACAGGCTTCTCCGCCTACAAATCATCAGTCAATGAAAACACCGACTTGAAAATCCCAAACATTCGACTCAGTTTCATCACCGCCTCGGACCAAACCAAGTTCGAATCTTTATTCAGAACTGCCGTCCCAAAAGGCGAACAAGCAATTACTGGTGATTCAGCAAGAGACATTCTCCTTAGATCCGGCTTGCAACCTGTCACTTTAGCTGAAATTTGGTCTTTAAGTGACACAAACAAAACAGGTTCATTGCTTTTCCCGGAATTTGCTTTAAGTTTACATTTATGTAACTTGAGCTTAAAAGGCGAATCTTTACCTTCCAATATTCCTGAAAAATGGATGAATGAAGTGAAGAGTTTTGTTGATGCTATCAATTTTAGTGTTCCTGAAGATCCTACGAAGATTTTGCAGAACACTCCATTTGCTCCTGCCGAGAATGATTGGATGTCTGGAGCAGGAGGAGCAAGTGGAGGAGCAAGTGGAGGAGCAAGTGGAGGAGCGGCTCCTCCCACTTCGTTCCAGCCACAGCCAACTGGGTTCCAGCCTACTTCTTCCTTTGGAACTGCTTTAGCGCAGCAAAGAACAGGGGGTGGGTCTTTGGTTCCTTTGCAACCTCAGCAAACTGCTGGCTTGATTCCTGCTCAGAAAACGGGTCCGCTTCAGGCTCAGGGAACAGGGTATCAGCCACAAGGAGGACTCCAAGCTCAAGGGACTGGTTACCAGCCACAAGGAGGACTCCAAGCTCAAGGGACTGGTTACCAGCCACAAGGAGGACTCCAACCACAGGGAACAGGGTACCAGCCACCAACCAGCTTCCAACCGCAAACCACCGGCCTCCAGCCACAAGGGACCGGATTCGGACAAGCTGCTCAGAAAACAGGTCCGCTTCAGCCTCAAACCACCGGCCTCCAGCCACAACCAACTGGTAAACCAGGCGAATGGGGATTCGTATCGATGCCAACCGGTGGGATCCCAGGATTAAATGCAATGGAACAGCATTTCCTCCCTTCATCGCAACAATCCTCCAACAACTTACAGAATGCTATGGGCGGAACACTCAAATCCAACGTGACTTGGGCCATCACCAAACAAGAAAAGCAAATCTACGACGGGATCTTTGGAGCTTGGGACCCCAACCGTCAAGGATTCGTCGAAGGAGAAGTTGCAATTGGGATTTTTGGCAAGTCAGGTTTAAGCAGACCTGATTTAGAATCCATTTGGAATTTGGCAGACGCAAGCAATAGAGGGAAGCTTAATAAAGATGAATTTGCAGTGGCAATGCATTTGGTTTATAGAAGATTGAATGGATTTGAGTTGCCTTTAAGATTACCACCAGAATTGGTACCACCTTCCAACAAGTACATTCAAGATTCGTTCGATTCTTTGAAAAACTCCATTAAAGGTGGGAAACCAGTTGCAAAGAATACAGGAAGCAGTTCAGCAAAGACCGATGGGAGTAGGTTCAAGAACAATGACGATAACTTTGGCTACGTTTCCAGTACTCGTCATAAGAGCAGATCAGGTCCAACTACCAATTCTAGTAGTATCAAGACATCTAAAGATCACGACTTAACCATTGAAGAATTGAAGAAGCTTATTAGAGAGAAGAAGATCTTATTAGAAGCAATGGACTCAGAAGATCACGATTCGCAAATCAAGAGCAACAGATTAAGCAGCGAAGAGTCCAAAGAGATTGAAACCTTGAAAAGAAGAATCAAAGGAGTCCAAGATCAACTCGATACTTCAGCCAATAGTGCTTCATTAGACGAGAAAAAGAGGTACCTTAACAAGTTGAATCATCTCACCAAAGACGTTGTTCCAGGACTTATTGGGAAGATCCACCAAATCAATGAAGATATTGCTAAAAGTAAGGCCGAAGTGTTTAAATTGAAGTTGCAAAAAGAGCACCCTGACTGGAGTCCTGAAAATAGCGAGGCCAGTATAGTTGGAACTGGACCAAATGGTCAAGTGACTGATTTTGATAGGAAAAAGTTCAAATCCAAGCAATTATTGAACCAAAGAATGGCTGCATTAACTGGGAAAGTGTTTGGTAAAGGAGGAGACCTGGAACTTGATCAAAAAATGAATAGTGCCATTGAAACCACCAAAAAGGAGAAGCAAGAGCAATCAGAAATCATTAGAGATATCGAATCGGGTATTAAAGATCTTGAAGAAGGTTGTGTAGTTAATTTACTGGTTACTAATCAAGAAGAAACCGGGGCAGATAAATGGGAGAAGGGAGAAGGAGTTTCAGCCGATGTTGCCAGGTTTATTAGAGAGTTAGCAGCTACTTCTAGTGCTGTACAGCGTAAGACTGTTCCAGTTGCAACTAGTTCTCCTCAGGTTACTGGATCTCTGCAAACCAGTGCTTCTTCTGAGTCTTATAAGACACCAGAGGAAAGGTCTGCGTATATCAAGGCCCAAGCCGAGAAGAGGATGAATGAACGGTTGGCCAAGCTTGGGATTACCAGGCGTAGAGAGCCCAAGGGGGATCCAGAGGGGGCAGCAGTGCAAGAGAGGGCACCATCCCCAGAAAAGGCAGCTCCACCGGCAAAGGCAGCACCACCGGCAAAGGCAGCAGCACCACCTCCAGCAGCTCCATCCCCACCACCTCCACAAGAAGACAGCGACGACGAGTACAACGCTTTGATGAAACAAAAAGAAGAAATGGAAAACCGTGAAAAAGAAAGAAAATTAAAAAAGAAACAAGAAAAAGAAGCTCGTTTGGCTAAATTAAAGAAAGAAATGGAAGAAATGAAGAAGAAAGAAGCAGAAGGATACTCCAGTGATGAGGAGCCAATCAGTGCTGCTACTTATGGACCTGGCCAGACTGGGGCAAAAGGACCAAAAGGACCAGAACCAAAAGGACCGGAACCAAAAGAACCAGAACCAAAAGGACCGGAACCAAAAGAACCAGAACCAAAAGGACCGGAACCAAAAGAAGCAGAGCCAAAAGAAGCAACACCAAAAGAAGCAACACCAAAAGAACCAGCACCAACTTCTCCAACTTCTCCACCAACAGCTTCTCCACAGAGACATGACAATAATCCATTTGCGCCCCAAGCTGGAACCAATCCATTCTTTAAAGAAACTTCAAAACCTCAATCGATTGATCCAAAGAAGACAGAAGCTCAAAGAAAATCACAAAGAGGAATTGGGGACGATGATTGGAGTGATTCTGAGGAGAATGATACTGAAGATGATGAACCAAACCGAGCAGGGGCAGCTCATTTAGCCAGTTTACTCTTTGGGGGGATGTCGCAGCCTCCACAACGAAGTGAGGCGGAGGAAGCAGAGGGAGCACCAGTCGAGGCACCAAAGGCAGCAGAGGCAGCAGAGGCGGTACCACCAGTTCCTGAGGCGGTACCACCAGTTCCAGAGACCGTACCACCAGTTCCTGAGACCGTACCACCAGTTCCTGAGACCGTACCACCACCACCTCCACCGCCAGTTCCTGAGACCGCACCACAAGTTCCTGAGACCGTACCACCAGTTCCTGAGACCGTACCACCAGTTCCAGAGGCGGTACCACCAGTTCCTGAGGCGGCACCACCAGTTCCTGAGGCGGTACCACCTCCACCACCACCACCAACTGGAGTCCCACCTCCACCACCACCACCACCAACTGGAGTTCCACCACCTCCGTCCAATGGCTCTGCCTCTGGCCCTCCTAACATCTCAGCCTTACTAGGCCAAATCAAAGGCGGTGCCAGCCTTAAAAAGGTCGACGAATCTCAACAACGTATCGTCGATGGCTCAACCGTAGGAAGAGTCTTGTAGAATTTGTTCATTAACTATTTACAATATACATCAGCCCTTAGACCGACCCCTCTGGCCCTGGCCCCGGCCGGCCTCAGACCGAATGGTTCGGTTCCACTGAAACATCACCGTTCTTCACAGCTACTCTCACCATTTCACCTTCCTTCACTTGACCCTTAATCATTAACATAGCAAGCGGATTTAAAAGCTTCTTCTGAAGTACTCTATTTAAAGGCCTGGCTCCATAGGTCGGATCGTAGCCCAATTGGGCAATAAGGTCTTTTGCTTCGTCACTTAGTTCAAGTTGGATTCTCTTATCGGCCAACCGGTCCACTACTTCTTCAAGTCGAATCTCAAGAATGTTCCTTAATGACTGCTTGGAGAGCCTATTGAAGATAAGAACGTCGTCCAAACGATTGAGAAACTCTGGTGGGTAATGGTGCGTAAGAAGCTCGCTAATGCTGCTCTTTACGCCCATATCAATGGTACCATCTTCGCTGGTGTTCTTATCGGCCAATAAGATCTCCTGACCGATATTTGAAGTCATTACAATAATGGTGTTTCTGAAATCGATGTGCTTACCGTGAGAGTCCGTCAAAGAGCCTTCGTCCAACACTTGTAGGAGTAGCTTGGAAACGTCCTTATGAGCTTTTTCAAACTCATCAAATAGTACTACCGAGTAAGGCTTCCTTCTAACGGCTTCGGTCAATTCACCGCTTTCTTCGTACCCTACATACCCAGGAGGTGACCCAATTAGCCTGGAGATCGTGTGCTTTTCTTGAAATTCTGACATATCGAATCTAACAACAGAGTTCTTATCGTGGAAAAGAAAGTCCGCTAAAGTTTTGGTCAATTCCGTCTTACCTGTCCCCGTTGGGCCCAAAAACATGAATGAAGCTATGGGTCTTTTATCACTGGTCAACCCTGCTCTTTGTAACCTCACAGCATCAGCTATAGCATGAATGGCTTCATCTTGACCTATTACCTTTTGTTTTAACGTCATTTCCATGTCTAAAAGCCTATCTTTTTCACCTTTCACCAAATTGGTCACTGGAATCCCCGTCATTTTGGAAATCACGTACGCAATATCGTCTGAAGTGACGGAATCGTGAAGTAAAGTGGAATTCTTAGCCACTTCTTCGTCCTCAGTTAAATCTTTGAGCTGTTTTTCAAGGTTAGGGATCGTATAGTACTGTAATTCTGAAGCTTTCCCGTAATCACCGTCTCTTTGAGATTGTTCCAAGTCAAACCGGGCCTGTTCCAATTGAGTTTTCGCCGTTTTGACGTCTTCAATCAGCTTCCTTTCAGCTTCCCATTGTTCGGTGATATCGTCCAACTCTTTCTGTTTTAATTCCAATTCTTTTTCAAGCGTATTCATTCTGTCGATGGATAACTGGTCATCTTCTTTACGTAGCGACTCCAATTCGATTTGAATTGTCATGATTTGACGATCTAATTGCGCTATAGCGTCGGGCCTGGACTCGTGCTGCAACCTTAGCGTGGAACACGCCTCGTCCACCAAATCAATGGCTTTGTCTGGTAAAAACCGGTCGGTAATGTACCTGTTGGAGTACAAACTGGCAGTAACCAAAGCTCCATCAGTGATTCTAACCCCATGGTGAACCTCGTACCTCTCTTTTAATCCTCTAAGGATCGAAATGGTGTCCTGAACACTTGGCTCATTAACCATCACCGGAGAGAATCTACGGGCCAACGCCGCATCTTTTTCAACATACTTGCGGTACTCTTCAATGGTCGTAGCTCCACATAATGATAACTTCCCTCTTGCTAAAGCCGGTTTAAGTAAATTAGAAGCATCTATTGACCCTTCAGCTTTACCTAGCCCCATCAAAAGGTGCAATTCGTCTATAAATAGAACCACACGGCCCTGTTTCTCCTCCACTTCCTTCAAGATCTGCTTTAACTTCTCTTCAAAATCACCTCTAAATTTGGCCCCAGAGATTATTGCAGCCAAATCTAACGTGATTATCTGCTTATCTTTCATACTGTCGGGAACTTCGTTCTTCAAGATCCGTAACGCCAATCCCTCCATAATAGCTGTTTTCCCCGTCCCAGCGTTCCCAATTAGCACGGGGTTATTCTTAGTTCTACGTGATAGGATCTGAATAGTCCGTCTAATCTCTTCGTCTCGCCCTATAACCGGGTCCAACTTACCGTCTTTGGCCAACGCAGTTAGATCCGTCCCGTACTTCTCCAACGCAGGCCGTGTATCCTGGCCCTCTTTGTTCATTGACATTTGCATGCTGTTTCTGTTTGAATAGCTCAATGGTCTTATCCATCTGCTGGCTGTGGTACCAGCCACCGGCCTAATTCTGCCCATACTGGCCATTGGGGGCCAGAGCAATGGCCAAATGGCTCTACTGCCGGCCCTTCTTGTAACCACTCTGCTGTTACGTATCATTTGAGTTGTAGCGGTAAAGAAGGAGAATGACTCGTATTAATACTAGTGCGGTCGTGCGAGGAACACCTGTGTGGTCGTGCGCGGAAGTTTCCAGAATGTGCGAGAACTTAGGGCGAGGAGGGCTGGGACGAGTGATGGGCCTGGGACGAGTGATGGGCCTGGGACGAGTGATGGGCCTGGGACGAGTGATGGGGCTGGGACGAGGACGACGGAAATTGGTCACCTGTACCTTTTTCGTCGTAGTAGTCGTGCCTATTGAACCCGGGATGCGGTTCAAATGGCGGAGGGTCGTTGAAGAACTCGTAGTCGTTGACGTACTCTACGTCAGCCGAAGAGTGGTCTGGTGACGGTGGTGCGGGTGAGGCCGATGGTGAGGCCGATGGTGAGGCCGATGGTGAGGCCGGTGGTGTGGCCACAGGTGCCCGCACTGGGGCCCGCACTGCGTCCAGCTCGCCCAGACCCAGTGACTCCAACTTCAGATTCGTCTCGCTTTCAACATAAACGTCCCGCTGGAACTGGCCCCGTATCCAACCAAACGCCCTCTTCTTCGACCCATTGCCCTTCTTTCTCTCCTCGTTGCTCTGAAATATCGTCACATCGTCAACACTAATCCTTCTCCCTAGTACCCCCATTAATTCAGCTCTCTTCTCTAAACTCTTGATGTCGTATATCCATTCCCACACCAAAGTCAAAATACCTATCTCTAAAAGGTTAGGTAGCACTGATAACCAGCTCCTCGTCTTCCAGTTGTACTGATAAACTCCAATCGTTAAAATACAGATGATCACGTGACCAGTCACGAGCGTCCACACGAATATACTTAGTGGTATTAAACGTTTACAGTAAGAGTCCCTATTTTTGATAACGACTGTATAGTAGAACAATAACAAACCCACTATGATCATAATGATCAATTTAACCGCCATTCTTCCTTGTGTCCATTGGATATATCGCTTTCCCTCCGGTGTTAAGTAAATCATATCACCGTCATTCCCTTGGTACGTGGCTTCACCAATAGCTGAAACTATAGTATAAGCCAATACCACTAATGACATCATTATCATGACCAAATTACGGACTTTTTTGTGAACCAACTTCTTAATTATCTGTAAGAAAGCAAGCTGAATGAATAACTCTGAAAACACGTTAGTTACCCGGAACACAAGGTTATTATAAAAAACGTCATGGATTTTGATGATATCCAATTTATCCGAGTAGTAATCGTCTCTGGCGGCGTCGGTGACTTTTGATATCAAGATAGTTAGCACGATAGTGTAAAAAGCCGTGGCTAATTGGGTCAAAATAGGCTTCCTCTTGTGGCTAGGCGATAGAAGGAGTAACAAACAAAGCATCCATCCTGCGATGCAAGTGCCGCTGATAGTGAATAAAAGTGCCACAAATGCATCTCCACTGTCTTCTATATTGAACGGAGTATTCCAGAAGTTCTCCTGTAGCGTATAGTTGGCTTTATTAGCGACCAAATGGTCTAGACTATCGTGCGAGCAGTTGGTGATATAGTACGCCGGGAAGATGCCTTTTGTGAGGTTTTGTGACCATTGTGACGTAACGAAGTCCTGGTACTTGAACGTTCCGCCCGCTAGCGAGTATAACGAGCAATTTACCTGTGTGTTGTTGTAGGTAAAGGAGAATATGTTCATGTTGGAGAGTCCGCGCTGGGCTCTACTGTTGTACCGCGCCAGGTCCTACTGTTGTGCAGCGGTTGGCCAGGTGCGTCAGCAGGGGTGCCAGTTTTGGGTCCCGCGGTGCCGCACCTCGTCCCTTGCTCGTCCCTTGCTCGTCCCTTGCTCGTCCCTTGCTCGTCCCGTCCCGTCCCTCATCCCATCCCGCCATGCTGACACTTACACGCGTACATCTCATACCGCCTGACCTCAGTCATTTAGGCCCCTTTCTTTTCCACTAAATCTCTTCTTTTCGCCATTCTAATTACTTCCCTATACTCCCACATTCCCCACCATTCCAACAGTACCACTCCCAACCCATTCCCACCCCTCCTCCCTCCTCCTTACTGTCAATTCAAGAAACTCACGTGACCCGCGCTATCCATCTCAACCATCTCGCGATCCCGCCGTCGGCAATACTGTTTGTACTAATGAGTGGCATAGAGAACGAATTCCTGCAATTGTCGTTGAAGAAGAAGAAGAAGAGGGCCGTAAGGGCGTACCACGAGTACGGGAACGAGCTGGGCGGCGGAATGGCCGCTGGCGGGTCGGCTAGCGACTCCCACGCCGGTTCGCTCGTGGGATCAACAAATGCGTCGGTTAGCGGTTCAAGGATCCATTCTCCTATGATCCATTCTCCTATGATTCATTCTCCTATGGGGCCATCTTCAGCCACGCCAACACCGTTTGCACAGTCGATGCCCACCACGATGGCCGGGTCCACGCAAATCGCTTCGGCACCAGTTCCTGGCCCTACGGTATCATATAAAGAGTCACTATCTGTGCCTAATAAGAGATATATCGACCAATTAGAGTATATGACGCCGGAAGAAGGCGGCCCAAAGTCGTTCTACACGTTCCAAAACGTCGTTCCTCCAGAGGCTGGAACTCAATTTCATACCGTGGATCAAGGTACGGCATCTTCCAAGTTTATTAGACCTACAATGTATAATGTACCAGAGACTGAAGCACTTCGTAAGGCTTCAAAGTTACCTATGGCCGTGACTATCCGTCCTTTTGCTCCTTTATTACCCACAGAAGACCCCATTCCTGTAGCTGATATGAGAGATTTAGGGAAAGGGTTTGTAGATAAAGACGAAATAGGCCCCATAAGGTGTCGTAGGTGTCGTGCTTATATGAATCCAGCGATGCAGCACCTTTCTAGCAACAGGTTCTCGTGCAATATCTGTCAATTTCCTAACAATTCGGTCCCTAATGACTATTCGGCCATGATAAACCCTTCTACAAACACAAGAGTAGACTCTGCTGTAAGACCAGAGCTTCACAGAGGTGTTTATGATGTTTTAGTACCTCCTTCGTACAACGTTGGAGGTGGAAATTCCCAACCTCAGGCCCTAAACCATGTTTTCCTTATTGACATCTCCATTGAAAGCATCAAATCCAAGTTACCTACGTTATTAGCTGACTCAATTAGATCCGTTTTCTACTCAGACGAAGAGTTTGAACCAGAAGAAGCTCAGAATCGTAGAAAGTTTGCTATCATCTTGTTCGATAAGAGACTACACTTCTACAACCTTTCGTCGAGTCTTGACTCAACGCAAGTGACAATCTCTTCAGATTTAAAAGACCCTTTCGTCCCATTCTATGACGGGATGTTTGCAGACCCACACAAAAGCAGGTTGCCCATTGAAGACGCACTTAATAACTTGGAATCGTTGGGCAATGACGATAGTTTGATGGCCGATAACGAGCCGTGCTTCTCGCTGGCTTTAAGAACCGCAATGATGTGCTTATCGGAAGTAGGAGGTGGGAAAATCACCGCAGTTTTATCAGCATTACCTTCATGGGGCCCAGGAGCATTGAAATTCAAACCTCATCAGACTCAGGCCCATTCTATTTCGCCAGAGGTCCAGAAGGCCATTTATAACCCCAATAACGAATACTACCAACTTTTAGCCAAAGATTTCTTGAAGGAAAACGTCGGGTTGGACTGCTTGGTTGTGTCCCGATACCCTGTGGATTTGGCCAATATAGGATGGTTATGTTCAGTAAGTGGAGGAACCGTTCACAAGTGGTCTAACTTTGAATTGGAACGAGATGCAAGGAACTTTATGGGCCATTTCACTAGATCTGTTAGGTCCACCACCGGGTACCAAGGACAGTTGAAGTTACGGTGCTCTAATGGACTCCAAGTCTCGCAGTATTACGGAACGTCGTCTTCAGTAGCAGATGTTTCGGTGGTTGGGGCCAGCACGCAGGATCCTATTATCCCCATAGTGTCAGAAGACCAAAGTTTCACTGTATTGTTGGAATATGACGGGAAGTTAAACACCAAATACGACTGCCATTTCCAAGCAGCCATTCTTTACACCGACGTTTACGGAACCAGGAAAGTTAGAGTCATCAACTTGGTATTGGCCGTAAGCGAACGGTTGGACGATGTGTTCACTTTTCTAGACCAGGACTCCATAGTGACCACCATCGTTAGAGATACTTTATCATTCACAGGCAAACAACCAGTTGGTGAATTGAGAGAGTCTATTAATAACAAATTAGTAGAAGTGTTCACTCAGTATAGAGCCAAGAGCGAATTAGCCTCAAGAGGCCAAACTTCCAACCAACTTTTATTCCCAGACTCTTTGGTCCATTTACCTATGTACTTGTTGGCGTTCCTTAAGACTCCAGCCATAAGAGAGTCCAAGCAGATCCCCGTCGATACCATCTTGCAAGATGTGTACCAGTTGCTCAGTATGCCAGTGGAAAGACTAGTATACCAGCTTTACCCAGCACTAGTTGAGCTCCACTCGCTCGAAGAGCACGAAGGATTGATCTTACAAGACTCCAGCTTAAACCCACTGGGATTTCTAAGTCTCCCGCAATTCAAACCCTTAAGTCTCGATCGTTTGCAAGACAGTGTCTATATAATGTGCGACGGGAACTCGACGCTGGTGTTTGTAAGGCCCAATGCCAATCCACTTCTACTCAAAGACTTGTTTGGCGAACTTATAGAGAGCATCGACCAGATCGACAGTCTATTGGACGAGTTGCCTGAGTTACCAACGGAAATATCCACCAAAGCTCGCAACATAATCACTTACTTCAACACGTCAATCATCGGGTTGACCACGGCTGCCGCAGGAATTCAAATCATAAGGGAAGGTTTGGACGGCTCTGAGTTTGCATTCAAAGAAAAATTGGTCGAAGACGGGTCCAATAGCTCAATCAACATCAACAATTCAAGCTATTCTGATTACTTATCCAAATTACATAAAGCCATCAAAGTCAAGTTGGAAAACGACTCCAGCTACAGTAAAATCAAGCAGTCAATCGACTCCGTGGAGCATTCCACTGACAGCTTGGCCCAAAGATTGATCCAATTTTGATCCCCCCCAAGTAGTTATACCTTAATCAAATCTAACAAACTTAATTACCTCCATCATAACCTGTAGTAACTCTTGCTGCTTGTTGGTTCGTACGACATTTGTCACGGCCATTTTCAAGGCACCGTTCTGCCTAAACACGTCCAATTTCTTCACGTCCATGTTGGCAACGGCATAAACCAAGTCTAGAAGAAGATAACTTAGTCTGAGCACCAACTCGTTCTCCGTTGCCTGGCCGTTGAAGATTCGTACCATTGCAGGCACCAACTTGGACCTAATTTGGTCATTATCAGCCAACACTTGCAGAATCATGTCGAACTCCGACGTGGCATTGGCTAGCATCCCTGCTATAACGGTCTGGAATCCAGTGTCCAACAGCTCCAACATCTTTATACAGATGTGCAAACGCTTCATCAGCTGTGGGTCTTCGACGTTGAAGAACTTCACCAACATCGCAGGCCGCATAATCAAATTCGATACGAGTTCCCACGTCGCTTTCTGTACCTGTGGAGTATCTCCGTCTATGATGAAGTTGTCGAGGTAGTTATCAAACGTTTTAGTGATGATTACGTCCTTGACGTTGGACGCATCGTTCTGAATAGACGAAAGATTGGTCAATGCCAACAACGCTTCGTACTTATCAAGGCTGGTCATTCTATCCAAGTAGCTTTCCGTCAAGTTCCCGGCGTAGTTGCTGATATTAGGCCCCAATAACTCGACCAAGAACGGTATACACGTCTTTATGTCGTACTTGTTGAACGATAGCTCCGGATTCACCATCACCAATATCCTTGCAAGCGATTTGATTGCTAGAACTCTTGTTTCCACGAGCGATTCCGCTGCTTCTTCTATAGGACGGGTTTCGCCGTTGATCACTTTACTCGATACAATCAAGTAGTCTAACAAGATGTTAAGAGCACCGTCCTTGACCAACTGCTGTCTTATGGCTTTGGACTGGTTACTTGCAATCAGATGGATCACGAGAATCAACTGGTCCAGGCTATTGGAATGGGTGGTCTTGATGATCTTTAGCTTACAAATGGTCTCTATGATCCTGTAGTCCATAAGTAACGATTTATTGAAGTTGTGGATCTCCTGAGGGTCTTCCTTGGTAGCTTCGCTGGTGGTATTTGTATTTGCAATCAGCTTTAGGTAGTTGACCGTTCTAGCTTCTTGCGATCCATTGGTATCTTTGATCTTCATAACATTGGTCAATGTCAGTAAGAGTCCATAAACTATGGAAGAATGTGAAGAATTGACGGTTTCAGCTTGTGATTTCTCTTTTAAAACAACCACAAATTCCGCAATGAGTGATTCATTGCTTCTAAAGTTTACTCTAACTGAAGGATTTAAAGTTAAATAAGTCATTGATTCCACGGCATATTCCGTTAAAGACGGGTCGAATTTGTTCCTTGATACGAAAAACTCAACCGTTGAACGGTACAAATCATCCAAAATACTCTTTTCTAACTTCAAAAAGTTCCATAGCTTTATAATTCCCAACGTTGATAACAATTTCACTTCGGGATCTTCCGACAACTCCATTTTATTTGCAGCTTTCAACATTTCAGTGTAGTTTGACGAGTTGAAAGTCCTACAGTCATCAGAAATGCAAGAACTGCTAAGTAGCTTTAAAAGATGAACAGGATTATTAGCGTATTTCAACAAGATAGTCTTGCACCCTTCGGAAGTATACACTTTCGAGCAAATAGATGGACATATTGGGAACAAAAGGTCCAAAGACCTCGTCAAATTCAACATCGAGTTGCAACTGGTCTCCACTTCCACCAAGTAATCGAAAAACCCGTTAATAGACTCAAAGCTTTCCAATTGATGTGATTCGATGCTTTTAACCACAAGAAACAACACGTTTGCTTCTATATCGGCACAGTAGCCCGGGGACAAGTACTGGAGAAGTACTGGTAGATGACTAGCGTACTTGACGGTGAAATTTGTAGTTAAATGGAGATAAACCAGCGTGTAGAAGACCACAAGCTCATCAGTACGTTGCTTAAGCGAGTTCTTGATGGTATTGAGCAATTGTGACACAATATGGACTTTTGCATCGTCTCCTTGGGCGCCTAAGTTGATAACGTTGACCAAAGAAGACCCATTAGCATCGTTTAGCGCATTCAACCCTTTTAAATACTTACTTTGATCCAGCTCCATTACTTTATATAGAATAGCCGCCGAATCTTTATGCTGCGAGTGCTTAATGAGCAGGCGATTTAGCGACACTTTCGGCTCACTTGCCAAACCACCACCACCGCCCAGTTCCAAAACCGAGACTACACTATCCAAGTCGTCTTGTAGCGATAATTGGTCCAAGTTTAATGACATTGCGCTGTTTAACGACCAATTAACAGTTAGCGCCAGAAGTGCGCGCGCTGCGCGCGCAGTGCGCGCATCGGAAAGTGGTGATAATTGTTGTTACTACTTTTACACCTGTACTGAAAAACAGCAGCTACTAGCGGCGAAACCCGAGCGGCCACTGCAGAAAAAAAAAACGGTTCTGTGCCATACACCCCGACTACACAAACACCCCAAGCACAAAAAAAGCGATAGATCGCACCCCCCCCCTTCCCCAGAAAGATACCCACAGTTATAATGGACACATCGACGGTGATTGATAAGTACACGCAGGACTTGAGTAATTTACCATTAGAGATCAAATATGTATTTGAAGAGATTAAGAACAAAGACACACAGCTCATGGAGGCGAGGAGGCGGTACCAGTCCAAGGATAACCAGCTCCATAGATTCATTAAGCAAAACGGGACATTAAGCAAGCACCCAAAAGAACAACAATTGTATAGTAAGATAGAAGAGGAGATGGAAATAGTGGAGAAAATACAAAAAGAGAAAATCTTATTAGCAAACACGGCGTTATTTTTGATATCCAAGCACCTATTTAATTTTGAAACTGATATAACCAAATTAGAAAGAGATGATTTATTACCTGTGATAGATAACATATTTGAAGTTGATGGGAGTGAGTTAAATGGCAGTAATAGTTATGATGATATATCGGAAAGTGCGACCCCAAGAGGTAATACTCCAATGGCTGAAGTATCGCAATTACTGAGGAAAGCTCAAAAGCGTAAAGCTATGATGAGAGCAGGAATGAGGCCTCCTAAACGAAGAAGGTCCGATGATGATGATGATGAAGCTTCTTTATCTGAATCTGCAAGTCATTCAAGACCCGATGGTCCACCTGGTGATGACGCCGATAATACACTTTACTGTTTCTGTCAAAGAGTATCATTCGGTGAGATGATTGCTTGTGATAACGATGATTGTAAGTTTGAATGGTTCCATTGGTCCTGTGTAGGCATCACTTCCACGCCAAAAGATGATGATGTATGGTACTGTCCTGATTGTCTGCCTAAGATGGACAAGAGAAAGAAGAAAAAACGCTAATTTACTCGACCTTCCAAGACCCTCCCCAGTATGTGCCCTGGCGCGGGTTTTTCTTAGTACCATTTCTTGTCTCCACTGACAATCTTCTGACAAACCTCTTAATAAAATATTATGTATAATAATTACCTATAACATTTGAATTTTTGATATTTAAATTGTAGTATTAACTGAGACCAAAACCCCCATGGGGGCCGTGGGGCTGATTCGCTCTCTCGTATCTCTCATCAATGCTCAATTGTAGGCACCAAATCTCCAGGGATTTGTAACGTTGGCACCGCGTAACAATGCGCGATGAAATTACTTATATAAGGTGTGTTGATTTTTAACAACTCTTCTTTTCACTCGTTATGAAGTATAGTTTTGTATTGGCTTTGTGTGCTTTGGCTGCTAGAGGTATGGGTGCCGACGAGCCTGCTGCTGGTGTTGCTGCTGGAGCTCCTGGTGCTGGAGCTCCTGCTGATATAGGTGCTCCTGCGGCTGCTGATCCGGATACCACTGCTGCTACTACTGGAACTACTAGAACTACTGGAACTACTGGAACTACTGGAAGAACTACCGCTACCACACCTGCAGCTGGGGCTGCTGCAAGAACCACCACAGGTACAAATACTGCAACCACAGGTACAAATACTGCCACCACCGGCACTACAGGAACTACTAGGAGAACTACCGGTACCACCACCGGTACCACCACCGGTACCACCACCACGCCAGCAGCTGATTTACCACCAGGCGCGGCAGCTGGCGCAGGTGCAGGGGTAGGTGCTGACCCAGATGATGCGACCGCCGCACCAATGAATGACGCTTCTCAAGCTCCTGTCTACGATCAGTTTGACTCAGACTTCTCCTTTGTTACTACTAGAGTTATGCGTTCCACTCAAGGTGAAGATACTTCCTACACAAACTGGGGGCTTATAGGTGCCAGATCCACCAGCTCACACTCAGATTCCAACTCTGCAGCTGCAACAGACACTCCAGACAGTTTAGGTTCTTTTACCTCCATAAATATCATCACTCTTGTAACTGGTGCTATCTTTACTATTGTTTTACTTCAATAGTGCCCAATTGTTTTGTTCAATACACGTCCTTTTGCAGCATCTCTTCTCTTCAACACCGCGCGCACTATTCTACTCTCTTTACTAATGATTCACCGTTCAGTAATAAAGAGTAGGTTGTGTTTTTTGCCGCTAAGTGGGGCATCTCTAATTGGTAGAAGTTATTCTACTAAAGTAAACTCTCACAATCTCAAAAATCTCAATGAAGAAGTGGAAAAACTTGATTTCGCCAAATTATCAAATGATCAAATATTGGCGCTAATTAAAGAGTATCAACAACTACAAGTAAAAGTTTATGATTATGAAAAATTCTGGAATAACGAAGAGAATTTGGCTATTAACGAGAAAATCTATCAAATACTAAAGAAAAAACAAGTGAATTTCAATCAGTCGTTGCTAAAACAAATATTTCAGTTAAAATTACCAAATTTGACTAACATTAATATAATTAAAGCATTTTATGAACGAAATCCAAACCAATATATTGATAAATCAGTGGCAATGATTCCATTTAGGTATAGTTTGTTTAACGGAGATTTGACCAATGCATTAAAAATTACAGATATCACTACTGGTCATCCAAATTATATAGCTAATAAGGATAAACAGTTTAA
Organism: Yamadazyma insecticola; assembly: GCA_030571995.1. Taxonomy (NCBI): domain Eukaryota; kingdom Fungi; phylum Ascomycota; class Pichiomycetes; order Serinales; family Debaryomycetaceae; genus Yamadazyma; species Yamadazyma insecticola. The sequence goes on from JAJLZB010000018.1 coordinate 64,816, forward strand.
ATCTGGTATAATGAAATTAATTGGTAGTAGTGTTGGGATAACGTTATTTCTGAAGTATGGAGTACAAGAGCTCATTGATTGGGGGGTTATTGATCAAAGCTATAAATTTTTATCGTCTATCAACTCATTGGTGTTAACTTATTTAATTAACTCGTCATTTTTGGTTACTATAGTTAGGTTTGGTAGACAGTTGATTTCATCCGGTGGAGACTATTTAACTTGGCAAAAGGGGACTTTTTATACTCATTGGTTTAAACATTCAGACGAAATGTTAATGTGTAGTAAGATAGTTGATGCAGATATTCAATTAAATGGAGGTGGTGTTTCAGGTGGTGAAGTTAGTACTAAATTAGTTGAAGAATTATGCAGGAAACCAGTTGAAGATGTTAGTTTAAAACCTGGTTATAATAGAGAAGGCCAAAAAATCCGATTATTAGATTTAAAAGATAACTTGGAAGATTTAAAATTGCAAGCTTATTGGATGAGTGGAGGTGATGGATTTGAATGGGTTGAACCAGATCAAGACCCTGCTGATATAATCTGGAAAGATCACATGACCAGTTATGATTCAATTGGTGATAAAGATACGAAATCGCTTCATTGGGCTGAAAATTTAATAGAGGGTCAAAAAAATCATTAGAAGGTCAAAAAATAGAGGATCTGAAAAATCAAATTGTGACGGGATTGTATATTAAAAGGTCACAATTGAATATATGCTAGATTTCATTTTGTGTTTGCTCTTTTTGCTCTTGCTCTTCGTCGTCTTCTTCGGCACTTTTCCATCTTGGAATCAACCTGATATCATAGTCAGTTTCGGCTTTCAACTCTTCCCACGGCTCAAACTGATTCCATACAACTTCAAAATCTTCATCGTTATTCATTAAATGATTACCTAACTGAATATTCGGTTTAGTATAATTTTCATTAATTTGAATACGAGAATTCCCTTCTAAAACTGCATCTATTCTCTCAGCTTTGTTCAATTCATTAACATCTTTTAATTCATTATTTAAAAGATTTTGTAATATTGAATCATTTTGCAGTTTAATATTTTCATAGATTTGATTGAATTTTTCATGATTTAATAATTGTTTAAGATTAGTTCTTAAAACTTTTGGTTCTTTACCTTCTCCGTTTTCTATAATAACCATAACGTTATCATTAATATTACCAAAATCTTTATTAGATATATTTGAAGATTTCCCATTATTTAATACCCAATTTTCAAATTCATCATGAAATTGTTTTACTGATAAAGGTTTATAATTTTTAATTGAACCTAACCACCAATTTGGTTTACCACCATTTTTTTTAGTTAATTCATTTTGTAATTTAGCTTCTTCAAACCATGGATCATAAGGTAATGATAATCTAAATATTTCAAACCCACTTTGATAAATTAAACTACCACCAATTAATCCATATAAAATTTTACGAAATTTTTTATCAAAAGTATTTCGTATATTCCAATTGATTAAATTTTTTTTTGTAAAATTTCTTGATTTATGAATAAATCCAATACCTATTAATAATTGTAAACTTGTTAATAATCTTAAACCAATGACGTTATCAGAAGAAGGGACTAAAGGGCCCCAAATTTTCAAACCAAAACTTGGATTCTGGTTGTTGAGTGCACTCTTTATATAGTTGGCAAGCCAATTTTCCGAACGTTCGGGGGGTTTATCGCCATCTCTTCCTGGAGGAATATAAACGCCCATAGTAGAGTGGAGCTGCGAAGAGTGAGGAGCGTGAGAAGTGGTGAGAAGTGAGAAGTGGTGAGAAGTGGTGAGAGGAGCGTGAGAGGAGCGTGAGAGGAGCGTAAAGAGGTGAGAGCAGCGTCAGAGCAGCGTCAGAGCAGCCCACCATGACACCTACGTCTACGCTCATTCCACAATATGCTCGTTTATTTAAATTACTCAGTATACAAATCCTCTTTTAAATCAATACCTAATTCTTGTCTGATATCTTTCAATTCATCCAAATAAGCTTGGTATTGTTGATTGTTTTCAACTTTATGCTTTAAAGCTTCAAAAGTTCTAACAGCAGTTGGATAATCATTAACTCTTCTACAAGCTAATAAAGCTTTTTCAATTACTACAGGTGCTGGAACCAAATCATATGAAAAACAATTATTTAAGATTCTTTGAACTTCAAATAAATCATAAGCTTCTTCAAATTCTTGTTCATATCTAGCGGTAAATTCTTCAAAAGTTTCTTCATGATGATCGTCGGAGTATTTTCTAATTTGTCCAATTTTACCAAATGGTTTATTGAAATTGACACTTGGTCTAATCAATGTATGGAATGAAGCTGTACTTCTTGGAACGACTCTTACTTTAAGAGCTGAACGAATGGCTAATTGGAACATCTTTTTACTGTTTGAATATAGTGTTAGTTTAGGATGAAATTTTTTCTACTTTTCTCATTGTTTCTCATTTAATTGGGTGAGGTTTATTGGAGGTCGTGTGCGCGTTGGGTTTCAATTGGTTTTAAATCATTTTATTCTACTAAATTTGCTTGTTTGGTTGGAGGAATTGGGTTAGGTGGTACTGGGGGTTGATTGTGTGTGGTGATATTGGGGTATGAATGTGTTTTAGAGGGTTTATGCTTATTGGTTTATTGTCCAATAAGATCACAGGCATTTGCGTGGGTCGTGGGTTGGCGCAGAAGGTGGTCTGATTGGGTGTGGGTGTGTGGGTGTGCTGCTGTGGGTGTGCTGGTGTGCTGTTGTGCTGTTGTGGGTGTGAGTGAGCACATCCAACCCATGCCATTACACGTGACAGCTCATGTCATTCCGATACTCCCTCTAACTCATGCCATTACACGTGATAGCTCATGTGATTCCGATCTCCCTCCTCCTCCTTATGCATATACGAAAATCTTATTTCCGGTGTTACAATATTTCCCATTTAAGGCGGCATTAAAGCGCAAACTAACGCAAATATGCAACCATTTTAACGGCGAAAAGCTTGAGAATTTTTCACTGCACGCTAACAGCAATTGATAGAGATGCAATTTACGAACAATAGAGATTAACAAATTAGTGAGTGTTTATAGTAAATTCTAAATAATAATACTCATTGCCCTGGATTATTTTTGTGCCCTGTATTATTTTGTTGTGTATTATTTTGTTGTGTATTATTGTGCTGTGTATTATTTTATTATAATTTGAATTACATCGATGCATTATCCTGTATAGAGTACAGGCAAAGAAGCCTATTGTAGTTGGACAGAGTCAATAAACCCTGGGTGAAATCAAGGAAATCGTTGGCGAGGTCTCACTTCGTAAAGGTACTAAAGGCAACTTGTAGAGGGTTCAATAGATACGGCATTCGCTTGCAAGCTAGGGTCTGCTGGTGTTCTGGTGTTCTGGTGTGCTGGTGTTCTGGATTTAGGACGTGCCCAGTTCAACATCGCATTTTTTCTTAATAATAAATTACTTGATACTTACATAATACACTTGATGGTTGCAATATGTCTAACTATAGTAATTGGAAACCAGAAGACCAAATAGATTCTACGTTTGATAGATCGCAAGAGGCGTTCCCTGTTGGTGATGTGGAGGTGGCAGCTGCCGTGGCCAATGTGCACCCTAGAAATCAAATGAACCTCCCAAATCTCCCTAGTCAAATCCATAGTAACTTAAATAATCAATTACCATCAGTTAATCAATTAACTACAACATCTAATCTTCATAGCAATAATAATGGCAATACTTCTAATACATCCGATATCCAAACAGTAAACAACGATAGTTCTAGTGATAATACACCTACTTCAACAAATGAGAATATAGCAACGCTATATAGAAATAAACCATTATCTGGTACGAAAAGAGCAGCACAAAATCGATCTGCCCAGAAAGCTTTTAGGCAAAGAAAGGAGAGATATATTAAAGATTTGGAGCAACAAGCAGCAGAAAATGAGCAATTAAAACAACAAATAGAAGAATTAAGAGCTGAAAATCTTCAATTAAGAGATTATACTATAATGTTACAAAGTCGTATTATAGAGTATCAACCAAATAACATGAGTGGATCCAATACAGCACCTGGTCCTGGTCCTGGTCCTGGTCCTGGTTCTGGTCCTGGTCCATCTCAAAATCAAACTCATGAAGTCCCTGCACCTCCTGTAGTATTCAATAATAAAGTATACACAGGAGATAAATAAAAAGCTCTGGTCCTTAGCAACATTCTCAATTAAACAATTAACATTCTCAATTAAATAACACTACAAAGTTTCCGTAATCATCTCTCTCTCTCTTTCTGTTTAAGGGTGACGTGCGTCTACCAACATGCTGCACATGTTGCGTATCATTTTGCGATTATTCCGAAACATGCAGGAAAACGGCATTTTTATCAAGATTTTCTCTTCAGGGCATTATATTTTCAAAGGCATTTTATGACTCTTAACATCAATTTATGTACTAATTGTATTCTTTTATTCTTTAATTGTTCAAGATTTCTTTGACCCGTCAATATTTGTACTTTTTTCATGTATGAAAAGTTTTTTTTTTTTTTTTTTTTTATTTTTATTTTTTCAGTTTCACTGTCTATCGATTGTGCCTTACGTTAAATCAAAGGGCTTTATATATAACTGGTTTTGACATTAATTTTGGAAATTGCTTTATTTTTTCATTTTAATTTTTGGTTCTTTTTTTCCTGTCCTAGAGTATGGACTTTACAGTTGAGCTGTATGAGACGAGTGGGATGAGTGAATGGGAGAAGAGGGAGAGAGGAGAGAGAGAAGAGAGAGGAGAGAGAGGAGAGGAGAGGAAGCAAGAGGAGAAAGAGAAGAAACAAGAGGAGAATCAAGAGAAGAGCAAAGAAGCTCCAACTCCAACTCCACAAGATCCAACTCATCCGGGTATCTTCTACACACTACCTGAACCCATTAGAGAAACCGACTCCGATGCATCTACTCCGGATATTGAAGTGCCCTTATTCCCCAAATTAAATAAATCTAATTATACAAGTACGCCTAAAAGACTTCCATATGTTTCAAGTGATTCCAATGAGTTTGTTAATATGAAAGATTTTGATATATCTTTAGATCTAGCAGATTTCGATCTAACTTTAGATGATAATATTAGTATCATTAGTTACGAAAGTGAAAACCCAGTTGTTCCAGGATTATTCCCAAAGATGAATATTAATGATGATGAACAATTTTTAAAATTTGATGCATTACCATTAAATCCTTCATTTATTGCAAAATAGAAAATTTTATAGAGATAGAGATTAATGACTTAATGATTAACTGACTGGTTCAGTTTAAATTTTTAATATACGATACAATTATTATGGGGATGAAATCCGTAAGGCATTTTAATTCTTGCGAGGCAAGTAGATGCGAGCCCGGCAATGGCAGCCGGTCCGTGTTGCACTGCTGCCTGTTCGCACTGCTGCCTGTTCGCACTGCTGCCTGTTTGCACTGCTGCCTGTTTGCACTGCTGCCTGTTCGCACTGCTGCCTGCTGCCTGCTGCCTGTTCGCACTAGCACCTCCCTCACCTCCCTCCTCACCCATCAGATCGCGAATAAAAAATTTTCACCTCCAACCATGTTGAAAAGCTTCACAAGATCGTTAACAAAGTCAAGAGTGACAAACGGTGCATGGACCGATTTTACAAATAGATCAACATCTTTGAAAATCCAAAACCCAATAAATCAAGATCAATTATTTAATCAAACTAAAAAACAAAATTATTTCTCTCCTTTATTAATAGATGATACTTTTAAACAAGCATATAAGATATTAGAAGATGAAGCAGATTTAATATATAAGAAAATTGAACAAGAGAAAGATATTAAACAACGTGAAAAGCTTTTGGTTGAAGCAGAAATCCAAAATCCAGAAGTTTTATTTAATATGGAAAAAAATCAATTAGATTTAACTCAACCAGTTTATAGATTAAAAGCTAAAAAAGATTGGGAAAATTATGATCGTATGATATTAATGCAAAGATTAGAACAATTAAAAGTAATTCCTGATACTTTACCAACATTAGATCCAAAAATTGATGTTCAAATCAAATTTCCTCATAATAAAAAGCATGAATTTAATAAATGGATTGTACCTGGTGAAATTTTACCAAGTTTTGCTGTAAGTCAACCACCAGTTATTAAAATCCAACAATTTAATAATGAAGTTGAATCTGAATCTTTATTTTCAATAGTATTAATTAATCCTGATATTCCTGATTTATCAACTAATTCTTTTAAAACTTGTATCAATTTTGGTGTTTGTAATTTACCTTTAAATTTACTTGATAATACTTTATCAATTGACAAATACCTTTCACCAAATTTCGATACTTTTAAAAAATACCAACCTTTAACTCCAGAAATTAATTCTGGTGCTTATCAAAGAGCTTGTCTTTGGGTCTTTAAACAATCTAAAAAGATCACCCCACAATTAATCGATACTGATTCTCATTTTGATATAAGACAATTTGTCAGTGAAAACGACTTAGAGCCTGTCGGTGCCCATGTTTGGAGACAGATATTCGATAGAAAAGTGAACCATGTTAGAGAACAATACGGCTTGCCTAACGGTAGAGTTTTCCATAGAGTCCGTAAACCTTTCCCTGTTGTATAGCGACGCAGTGTCTTGTAGATAGTTAATAAATGTAATGGTAAAGTTGTGGTGGTGGTGCTGTTGGTGGTGCTGTTGGTGGTGCTTTGCTTCAGGCTTTGCTTGCGGCGCTACCATGCGGCCCCATTTAACCGTTTCTTCGCGCGCATGGTGTCTCGCATCCCAATGAACTTTGATGAAAGAAGACTCGTTCTAAGAGCCGCCAATATCAAAGCATGGGACGATGAAGCGGCAGAGATTCCGGTCAAATTAGACTCATCGTTGAAGAAAAATACATCATTCATTAAAAAAATCGCTAAAATCAATCAAGAACTGTATCAAAGTATACTCAAAGATATTGATACGTTAACGCTAGAGAAGTATTTAAGTGAAATAAATCAAAGTTTATACGAAGGGATAATAAAAGTATCGAAGAATGAAGATCTTTTCCCGATTGTTGAAGTGATTTCCAAACTTCATCAGAGATTTTCAATTAAAGTGACTCCTTTTTTAATTGTTAGATTACTTGGTTATATATTTTATTTACAAGATAATGATAATATTAAAGAATTGAAAACATTATTTAAATTAATTATGGAATTAACTATTTGTGGTATTTTAAGAAGTATTAAAGATTGTGATAAATCACTTATTAGTGAATATCCTGATATAATTAAAAAATTTAATAAAAATAATGTTAATGATTTACTTTTAATGATTATATTAGATAATTTTATTAAAATTGAAAAAAATTTAAATGAAACTAATTTAGAAGAATTTGGTAAATTTCTTGAAGTTATTGTAAGTTTTATTAAAAGATTTGAAAATATTTTAAAAAATGATAATAAAATATTACCTGAATTAATTAAAGATAAATTAATTGAAATTTTTAAAGATTATACAAATTTAAGTATAAAATCATTAAAATATTGGAATAAATTATATAATAAAAATATTAAAGATTTTAATAGAACAAATATTAAATATGGTAAAATATTTGATGATAAATCAACAAAATTAAATGAATTTGAAGATAAACATTTTTATTTTATTAATAATTGTGAATATTTATGTGAAATTTTTAATATTGATATGCCAGAATTATTAATGATAGATAAAGATATTGATAAACCTAATCAATTTAATACTTTAAAATTAATTGATAATATTAATAAATTAAATATTTGGAATTTAAATGAAGAAAAATTTTATACAAATTTACCAAATTTACAAGATTTAAAAATTTTGAAAATGAAAAGTTTATTCTTTAAATCATTTAAAAATAAAACTCCAGGTGTTAAAATTACAACATTTTTAGAAATGTTTGAAAATATTAAAAATGAAGATGAAATTGAAAATTTAGTTGTTGTTTTCAATGAATTAGATTTAAATAATAAAGCAACAAGGAATAGACTTTTTAATTTTTTTACAGAATCAAATAATTCAATTAATTATAAATTATACACTAAATTTCTTAAAATAAATGAATTTAATTTACAAGATCTTATATCAGATATTTTAGAATTTTTAAATAATAAATTAAAATCTTTAATATTTCATGATAAATTAAGTTTTAAATTTATTTATTTTTATATTGAATTTATTAAATTTAAATTAATACCTCAATTTATGATATTTCATAAATTACGTTCATTAACTTTAAAATTATCTGAAAGTAATAATTTAGATATTTTAACTGTTATTTATGAAAAATCTGGTAAATTATTATTATATGATATTGATTATAGAGATTCAATGATTAAAATGATAAATTTACTTAAAGATAGAGATTCTTTTGATTTATCAATAAATCAAAAATTATCAATTAAAACTATTTTATTAATAATTGATTCACCAATTGATTTTAAAGATAATTTTAAAATTAAAAATAATAAATTATCTTTAAATTATTCTTTAAAACAACAATTTTTAATAATTTTAATTAAAAATGAATTATCAATTTCAAAATATTCAATTATTCTTGAATTATTAAAAAAATTTGATTTTAATAATGATATTGAAGTAAAAGATTTTATTATTGAATTATTTATTAATCCAAAATTTATTAATTTTAATAATTTAAAATTATTAGTAAAATTACTCAAAGATTTAACATCTATTAAACAAAATAAATTATTAATTATTAAAATTATTGATTCCCTTATTGAAAATATTATAAGAGGAATTGAATTAAATGATTATAGAATGAATAGAACAAGAATTTTACATATTAAATTAATGAGTGAATTATTTAATTTCCATTGTGTTCCAAGAAGTTTTATAATTAATTTATTATATAAGATTTTATGTACTGGACATCCAAATAGTCAACCATTACCTTATAATAATGAAATATTGATTGATTTACCAAATAATTATTTTAAAATTCAATTATGTTGTACATTATTAAATAATTGTAAGAAATTTTTAATAGAATCAAAGAGAAATTTAAGAATTAATAAGAATAAATTTGAAATTAATAATAATAATATTAAAAATCAATTATATTCATTTATGGTATTTTTTCAATATTATAATTTTTGTAAGTATCAGCCATTACCAGTGGAGATTAATTTTCAAATAGATGAATTATTTTCCAAAATTGAAGGTGTTATAACGGTTGAAAGGTTTGGTAGTTTAATGGAAGCAGTGAATGAATTAAAGGTGTTGTTGGAGAAAAAGAATATAGGAGAGAAAAAAGAAGATGATGATGATGATGAAGAGGAAGAAGATGAGGAAGAAGATGAGTTGGATGAAGAAATCCAAAATTATAAAGATCAAGGTCTGGATAATTACTCATCAGAAGAAGAAAAAGAAGATAACTTGGAAGAATCAGAGACTGAAGATAATGAAAGTGAAACAGAAGGAAGAAATAAATTTGAACAAGAACTTGAAAAACAATTTGAAAGATTAATAATGGAATCATATAATGATAATGATAAAAATAGAGATAATAAAGGAGGTGAATTAATATTACCAAATATTAAAAATAATAAAAATAATAAACCTAATACATTTAATTTATTAATGAAACTGGGTAAAAAATTAGATTATAAAGAAATAATATTTGAAGAAGGAAAAGTACCAGAGAATATTGAAAAAGAAAGAATTGCAAAAGAAGAAAGAAATAAAACTATAATGAATTTAGTTATGAATATGAAAGAATAAGACAAATTAATATAATGTATAAATCTAAAAAATCTAATTAACTTTAACCAAGATTATAGTAATATCATCTTCTTTACCACCTAAATATTTTTGACCAGTTAATCTTGATAATTCTTGAGCGAAAGCACTTGGGAAATTTGGATTTTTCAGAACTTTAACAACTTCAGAAACAAATTGATTTGATATATCATTAATATTTGGCAGTTTAACATCTTGAAATTTATCTTTTAAAAATAATTCAATATCTTTAGGAATTATATTATCAGTTACACCATCAGTTGCAAATATAATTATATCATTTTTTTTTAAATCCCAAATATATTCATCAGAATATTCTGGTTTATCTATAATATATCTTTTACCATTCATTTCAGCTTGTTTTATAATTTGTGAAGGAATTTTAGCTAATTGATAAGGTGTATTAAAATTATGAGTTTGAAAATTAGTTTCATTAATTAATTCATAATCTCTAAAAAGTCCACACCAACTATCACCTAAATTAGCAATTTTTAATTTATAATTAGGACTTAATATACCTAAACAAGCAGTAGTCCCACCTATTTCAACTTTTGGATTTTCTAAAATATCTTTAAAAGCTTTAATTAATAAATCTTTTGGATTAATTAATTCAATATTATTAATTTCTTCTTCAAATAATAATTTACATGAATTACATAATTCACGTGAGATAGCTGATGAATCATAACCTGCTTCTGACCATCCTCCAACTCCATCTGCAACTCCTAATGCAATATATCCAGAATTAATATTTGAAACAAATAAATTATCTTCACCAGTTGGTGATTCTAAAGCTGGGGATTTTTTACTATTTTTCTTTTTAAATAAATTGGATTCTTCTCTATCTTTTGGTTGATAAGCAACTGATATATCAAAATTACTTGTATTATTATTAAAACTTGATGAATTAGATGAATAATTAGCTGATGATGATGTATCAGGATTAAATTTTTTACCATTATTATTATTATTATTACCATTATTAGACCAGCTTGAAAAACTGAAATTTCTTGACGAATTGATACATGACTTGATTGATATATCTTTAACTACTAAAGGTACCCCTTTTTTGCTAATATAAGATAATAACATACCTAATAAAATAACAATCGAATAAATAACGATACGTTTAATAGTATTTAATAGCATAAATTAACCTTATTTTTTGGTACTTGTCAAATTTAAATTTTTTTTTGGCGCGCGCGCGCTAGCGCGCATCCTGCACACAGCAGTGATAACTAAATATTTAATTCGCACTGAAAATTTTTCCAACCAATTAAAACTTAATTCATATATAATGTCTATTAACTTTAACGTATTAAGATACTCTCTTTTAGGAGCTGGTGTTTTCTATGGTGCTTATCATAGATATAGTTTAGAGTCTGCACACTCCCAAGAACAAGCACAAAAAGCTTGGAGAAAAGAAGAAAAATTGATCAAACAAGCCAAAGCCGAATATGCTAAATTGAATCCTCCAAAGAGTGTTGCTACTTCTTCTAAAGCTGGTGTCAATTGGGAAGATCCTAACTTAGATATTGGTGCTGCTTTAGAACTGTTGGTCCAAAAATTAGATTAGGGTGTATAATAGAATGTATATCTGAGATATTGTCTATGTGGATATTGTCTATGTGGAGTGACCATTGCCTAAGTGGAGTGGCCATTGCCTAAGTGGTTATTGCCTAGGTGGTCATTGCCTGGCCATGCCTTTGTTTCTTCTCCTTCTGGTTCTTCTCCTTCTCTCTCTTCTTCTGCTTCTTCCTTTCCCTGTTCGCACACGACCCGCATACATAAATAGATTCTCATTCATGTATGAATACGCATCATGTCTAAACCCAGACGAGTCTTGGGGTCACCATTTAAGTCACCAGAGAATGTACAAAATGATCATTCTCATAGTATATTTCTGGCCAAACAGAACGAATCTAGTCCCACGCCGCTTAAATTGATGCCTAGTACAAGTAAAATTAGTGTAGAGCCTATTGAAGAGGACAATAACGAAGATGAAGATGAGCGGCAACACCAGGAACAAAACCAGGAACAAAACCACCACCAAGAACAACACCAAGAACAACACCAAGAACAACACCAAGATATTCTGTGTCCCATATGTGAAGAACCAATGACAAACATATACCAATTAAACCAACACATTGATGATATCCATGTATCAAATGAAATACAAACACCTGAAACAAGTATAGTTAATAATCTTTCACTTAATAAATTAATTGATAATGAATTTATTAATAATGATATTAAAAAATGGTTTAAAAATGTGAAAAATTCAACACCACTGAAGAGGAAATCATTAAATCTTGATTTATTTGAAGGTAATAAAGGATTTAGTTTAAGTGATAGTAATATTTTAACAATTAATAATAATTTAAATAATAAATCAATTGAATTATTATCACCTGAAACTCCAACAAGATCAAATAAAAATATAATTAGAAGTCATTGGGAACAACCTAATTTAAATAAAAATAATTGTTCAATTAAAGAATGTTCAAAAATTTTAAATATTAAAAATGGTATAGTTAATTGTAGAAAATGTGGTAAATTATATTGTAATTATCATTCAAATTATAAAATTAAATTAAGAAATCCAAATAATTTAGAAAAATATCCACAATATGATTTTAAAGGAATTTGGAGTAAATGTTGTCAAAATTGTTATTTTAATAAACCAGATTTAATTAATGGAACTAATGTTAATATTATTGAATTAACAAAATCATTTAAAAATTTAAGAAATTCAAAATTACAAGAAAATCAATTAATTAGAAGTAAATTAATTAAAAAATTTATTAAATTAATTAATTTATTATCAGAATATTATTTAAATAATAATTTACTGATGAATTTTAAAAAAAATTCATTAATTTTTAATTATTCAAATAAATCTTTATTAATTAATAAAGAAAAGGAAATAATTGGTCAAGAAAATTGGGAAAATGATAAATTAATTAATAATTGTTTTATTTGTTTTACTAAATTTAATTTTTTAATTAGAAAACATCATTGTAGAATTTGTGGTAAAATTGTTTGTGATGATAAATTTAGTGAAAGAAATAATTGTTCATTATTAATACCAATTTCAATTTTAATTGAAAAATTAAATTATTTAAATTATTCACCTTTAATTAAATCAAATTATAATAAATTAATTAATGTAAATGATTTTTTTTTTACAATTAGAATTTGTAAAATTTGTAAAAATGATATTTTTTATGATTATAAATTAAAAAATTGTAATAATGATGATTTATCAATTGAAATATTTAATTATTATAATCAACTTTTATTATTAAAATTAAAAATTAATAATTTATTACCAAATTATAATGAATTAATTAATAATAATAATAATAATTTTAATAATATTAATAATTTAAAAGATAAATTAATGAATTATTTGAAAGATTTTGAAAAAATCTTGAAAATTTTTAAAAATCAATTCTTCAATGGTGATGAAATTAAATTAAATTATAATCATTATATTAAATTAATAATTAATATTTATCAAAGTCTTTTAAATTATTTACAAATCACTTTAATTAAATTTAAAGATTTAAATAATAAATTTAAAGATAAAGAAAATCAAATAATTCCAAAAAAAATTGAAATTAAAACTCCAAAATTAACTAAAAAACAAATTAGAGAATTTAGAGAACAATTAATGGTTATGAATGAACAAAAATTTATAATTGAAAATTTAATTAATGAAACTACAAAGCAAAGGAAATTTGATGAATTACAACCTTTAATTAATAATAAAAATGAAATTACTAATGAAATTGAAATATTGGAGATGAAATTAGGTGAATTTGGGTTTTAAAAAGAAATGGTTATTTATAGAGTTTTTTTTAGATAATATTAATATATATTATTTAACTAATTTATTTAACTAATTTATTAAATTTTTGAATAGTGAAAAATCCTTCAACGAAATGAACAATAATCCAAGCTAAACTTTGAGGGAAAGGAATTCTATATTTGAAAATATTTGGAACAGTAAAGTAACAAACTTCAAAAATATGAATTAAATAAGTAGATAAAGCAATTAATTTAATTCGATCACCAGCAAATTTTAATACTTTAAAGAAAATCTTTGGTAAATAAGGAGTTATTTTAGAAGTAATTGGATCTTTAGACATTAAATTAGTTAATAAAGGTAAATCATAAGATCCTAATATAAAATAACCTAAAAGTGTAAACATAATAACTGAAGAACCATCTAATTTTGGATAATTTTTAATTTTAATATGTGAAAATCCTTGTTTATTAGCAGCATATTTAGCCATTGAAACCAATTTACTTTTAAGATCATTCATTGAATTAACTGGTATATTTTCATCTTCATTTAAATCTTCCCATTTAAGATTCAAATTTTTACTACTACCATTTTTTAATTTATAATCAATTGTAACTGATTTTTCATTAATTGATGAAATTAAAACTGATTCTTCATTTAAATTTCTTAATTTAACATCTCCATAAACTACTAAATAATCAACCAATGCCAATTGGTGATCTTTATTCATGTGACTAATGATTCTTTTACTAGCATCCATTTTGTATCTTTGTTGAAAATTAATTTTCTCCCCTGAAAAAGCGGATCTTTATAAATGTGGTGATAACAAAGTGAACGTGAAATAAAAAATGGTCCAATACTTGTGATTTTTTAAGTGCGGGAAAAACTCAATTTGCAGTAAAAATTCAACTTGCAGTTTCTTTGAAAAGGATCCTAAAATGTTTTAATAGTTTCAAGAAATCTTTTGAATCATTAAAGTCATTTTCCAATTTGGCTAAAGTTTCAATTGGGAATTTTGGCTCACTTTCAATAATTTTTAATAAATTATTTGATAAATCTAAGTCAAACCACGACTCTTTATCGATATTATTTGGATCAATATTGTTAAAAATGAACCTAATTGATTCAGGTGATTTAACCGATATTTTTAACCCCAAATATTTTTCAAATTTAGATATTTCAATTGTATCTTTTAAATTTTGCTGATTTAAACTATCAGAAGATTTATTAATTTTATCATTTAATTCATTTATCTTTGTATTTAATTGATCTATCTCTACGCTAAGTTGGTGCTTATAGTCTACCAAACTTTGTCTTTTGGACGATAACTCATTCACTTGCGACTGTTGATTCTGTAGTACTTCTAAGTTACTATTTAAATTATCTTTTAATTTAACTTGTTTCTCTTTTAAAGCGTCTATTTCATTGGTTAGTTTAACTTGTTCGTTTTTCATTTCACTCATTAAAACATAGTGCGTTTGCTTTTCATTAAGTATATCTCTTCTTTTGGCGCTAAGGATTTCGTCCAACCTCGACGTAAATTCACTCAAATCTCCTTGAAGCTGGAAAAATTCCTGTATTGACATTGTTGTTTAGAGTTGTTGATGTTATTATAAACACACAAATGAACAAGCGCGCTCTTTTTAATAACACCGTAGATGTCACTTAATCTATTAACGTTCAATGTTTGGGGGCTCAAGTACGTGTCCAAGTTGAGAAAACAACGTATTGAAGGAATAATTGAAAAACTCCTCGATCCTTCTGAGAACTATCATGTGATTGCGCTACAGGAAGTGTGGGTAGAAGATGATTGGGAGATGTTTGATAAAAGGTTGGGTCACTTGTACGAATATAGAAGGTGGTTTAAGAGTGGGGTGTTTGCTGGACCTGGTTTGGCTATATTATCAAAAATCCCTATTAAAGAGACCTTTTTATATAGGTATCCTTTAAATGGTAGACCATCTGCCGTTCATAGAGGTGATTGGTACGTAGGAAAGAGTTTATCTATTAGTATATTAGCAAATGGAGTTGCAATTCTTAATAGCCACATGCACGCCCCTTACAAGTCACAAGGTGATGCAAATTACCTTTGTCACCGGTCTTGTCAAGCCTGGGATATAACCAAGTTCATAAGGTTGTTGAAGAATGCTGGGTATAAGATTATTATGGTTGGTGATTTGAATTCTAGACCGGGGTCGTTACCGCATAAGTTATTTACCATAGAATCCGAATTGGTTGATTCCTGGGAACAATTTAATCAATCTATTGGCAATCAGTTGATTAGTGCTGAAGAATTGTCAAGACTCTCACCAAAAGATCAAGTAATTAAAGGGGCCATCACGTGCGACTCTCTATTAAACACCTGGAGAGCTGATAGGAAATTGGAAGATGCGTGTAGATTAGACTATGCATTAATTGATAATGATAGCATTAAAGTTATAGATGCAGCCGTTAGATTCATTGATTTATTACCGACTCATAATTGTTCATATAGTGATCATTTTGCATACTATATTAAATTCAAATTAGAAAATCAACCACACTCGCAGTTGGACTCGTCGGAAAAACTCGCTGTATACGCAGAACTCCTAGGAATTATCGATACTTACCAAACAAATACAATCCCGTTCCAAAAAAATTGGAGGTACATCCACTTTTTTGCATCCATTGGTATCTTTATAGTCGCAATCGGACTTAACACTTTGACAGCTATAATGCTGCCATTTTTCCTGTTTTTGATTGTTACCTTAACTCCGTTGATATTATCTTCAGGTATAATCAATGGTCTTATTGCTTTTATCTCTGTTCAATCGGAGGAAAGAGCTTTAGATGAAGTTAAGATGCAGGTGAACGAAGCCATGCGCACGACCCGCTTCATTGATTCTCAATGAGAGAGAGAGAAAAAAAGAGTTGATTAACGTGTTAACAATGTCACCATTGATTGTTTTTGCATTACTTGTTCATTTTTGTAGTGCTAGTTTCTTTGACTTTATACAAAACCAGTTCTCGTCACAGAACCAAGCCACCCCACAAGATTTCGAAAATCAGCAATTGAACAGTAACTGTGATAAATACTTGTGTCCTGATACCTCAGTTTGTGTTGAAGCACCTAAATTTTGTCCGTGTCCTTATGCATCATCACAATTAAGATGTTTTTTGCCCAACGGTAACTATATATGTATATCGAAACCTGCAGGAGACTTCGGCAACAAGTACGATGACCCCAAGACCAGCTGGAAAGTGGACGCCAAAGATGATAATATTAGAGATTGTGGCTGGGTAAGTAGAGCATACAAGGGTCTCTAGATGCACAAGACAAGTTCTGCAACTAATGAAATAGAAATGAAAATTGAAAAATTCAACTGAAAAATTCAACTGAAAAATTCAACTGGAAAAAGAAAGTGGTCGTGTGCGAACCCCGGCCTTTGATCACGGTATCGAATGCCAGGAGTTTGCAGCCACATTAAAGTGTTTAATTAGATATTTGATAATCTTAACGTACCACAATCATGTCCAGCATTGTTTCCCACTATATAGCGCAAGATTTGTTCCCCTTCTCTCCCCCCGCCTCTCGCTATACCTTCCCCAGGTCTACCCCAGTCATAAGCTCAGCAATCAGCCAGCGCGCGCGATAACTGTGACTCCTGACCCCAGCTTTGTGTAGGGGGGTATTATCTTTGCTTTAATTCTTTTTAATTTACCACAATGACTATTGATATATCAGTACAGCTGAATAGCTCAAAGCATAGAGAATCGTTTTCTGGGAACAGCGGGCTCACCAACAACTATCATCGGTGCTTTCAAAACTATTATCATGGACATAATTATTTGAACCCTAATCCAAAGTATATAACTAGCGTTAAAGCTAATGTTAATCATTGGCAATTAAGAGATATTTTACAAATTGATCCAATAACTGGAGATACTTATTTCACCAAAAGTTATTCGATATGGCGTCTAAATTCAAAATTGAAATCAAAAGAAGTATTGAAACCTGATTATTCACCGAGGTGTTTTAATGTAACAAATAATGGATTATTAGTAACTGGTGGTTTAATGACATCTGCTTATAAGATTTTTTATTCAAATATTGAAGAATTAACATTTCAAAATCAAAGATTATCACCAAGACCTCAAAAGGGACTTTTCACTTTTAATAATCCTAATTTAAATATAACTAAAACTGTTAAATTAGGTGAAATGATTAATAATTCAGTATCTATTTATCCAGAAAGTTCATCAAATTATAAATCTTATGTTTGTAATAATGATTCTACTTTATATACTGTTGATATTACAAATAATGATCGATTATCATTAAATAATAAAATAGTATGTGAAAATGATGTTTCTTTAAATAATGTTACAAGATCTTCAAGTTATAATAAAATGTTAGCTGTAACTGGTGATACTTCATCAATATTTCTTTTAGATCCAAATTCTTCAAGTTCAAAAATACATACAATTTCAACTGATCATGATTCAGGTTTTGGAGTTTCATTTCATCCAAATGGTAATTTATTATCAACAGCTTTCCAAGATGGTTCTTGTTTATTATATGATTTAAGAAATTTAAATGATCCAATAAAAGAATTTAAATCAACAAGACCTGGTCATCAATCAGGTGCTTTTAGATGTTGTAAATTTTCAAATACTTCATTTAGTGATATTTTAGTTGTACTGGAGCACGTTGGTAGAGTTCATTTAATTGATTTAAGAAATTTAGAAAATGAAAATAATCATCAAGTTATTGTATTCCCATTTGCTTTGGATCAATTTGGTACTTATAAATCCAAAAATTTAAAATTTGATAAGAAATTAAATAATTGTAATGGTTTATTTAATCAATCTTATCATGATACAAATATTGATAATAATGATAATGATAACGATAAAAGTGACGATGAAAATGAAAATTTAATAAATCATGATATAGTAAAGATTTATGATGATACAACTTGTAATATGAATTTTAATGCTCCTTTAGTTTATGACTATGATTATTTGACTAATATTAATCCTAAATTATTCAAATATTTCACTTATCAACCTAATTCTAACGACGAAAGAAACGACTCCAATCTCAATAACAATAACCCAAATAATACATCTATAAATCAAGATTGCAGTGTATCGCCTACTGCCAATTCATTCATGAATGGTCCACACTTTCAGGAGTATGAAGAACCGCAAAATCAAAGGTCTAGGCATCCAAGCTATTCTGCTGCAAGTCACTCTGCAAGTCACCCTGGAAGTCACCCTGCAAGTCACTCTGCTGGTTTACTGTCTGATTTCGACGACAATTACAACGTCTATGGATATTTTTCATCCGATTCTTATCAACACTCAGATAATCACATCTATGGAGAAATGGAACTAGCAGGCTTGGACTGGTACGACTCGAAATTGTTAATTGGTTGCGAAAACGGTGGAATCATCAGCTGGGATGTTAACCATATAGCAAGAAGAAGCTTTGGCTCTTTTTCATTTGTATAATCTGTGTAGTTTAACCAAACAAAGATGTAACTAAAGTAACTAAAGATGTAATCAAACGGTCGTGTCTATGCTCTTGATAAGTTAGTCGCATCAAAAAGGCATCAACCGCATCAACAAAAACGCGTACCAACAACTTCCTCTGCAATGTATATCTTCCCCTCGCAGTTTGCCAAAGCTTACGAGGAGATTAAGAGAACGTCTTTGTCACATTCTACTTGCAAGTTGATTATATTTGTGTCATGTTTGGATATTGATTCTTTGTGTTCAGCAAAAATCTTGAGTAATATCTTCAAGAAAGAATTGATACAGTATCAGTTAATCCCTGTGGTAGGGTATTCCGATTTAAAACTTCATTTTCTGAAGCTAGATTATGAAATTACCAATGTGATTTTGATTGGGTGTGGTGCTATGTTGGACGTTGAGTCGTTTTTGGAGATCGACCCTAAAGATTTTCTCATTGATAATCGAGTTAATGATACTTTAAATGATGGTCCAATTGAGCAATTACAGAGATTAAGAAGGAAAGTATTCATTATAGATGGCCATAGGCCTTGGAACTTGGATAATGTTTTTGGTTCGTCTACGGTGATTTGTTTAGATGATGGCTTTATAGACTCTAATCTTACTAACGAGAAATCTGCATATGAGAAGTTGGTGGATTATGAAGAAGATGAAGAAGAAGAGGATGATACCCTGGATGAAGAAGATACCCTGGATGACGACAATTCCGATGAAGCCATCGACTTGTCGGTACATTCGCAAGATGACGAAGAAACAGCCACAAGGAAACGTAAACTTCAACAAAAATCATTGAAAAAGATAAAGAAACAAAAAAGACAAGAGATGGAAAGTTTCGAAGATATAATAGAAACTTATTACAGTCAAGGTACCACGATAAGTGCGTCAACCACTGGTACAATCTATGCATTATTATCATCTATAGGTGAGACAAGTATAGATAATTTATGGCTCTCTATTATTGGTACTTCATCATTAGATAATCATTATCCTGAAGTATACGATAAGTTCCAGCCATTATATAAAGATGAAGTCATTAGATTGAATCCATCCAATCAAACAAATGAAAAAACTGCTGATTCAACAGTATTAAGTGTTGATAAAGATTATCATTTATTTCTATTAAGACATTGGACATTATATAATTCATTTTTTTACTCAAGTCATGTGAATTCTAAATTAAATTTATGGACAGAAGACGGTAAAAAAAGATTACATAAATTATTTGCAAAAATGGGGGTTTCATTAGCTATAGCTCAACAAAAATGGTTATATATGGATATTAATGTTAAGAAACAACTCCCATTTATATTTAATAAGTATCTTCCATTATACGGTTTAGAAGGTATAGTAAGAGAAGGATTTATCCGAACATTTGGATTCACTGGTCAATTATCTGCAATGGAATGTGTTGAATCATTAACTGCATTATTAGAATCTGATAAAAGGTTTTCCTATGATAATGAAGGAAATGTTAATAGTAATTCGAATAAGCTTAATAATGACAATAATGACAATAATAATGATAATAATAATAATGATGATACTACTAATGAAGATAATGAAGATGATAAGATCAATTCAAGAATTAATAAACGTGAAAAAATATGGGTAAATAATTTTTGGTCATCTTGGGATGCATTAAACATGTCAGTAGTTAGTGGTAAATCAACAAATGGAGGAAATGTTAATTCAATTACAAATTTTAAAAAATCAAAAGGTTTAGAATTATTATTACAAGGATTAGAAAATGCTAAAAATATTCAACAAATAATTTTTAAAACAGGAACTTCATTATTAGAAAGGAAACTTATTAAAAATTTAAGACTTTATAGATTATGTGTTTTAAATGATGGTAGTATTCCTGATTTAAATATTTTTAGTAATCCATTAATTTTATCAAAATTAGGTAATTGGTTATTAGAAAACATTACAGAATTAGAATTTCTTAATAATAATAATACTTTAAAACCTTTAGTTGTTGCAAGTTTAGATACAACTAGTGATACTTATTTAGTTATTGGTTTAGCACCTAAATATCCAAGAGGGATGAATGATTCAGCTAAAGCTAAACTATTTCAAAATTCTAAAAAGGAGAAAAAAGTTAATGATAATGATTTAGATGTTCAATCAACGATAACTACAAGACTTAATACTTTTAGTGTTGCATTTCAACAAGTTGCTAATACTTCAGGTGCAAAAGTTAGAATTGATAGTTTTGATAGTTCTGTAATTGAAATTAGAAAAGATGATTTATCACCTTTCTTAGAGAAATTGACTTTAAGTGGTTTAATTTAATTTGAATTTTTTGCATATTTTTATATATTTATTTATATATTGTATTATAAAAGATAAGAAAGTGTCTAATTGTCGCCAATTACCAATTCCGGTAATCGCAGCCCCTTCTGGGCAATAGTATATAAAGTCTCCATCTTTCGCACATTTGCTCCTTTATGACTCAATTTACTGTTATAGGGTATGTGGAATTTGAATGGAATATCAATATAGAAAAATAACTAACGGAAAAGTGCTGGCATTCTTGGCCTTTATACTGTGTTTGAATTGCTTGAAAATGGAATCGATCCTGCTTCAATTTCAATTCTTGCTGAATTCATACCTGGGGATTTATCTATCGACTATACATCTCCCTATGCAGGTGCTTACTTTGCTTTAACAATTGAAGAAAACGATTTACCTTTGAGTGAATATACTTATAAGAACTTGTGCAAAATCCAAAAAATTTTAGGTGAAGATTCAGGTCTCGGTATCAAACAGTCTACTGAATACTTGAGTGAAAAATTATCGGAAAGTTATATTGAAAAATTGAAATTTGTACATGATTTTGAAATTGTCAATTCTGACATTGTAGGTGCTTCTTATGGTATTAAGTACAAAGCTTGGGTTTTCAATCCACCAAAATTCACTGATCGACTTTTAAATTATTTTTTGAAGAAAGGTGTGAAGTTGCAAAAAAAGAGAATTGGTCATATAAAAGAAGTTATTAATCCAGCTACTATTGTATTTAATTGCTCTGGTAATGGAGCTAAAACTCTAGGTGGTGTAGAAGACCCAAATTGTTACCCAGTGAGAGGTCAAGTTGTAGTTATTAGAGCTCCTCATATAGATGAATGCGTTCTGCTTTGGGAGTCCAATGAGTCCACTTACGTAATCAAAAGACCCGATTCTAACTTACATGAAACTATTTTAGGTGGCTTTTATCAACACGGTGTTTCAGATTACACTGTTTATGGACATGAAACACAAGATATCTTGCAAAGAACCACAAAATTGTATCCACAAATCCTTAATGGAAAATCTGTTAAAGACCTTGAAATCCTTAGAGTTGTAGCTGGTATTAGACCCGGTCGTAAAGGTGGGCCCCGTATGGAGAAGCAAATGTACCATGGCTGCACCATTATTCACAACTACGGTGCTACCGGTTGCGGATATCTTTTTGGGTTGGGTATGGCAAACGTAGCTGTTGGTCTATTAGACCTTTCTACTAAATCAACCAGTCATTTGTAGGTGTTTAGCAAGTAATTTTATATAAAAAGGTGTGTCACGTGATGTGGTCTAACCTCATTTAAAAAAATGAAGTTGGAAAAAAATAACGACAACTGCAGGACTCGAACCTGCGCGGGCAAAGCCCAAAAGATTTCAAGTCTTTCTCCTTAACCACTCGGACAAGTTGCCTGACTATAAAGATTATCCCAGACTTCTCCTACATGATGGGAATATTGGACTTTTTTCCTGTATACATGGACATGGGTCTTTCAAGGTCAAATTGTACCTTGGAGGGAACACTTTTAGTATATAACCTACTTGAATCTATACATTTAAGGCAATTGACATGCTATTGTACTCAATTTGATACTGTTACCCTGGTTGTACTATACATAGGCTATTTCTTCTGCAACATTTCTTACTTTGTTTTATAATTAAAGTCCGATATAACAACTATTCGTAAGTATTTTACATGGTGTGAATTCTTGTAGATCCTTTTGATAACAGTTTGTAATCTATAAAGTGTATCTAAATAGCATTTCCTTGGGTTAGAGTCACAGTTTAGGTATTTTTTCAGCAGAACCAACATCGTAGTCTTACGCCAATTCTCAATAATTCAACCTGGCGTTCTGATACCTGCACTCCTCTCAACACGGTGCACCCTGATCACGAATATCAACTAGGAAGTGAAGACATCACATAAACATTCTGATATACTATTGTAATATATGCAGAACAATTGTTTGGCTGTATATATGTCGGGTGCCCAACACATTCAGATTCGGCAACTTGTCCGAGTGGTTAAGGAGAAAGATTAGAAATCTTTTGGGCTCTGCCCGCGCAGGTTCGAATCCTGCAGTTGTCGCCATTTTTTTTCAACTTCATTTTTTTAAACCCCTGCAATTAAGTACACCATAAAAAGGTAGATAAGCATTATTAAGCGTATTTATAGGCTTTACATTCTCTTGCTACTATACACTACCTATAGAAATCGGGTCTTGAGGTATTTAAACCATATTCACCCAAAGCATTACTTAAATCTTCCATAGTCAATACGATTTTACCTTGTTGGTTACCTGCGTTACTGGTGGAATGTTGTTGAGGAGCATCCCCACCTTCTACGTTAGACCCAGAAGAGCCTGAAATCTGTTGCTGATTGGCATATTGTTGACCTTGAAGTAATTGTTTGGCACGAACTTGAGGATTGGCAGAATTATATACAGTGGATGCGTTACGGATTCTAGAATATTCATAAGCGTCTTGTGCAACATCCAGTATGAATTTCTGCGTTGCTAAAGCTAGCAATCTCTTTATTTTAATATCTGATGATTCGAACCCATTCTTAGCAAGATAATAATCGGTGACTGCATCGGGGATTATTGGTGCATAGTCACCATCCATTAGATCCAATACTTCCTTCAATGTCTTGTCTTTTCTAGCAAGTTCTGGAAGTTCTGTAAATCCCATTGAAGGTCCTGCAGAGGCACCATTAGTGGAGTTATCATCTTTTTTATTACCATCAGTTTCACCATCTTTATTCAACGAATCGGCTCCATTTTTTTCACCATCGATCTCAGACCCGGTCCCAACAACGTCTTCCATCATTCCATCGTCGACTTCATCGTTAAATTCATCGTCTAATTCTTCTCTATTTGACATTATTGGCTATTGAAAAGAGTTTATGATTGAAATTTACTGCGCGCGCGCGCTCAAAGTTTCTAGTGGTACCGCTTCGTACGAGACTCGGCAGATAAAAAACTTTAGTCGCGATAAATCTACTACCAACGCTATTGATTGATTAATGGAGTCTAGGAAAGACCCGTATAAGTCGATTACTTTTGGGAACTCGCTACTGATCCGAGTAGACGGGGCCATTGGGGCCATGAGTTTATCGCCCAATGGACGTGATGCTGTTTTGGCGGGTAGAAGAGGTCTATTTATTATTGACCTAGATGATCCTTTCACTACACCAAGATGGTTGCATCATATAACGTCTTGGGAAGTGGCAGATGTTCAATGGTCACCTCATCACTCATCTAAGCCCAGCTGGTGTGTTTCCACGTCGAATCAAAAGGCATTACTTTGGGACTTGGCTAGACCTTCTGATAATTCCATTCTTAATGTATTGCATGAGCATACTAGGGCTATTACTGATATTAATTTCCACCCTCTGGACCCAGAAATCTTGGCCACTTGCTCGATTGATACCTTTGTCTTAGCTTGGGATTTGCGTACCCCAAGGAAACCGGTCCATCAGTGGGCTGAATGGAGAGCTGGAGCCACTCAAGTAAAGTGGAATCATGAAAACCCTTACGAAATAGCTTCTTCCCACGACCATAACTTCTATATTTGGGATACAAGGAAAGGTGCTCTGCCTATAGTGAAGGTAGAAGCCGCTCATGATGGTAAAATCAACGGGATTGATTTTACTAATGGACTTTCAAATCTCATAACTTGTTCTAATGATCAAAAAATCAAATTTTGGGATTTAAAATCTACTCCAACGCCTTCTGTGGTTTTAAATACAGATTTCCCAGTAGCAAGAGCTAGAAATTTACCATTTGGGTCGGAAAAATCATGTGGGATTATGCCTTTAAGAAATGGTCAAGATTCTATTCATATAGTCAATTATGACGAATTGCTTAATGCTTATAGGGAAACGGGTCAAACTCAACAAGTCCAATGTGACCCAGTATACTCTTTCAAAGGCCATAAAGGCCCAATGAAAGATTTCCTTTGGAGGACAAGACATGAAAGGTACCAAAATTTCGATAGTAAAAGTAAATGGAAGGATTATCAATTGGTCACATGGTCATCACAAGATTATGATTTAAAACTTTGGCCAAATAGTGAAGATTTGTACAAACAAGTTAATTATAACCCTGGGTACCAAAAGATGCTTAGTGCATTACCACAAACAGAAGGTGATGTAACCAAACATAAGAAGGACAAACAGTACTATAATTATGATTCTTATTGTTTAGAACCACCGTTGACTTTGAACAATATCCTAGCAAAGAATCATGGCGATTTGCTTTCTTCTCTTGCATTATTTCAAATAGGGAAGAAGCAACAAGTACTGGGTGCGTCCACCACGGGTCCTTCACAATTGAACCATTTAGATTGGATTTCTGGGGTTCGTATGGGTAGAACTGGGGATCAGCCCCAAAAGTTGTCCAACGACGATAGTCCATCGAATTTAGGTGAAGAAATCAGTATTGTAGCTCATAAGTTCCCTAAAGTTAAGTTTGAAAAAATCTCTGTGTCTACAGGTCAACTTATATTGAGTTTAAGAGGAATATTACCAAAGGACGACGAACAGACTCAAAAGGATGAAAAATCCGATCAATTATCTCCAGATTTACCTAATTCCGCTACCACTACCACTGCACCTACTTCAGCTACTTCACCTACTGGTCCGAATGCTGTAACTGGTCAAATTCAGTCGGCACCTTCTGTAGCCAGCTCTGCTACAGGTGCTGGTGGTGGAAACACAGTACATGGACCCAATACAACTGGAGGTGTAGCGTCGAATGGGGTTCCTATGTCCAACAGCACTTCTAACCCCAACTATGCTATTGGTGAAAGCAAGGACGAATCCAAACAAGAAGAGGGAAATGAGCTGCAGCTTCCACTGCAAATTCAACTGCAACTGCAAACGCAGCAACAGCCACAACCGCAAGAGCTGGGAGAACAACAAGAACAGAAACTTGTTTTCATACGACTTGAGATCAACTTCCCCAAAACTTACCCATTTTTGGAGAGAGTTCCATTGACTCCGTTATCGTCCAAGAAACTCAGCAAGTTTCAGAAATCCAATATCATATCTTTTGAAATAGAGGAAACGCATGAGCTAGTCAATGAAGGTAAGGAAGAAATGCTTAAGAATCTAGAGGAGATCTCGCAATTCTATTCTAACAAACATCAAAAGTTCTGTTTGGAGCCATTGTTAAGATACCTAATGGGAGACAAGATAGAGTTGGATGACGAGATAGTGGCAGATACACCACTTGAAATGGACTCAGAAGACGATGAAATCATACAAGAAGTAGGCAATGAAGACTGGGCAGATGATTTGATTAACCAGCAGCCAACAGACCATGACTTGATGAACGATTCCAGCTCTTCTGGTGAAGACTTTGAGGACGAGTTTTCTGATCTAATACCAGCGATAAATGATGATGATTTAGGACAGAGTAATGGGTCCTTGAGTAAAGATTATTCAGCTCCCAATAATACAAGCATCGATGACCAAACAATACAGAGGTATCATGATTCTACGCCTGTTCCGAAAGGTTGTGGGGCGATTTGGGCACCAAATGGTCAATTGGTATGTTTTTTCATTCCAAAGCAAGAGGAAGAAGAAGAGAATAATAAAACATTACAGAAATTTAGTATATTCAAGTTCACAGATGCAGGTTTTAGCCTCAACACTCATAGTAATAATGAACATGGACTTGAAGACAACTTGGAGTACGATTCTGATGCGGAAAGGGCCTTGGACGATGATAATAAATCAGAAGGTAGCTCTTCTAACACCGACGATAGCTTTATCAATGACTGGGACGATATTTCCGAAGACGAATTTACATCCAGGTTCAGAGTTCCAGGGTTGTTCAAGACTTCGGTAGGATTGGGAAACAGGTACGTTGGCGATGGGACCAAAATTTTCAAGAAAAGTGCAGGAACTGGGTCGAACTATAAGTCATCAGTTCCTGGTGAACTGATCGATAATGTATCTAGTAAAAAGAAGAAATCCAAGGTTAAAAAAGCTTCTAACATAGTTGGAGTATTTGATTTCAGTCACCTTTTACCTGATAAGAGAGAATTGGCCAATGAATATAGGATTTTGGGTGACACTCCAGAGAATTTGGCTAAATATAATAGTCAAGTGGCTCTCAAATATGGACTCAAAGAGATTAGTGATGCGTGGAAGTTACTTGAAATGGTTTTGATTAAGAATATAGAGATCAATGATATACACCCAGTATATTTCTCATCCAATATAATGAATCCTAATTCAACCATATCGAAAAACATCAAAGCCATGAACCATCTAATTGAGATGTCACAATTGACCAAAAAGGTTTTTTCTAACAAGAACTATAGGTTTTATTGGGGGACTCATCCATTCGGGTACTCGTGGCTAATTAAAGAGATGATCAACTACTTTGAATCTAGGGGTAACTTACAAATGCTTGTGATGTTATCATGCATTTTGTATGAGAATTCTCAGAATGTTAATGGAGATATCAATGATGTATCTGTACCTATTCATACTCCTTACCAGGCTAAACCACCCGTACCATCTTCAGCACTTCAAATCAAACACTATAATGAGTTTAGTGAACTGTTTAGTGAAAGGTCTGAATCAAGACACAATGAAAATCTCAAGTTTAAGGACCCTGGACTCTTAGTACGGAAGGAAACACCCATTTATGCCAAATCAATTACTTCAAACTCCGATACCAGCTTGAACGAGTCTATGGATAGTGCAGGTTTATTTAAAAAGAACATCTCAATAAGCCCTATTCTTGAGACAGAGAAGAAGATATCAAGGTTTAATGATATGAGAAGGTCAAAAGGTATTCAACCTAGAAAGGAGATCAGAAAGAAAACCGTCAAGCCTCCACCTGTGGTGACTATAGACTTCCAGAATACCGACACTTTGGACCTATTTGACGATATGTACACCACCTCGCTTTTAGCTTCTCAAAACGATGATAAATGGAAGCTATATAGGCAGCAATACGCTAACATGTTATATTCTTGGGGTTTACCAGTTAGTCGTATTAAGATCTTAAAGTTCAACTATCCAAATACTGATGCAGGCATTAACAAAGTCAAGTCGAAGTATTCAGAGCACGAGTGTAGCTTTGGGTATAGAGATAGGCCCTCGCCTTACGAAGTTAAGTCTAATTATGTGAACCAAAGTACAACCATAGAGACATGTAAAAGTAACCCATGGGCTTTCAATCAATCCAACCTCAAGTACTGTAACTTGTGTAACTTATTGGTGAACTATAGGTTGGTGATTTGTACCAATTGTGAGCATGTATTGCATAGTCATTGTGCATTGGAATGGTGGACCGATGAGCTAGATGAGTGCCCTAGTGGTTGTGGATGTAAGTGTTTGAACTATATACTATAGTATGTATTTAAGTAGAATACTATAAGCAAAAATTAATCATCATGAGGTTTTCTTGTATCTACAATTTGGTCTTTAAATTTTTCATCCCATACTTTACAAAGTTTATCGAGATAGTCAATGGCGTCTTCTTTACCTGAAGGATCAACTTCGTCATAAGATATATACTGTTTACCAAACATATCAGTACAAGAAACGACTTTTTTGTCTTGTCTTTCATCATTTAAAGCACAAGATACAGGAGCATTTGCAGCTGCATATCCAGTGATTGTGTGAACTTTGGAGCCTAAAAACCTTGCCAAATAAAACAAAAACAACATCCCATAATAAGTAAAGATGTTTAAGAATTGGTAAAATCCAGTTGATGTGAATACACCAGGATTAATTATGTACAGGGAAATATTGTATTTCTTTTTAAGTTCTGGGTATTTAGCTAAATGGATCAAGTCCACTAATCTCTTAGACCCTTCATAAGTGTTTGGGGACTTAATCATCTGTAAATCTTCAAATGAAAGATATTTTGCGTCACTCATATGCGATGAGATCCAAATAAGCTTACCGTCTTTTAATACATCAATTAATTTATGAACCAAATAATAAGGTCCGAAAACGTTTCCTTGGAACAAAAGTCCCATTCCATCCTCTGACATACAACCTACTTTTTGAATTTTCATTTGAGCGTTTGTTACTGAATCAACTGGGTGAGTCAAAACATCAACCACTGCAAACTTCCAATCGATTCCAGCGTAACACGTTTGCACTGAATTGATGAAAAACAAGTCGATTTTCTTGTATTTTCTAACTACATCATAGTAAGCTGATAATACAGAAACCATATTAGTAAAATCTACCAAGATATAATCGAATTCTACTAAATCTTTCTTGTTCCTTTGTTTGGCGTAACCGTCTAATTCCGTGATACATTCCAACACTTTAGGAAGTGTTCTGGACGTAAGAATAAACGTTTGTTTTTCATTGGAACTATCAATAAGTCTTTGTGCGATACTTATTCCAAGGTTCGATGATGCCCCTGCTATAAATACTACTTTTGTCATTAATGCTAATAAGTGTACAGAGCTAAACGAGTTGACGCGAGATGCTGCGCGCGATCTGATAGTCAAAAAAGTAAAAAAAGAATGGCGACAACTGCAGGATTCGAACCTGCGCGGGCAGAGCCCAAAAGATTTCTAATCTTTCTCCTTAACCACTCGGACAAGTTGCCACTTTATATGGAGGAGTGTAGGTCAGTTGACTATACTGGTAAGATTTTGAAGATTTTCTTCTTAAGCAGCATTCATGGTGAACAAATACTGTTGAATTGGACACTATTTGGAATTGTGTACGAGGGGACAATATTTTACCAATATTGGTATTTATCGTTGGTCATTCTATATCTGTTCTACTACTCTCTCTATTACTAGTCAATATGATTTTTGCAACTTTCGAACATCCAAGACGTAAGTTCCCAAGAAAAACGGGAAAATTATACTGAGTGGTCGGAGTGACTCCTATTGGCTGTCCAATGACACTGACAGATTTTTGGAGCTTTTTAACCATATTAAAGCCCATAACATGCATCTCTAAAGACCCTGTTGACATACAACGGAACACCAGTCCCGCACACGACCCTCGCATATGATAGTTTAACTTTTTCACAGATTGATTAATCACTTATCTCTCCATGAATGACGCAACAAGTTTAACGTCATTGGAGTCTATATCTTCAGAACAAGTTGAAAGTCTAAGGTCCAATAGGTCGGGACAGGTTCCCGCAGGAATAGGACACTCAAATACGTCAAATCCCGAACAAAATCCTGTGCAAAATGGTGCATCAATGACATCTGCCGTTCCATCTGCCGTTCCATCTGGTAGCGCCGCAGCTCAAAATAGTATTAATAGAACAAGGACAAATTCTGTACTAAATGATTCAAATAATGGAGAATCTTTAACGAAGGAGTTTACTAGTGCCTCAAAGAAAGTTTCTTTAAAGGAAAGACGTGGACTTTTAGCACTGCTTTCGCTTTTACCCGAGTATAATGATGCACGAGATTACCCTGATACAGTTAAACACTTTTTGGTATTTGTTGTTGCATTTGCAGCCATTTGTGGGCCAATGGGTACTTCAATATTGTTACCTGCTGTAACTGATATTGAGAAGGATTTGGATACTTCTGTAGCCATTATTAATGTTTCTATTGGTATTTATTTGTTAAGTCTTGGTGTATTACCATTATGGTGGTCTGCATTTAGTGAAAGGTACGGAAGAAGAAGTGTTTATATAATATCGTTCACAATGTTCTGTGGTTTTAGTATTGGGTGTGCTTTATCACCAAATATCGTTGCACTTATTGTATTTAGAGTCTTGAGTGGTGGGTGCTCTGCTTCTGTACAGGCAGTTGGGGCTGGAACCATAGCTGATTTATACGTTCAGAATGAAAGGGGAACAGCCATGGGATGGTACTATTTGGGGCCTTTGATGGGTCCTTTCTTATCGCCTATTATAGGTGGTGCTGTTGCAGAAGCATGGGGTTGGAGAGCCACCCAATGGACTATGGTAATAGCTTCTGGTATTTCAGCTATTTTGATCTTATTTGGACTACCTGAAACTTTAAGAAGACAGGATAATTTTGCTGCTATTCAACAACTTCTTGCTGAAGCTAGAGCTGAATTAGATTCAAAACTAGACGATTCTGGATCTATACACTCAAGTGAGGATTTAATAAGACAATTAACAAACCGATCAAAGAACAATATAGAAGATGATGAAGGAGTAGGTGATTCTATCATGCCTTCATTATCGAGATTGACAACAAATAGATCAAATTATTCAAGGAAAGTAACAGAAAGTTTACATAGAGAAGCCAGTAAATTGTCCCTCCCGAATAAAGAAGCTTCCACCCATAGATCGAGAGCTCAATACATCAAACATGAATTGTATGAATTTGTGGTTCGCCCTATGCATTCTGTATTATTATTAGGTTATCCACCCGTTGCATTGGTGATTTCTTATTCAGCAGTTTGTTTTGCCACTATCTATTTTTTCAACTTCGCTATAACCAACGAATACTCAGTAGATCCTTATAACTTCAGTTCCGTCATCTTAGGGTTGATGTATATCCCCAATTCCGTCACTTATATCCTTGCTTCGTTGATAGGTGGAAGATGGAACGACTGGCTATTGAAAAGGTATGCGAAAACCCATAACGGGGAGTTGGTTCCTGAGAGTAGGATATCGTGGAACTTGGTCACTGCAGTGCTTTTGTTCCCTCCCGCTTGTCTTATATTTGGCTGGACCATAGACTATAAACTCCATTGGGTAATCCCCTTAATAGGTACGGCCATATTTGGGTTCGCTTCCATGTTGGTTATAGGTGCAACTGTTACATATTTGGTCGACACATTGCCTGGGAAAGGTGCAACAGGTGTTGCATTGAACAATTTAGTCAGACAGATCTTGGCCACTATCGCATCATTCGTAACGAGTCCTTTATTGAATGCCCTTGGACCGGGGATTTTATTCAGCATTTTAACCGGAATCACATCGTTGGCTGCATTATCTTTATTGATCTTAAAGCATAAAGGTGATTCCCTTCGTAAGAAATACGACTTAAATGAGTACTATAAACAATTGTAAAGAAAATTGAAATTTTTTGCAACTGCGCGTTTCAGAAACTTACACAAACGCACTTTGAAACACTTTGCAGCATTATTTTTTCACCACATTTGATACTCCCTCAACTATTTAAGGAAGTAGTATTTCTCTCTCTTTAAGTGAAATAAGAATTGCACCATGACAAAGTCCCAAGTAGTGTTTAACATATCAGAG
Source organism: Yamadazyma insecticola (assembly GCA_030571995.1). Classification (NCBI taxonomy): domain Eukaryota; kingdom Fungi; phylum Ascomycota; class Pichiomycetes; order Serinales; family Debaryomycetaceae; genus Yamadazyma; species Yamadazyma insecticola. The sequence continues at coordinate 97,382 of JAJLZB010000018.1, forward strand.
AATTTCAAAGTTATTAAAGTACTTGGTCAAGGTGCTTATGGGGTGGTATGCTTAGCTATTTATAAACCTAATGGAACTAAAGTGGCTATTAAGAAGATGGTACCTTTTACCAATACTTTGATGTGCTTAAGAGCTTTAAGGGAAGTGGTGTTACTCTCTAAACTCTCCAACCATGAGAATATTATCAGACTTTATGATATCCAAAGGCCCAAAGACCTTGAAAGTTTCAATGAAGTATATTTGATTGAAGAATTTATGCCTTCAGATTTGCATCAGGTTATAATTAAGCATACATTTAGTGATGAACATATCCAATACTTTACATATCAAATCTTACGTGGATTGAAATATATTCACCTGGCTGGTGTAATTCACAGAGATTTGAAACCTTCCAATATTCTTGTTAATGAAAAATGTGACTTGAAAATATGTGATTTGGGTCTTGCAAGGCTCTGTAACTCTGAGAGGTCAAAAGTTTCTATACTAACAGAATATGTGGCTACAAGATGGTACAGAGCACCGGAAATCATGTTGACTATCTCTGACTATACTGAGTCTGTTGATGTTTGGTCTGTAGGGTGTATTTTGGCTGAACTTTTGACTGGTGTCCCATTGTTCCCAGGTAAAGACTATAAGCACCAGTTAATGCTAATATTCCAGCTTTTGGGTAATCCTTGTGGTAACCCTTCTGATTTAAACAGTATAAAAAGTAAAAGAGCTAGAGAGTATATTAGTAGTCTTCCCAGGTTTCTACCTTTGAATTTCACAAAAGTATTTGAGATGCATCCAAGTAGAGTTAGGAAAGTTGGAAGAACGCCCATAAACCCAATGGCCATTGATTTATTACAAAAATTGTTAGTATTCAATCCAAATAAACGTATATCAGTGAATGAAGCATTAAAGCATCCTTATCTTTCACTTTATCATGATGCAAACGATGAGCCAGTAACAACGCCGATTCTGGAGCTGGATTTTAGTTTCGATAAGGAAAAAAATCGGTTAAGTATGAATGAGTTAAAGACAAAATTATATGAAACGATACTTGAGCTTCATAAGATTTAGGACATAAATCAGTGTATATTAATAATAATAGAAATATTCATGATCGTAATAATATAGTTAAATCGTTAAAAAGACGTATACAAAAAGGTTGAACTAATACAAGTATCTGAATTCTGGGGAAATTTGATGATCACCTTTACCTAATTCATTTTCCCAGTTCATTGTACCATTTGCCAATCTTTTATTAAGTTGGATCAATCTGTATCTTGCTAAAACAGCAAATACTAATGCAATTAATATAAATACACAGTTACAAACAAATGCAACCAAATATTGTGGAGCTCCACTTGATGGATATAAGTAAGCATTCCAAATTGAAGTGGAATTGGAAAGACAATTCATGATAGCGATGGCAATAGCTCTTTTAAGTGGAGGTCTTGGCATTGAATTGGACATCCAAGTTAAAATGATTGTAAATGAACAATATAATGAAGGAATCATAATACACATTGCAAAATATCTAGCACCAGTATTAAGGGTTGAAGCAGAAATGATGAATGAAACCAATGAAACGGATAAAGGTAAAGTAACATGCAAGAATCTTTCACCGGTTTTATCAGCATGTCTTGCCCAAAGAAAAGTAGCAACAACAGCAAGAAGGTAAGGAGGAGCAGTTAAAACCAAAGTAATGATTCTATCGAATTGTAAAGTTTCAACAACTGAAGGGAAGAAATTGGTGACACCACAAGCAGCAACAAGGAAAGAAAGAGTGGCAGTAATGTACCAAGTTTTTGGATCTTTAATAGTAAGGATGAAGATTTGTTTATAGTTACTTTGAGTAGTAGCAGTATCTAAATCATCTTTACCAACACCTCTTCTCATTTTCCACATAATAACGTCACGTTCTTCTTGACTTAACCATTTGGTATTATGAGGCATATCTGGTAAAATAAAGTATGCAAAAGGAACAACAGCAACAGTAATAGCACCTTCGATGATGAATAACCATCTCCAAGCCAATAAACCACCAGCACCATCCAAGTTATCCATGATACCAGCAGCAATCAAACCAGAGAAAGCACCGGATAATAAGGAACCAGAATATAAAACAGTGGTTCTTAAAGATAATTCTTTAGCACTATACCATTTGGAAAGGAAGAATAAAGCACAAGGGAAAAAACCAGATTCAATAATCCCAATTAAAATACGAACAACCAATAAACCTACGAAACCATGATCTCTTCTAATAGCACCAGTACAAGCACTAATAGCACCCCATAAAGTCATTAAACCAGCCATGAAAGCTGAAGGTCTTGCTAATTTATTGAAAAACATATTAGCAGGAACTTGCATTAAAATGTACCCAACGAAAAGAATAGAAATACATGTTTGATATTGAGAACCTTTTAATTGTAAATCTTCTTCAAGACCACCTAAACGAGCACTTGCAATATTATTACGATCCAAATAATTTAAGATATAAATAAGGACCAACATTGGTAAGATACGGATATCCATTTTTCTAGTGGTTTTTGCAAGGAATGCTTCGAGTTCTTCACGACTTAAATGTTGAAGTGATTCTGGAATATCTTCTTCCATTTCAATACTATCTTGATTCTCTAAGGATGGGGCTTTATCCAATACATCTTTAGAAGCTTCTCTAGAAATATCTTCTTGATAATTGATATCTTGTTTGTCAGTCATAATTTAATACTTCTTTAAATTGTGGGGAAGAAAAAAAGTTTATTTTAATGGGAAAGCCAAACAGTATTTATAAGAAGAAGAGAAGAAAAAAATTTTATGGGGGAACTCCAGTTTTAAATAATTTCTCCGCGTAAAAGTGAAAATCTGGAAAAATGTGGAGGACAAGATTTTTAAAGTTAAAAAATAAGTGAAAAAAAACCCCCCACGTCAACTACATGCAGGAAATACATGATGATGGCGTGGAGGAACGTGGGGGTGGTAGAGCTAAATGATTGAGATAATTCTTGGGGCTAAGCGATGTTTTCGTTTCTTGTACTTATGGAGATTGTTTCCTAGGGCGTTTACATACTTCCAGCACCATAAATAATAAATTTTGGGTATTTTATAAGTATTTGTGAATATTTTGCAAGAAACCCAAGTCACGTGATTGATGGAACTGTCCATAAATCTTGCCGTTTAAAATTTGCGTGCGCCAGCCGTGCAGCCGAGCGTGGGGGAGACCACACAATCGACCACCTCCACATTCTCTGTAACAAGGGTAATTTTAAGGTTATTACAATAGACATTAATTACAGCTCAATACGAGATGACATAATTCATCATTTGTATTGGTATTTCGGCCGCTATTATTGCTCCAGTGTGCAATTAATCCGTCATGGTCAAATATGTCAAATTGATCGCTCGCTAAGAAAATGATTCAACTTGTGTCAAAAGCATTCAAATTTTTTCAGTTCTCACGGATCCCCCACGCAGAAAGCGTCCCCACTTTTGCGCATTTGGGGGAGCCGAGATTCTCTCGACCACAAGTCTCGAGATTTCTCCTTTTAAGCGTTCATACTGAGAAAATGACTACTCTTAATCTTAAGACAAATAACGATTTTTATGAATTGAATAACGGAAATAAGATCCCCGTTGTTGGGTTCGGAACCATGCGTATTGAAAAAGACGGAATTTTAGAGAGTTTAAAAGCCGGCTACAGACAATTGGATACCGCCACTATTTACAGGAACGAAGAAGAAGTTGGAAAAGCTATTAAGGAATCAGGAATTCCAAGAAATGAACTTTTCATCACCACAAAATTATGGAATACCGACCACAAAAATGTTGAAGAAGCCCTTGATACTTCATTGACCAAATTAGGACTCGATTATGTAGATCTTTATTTGATCCATTGGCCCAGCTCCGAAGTCCCGGGATCAAAAGAATTTAAGGTTTATGACGATTGGAATTTTGTAGATACCTACAAGGAAATCCAAAGGATTTTTAAAACCACAAACAAAATCAAAAACGTCGGGGTATCAAATTTCACCATTGAACATTTTGAACAACTTTTCAGTGACCCACAAGTTGATTTGGTACCAGTGGTCAACCAAATCGAAGCGCATCCTTTATTGATTCAACCCGAATTGATGGAGTACATGCAAGCTAAAAACATCAAGCCGCAGGCATACTCACCATTAGGAGGATCAGGTAATTTTATCTTCAAATACGATGAAGTTAACGCTCTTGCTGCCAAGTATGGAGTTGAACCGGCCCAGATCTTAAACTCCTGGGCAGTCCAGCGCGGAACCGTAGTAATTCCAAGAACTCAGTCGCCAGAGAGAATGAGATCCAATCTCAAGACTTTTGTGTTGGATGAAGCGGATTTCCAACTTTTGAACTCAATGGAAGCCAAATACGGCCAATACAGAAACAATGACGCTTGGAGATTCAAGTAAGTACTTAAGTATCTTTAATTCATACAGTTTTATTGGGACCGGAACGTGACGTAAGCGCGCGCGACCCAGCGCGCGACCCTTGACTATATTTGACACCTCTGTGGCGAGTACTACGATAACTACTTTATATAATGTCACGAAACTCCCATGGTGACTTTCATGACGATCTGGATATCCATGACGATCATATGATCGAAGTAGACGATGGAAACAATAGCGATGGGGTGGAAGTCGAGGTGGAAGAGGACGAGTTTGACTTTGAGGAGCTTGACTCTCACCTAGGGAGATTAGGCCCCAGAGTGGGCCAGCGCCACAATGGCGATGATCTGGAAGACGGCGGCGAACAAAACGATCAAGAGGCTAGCGATAGTAATGAAGAAGACGACCAGGACGTGGAAGGCGAAATAGGCGACGATATCGACTCCGATGGGTCCGGGGAAGACGACGACCCTCGCGGAGAGTTCCTCAGAGTTATGGGTGCTTATACAAATGGACAAGGGAACGCCAGTAACCAATCGTTTGCTTCAGTGTTACAGAGCCTTATGGGCGGCGGGATTCTGTTTGCCAATATGAGCAGTCAAAATAGTCAAATGGACGGACTTATTGATAATTTGAACCAAAGATCAGATACCTACATTGTCTTGGAGACGTTGAATGAATTATCTGAAAGGCTCTTGATGATGAATGGGATTACAGCTGAGAGAACCATTCCTGCAAACAAATTGGCCAAAGCATTAATCGATATAATATCGGATCCCATATTAGCACAAGAGTTGGAGCTTCAATTGGTTGCCTGCAGGTGTCTCTACAACTTCCTTGAAGTCAACCAAGACTTTGTGCATGAAGTCATAAACAACGAGGCAATCCCAGTATTGTGTGGGAAATTAACAGAAATCACTTTCATCGACCTAACAGAGCAAGCTTTGCAGACTTTAGAGATGATCTCTCGTGATCCTATTAGTCATGGTCAAATCATCTCTCATAATGGTCTTACTGCTTGCATGCAATACCTTGATTTCCTTACCATCCATTCCCAAAGAAAGTGTCTTAGCATAGTGGCCAACTCCTGCAACAACATAACTTCTGGAAATTTTGCCTTGGTCAACGATGTTTTCGATAATATCTCCAACGTTGTTAGGTCTCATCAAGACCTGGCTGTCATTGAAAGTGCATGGCTTCTGATCTCAAGAATCATCATTTCTTTCAAATCCTACCCCGATTTATTGGAGAAATTGTTTGTATCCAGAACAGAGCTCCTTGAAGAGTTGATCCAAACTGTTGTTATATCAGCCAACAAATCGCATCAAAATACCGGAAACAAGGTCCCTGTGAGCTACGGGACATGTTTGAATCTTATAAAATCATTAATCATCATGGTGGCTGCTAGTGTAGACATCTCAGGACTTCTTCTAAAGTTGGATATCGGATCCAGCATCATTCAAACTATCAACAAATACAAAAACACCTCATCTGATCATGTGGTGGAGATGATGACATCCAGAACTTCTAATGATAATGTTTCAATTGAATCCATAATGGCTGCTCCAAATGAACTCTTGTCGCAGTTATTGACACTTATAGGGTACCTTCTTCCTATTACATATTCACCTCAAGAGACACCATTTTTGAAAAATAGCCATGAAGACTACGATGAAAAATTGAGCATCAATGACAAAAGGGTTTTTTTGTGTCGTGAGACCGTTCCTGAACAATACTGGAAGTTTGTTAATGATGTATGGCTGTTTTTGGTTAACAGTTTCCAAGCAACTATGGACTATGAAGTAAGAAGGAAGATCTTGATCAATTTATTCCGTATAGTAAAAGGGTGTGAAGAAGGGGACTTCTCAAAGATTAAAGGTGCAGAGATTCTTCCTGGACTTCTTGCTTCTATTGTTAATCAATCGAAAAACGTCGTTATTAAAGATTTCGGCACCGATGGTGATTCTATGGACGTAGACAAGTCACAAGAAAGCAATGTTTCTGAAGATGAAGAAGATGAAGAGTCGTCTCACGATGAAGCTAACACCTCAGCTACTGACACAACAGTGAAGTTGAATTCCAATACGCTCCTCCTTGCTACATTTCTCATTGTTCTCAATTCAATCAGGAAACAACCTTCTTTGGTGGAGGATTTCGAGAAAGAAGGTTTGATTAATGATACTTTTGTCATCCTTAATAGCTTGAAAACTATCACAGCTATAGATCAAGTCGACGAGTATGAAAGATCAAGACCATTCTCCTCAAACTATAACAATAAGTACCTCGATGTTGAATTCACTAAAGAATACGAGTATAAACTCACCAGTGTCAAGCTTTACAATAAGCTTCTCCATATTGCCTGTAGTATTGAAGAGTTATATGCGGCAGCCAAAGAAGGACTGGAGACTCGCTCGTCCTCCACAATCAATCTTTTGGATGAAATCAAACAAGATATCTTAACAAAAAGAGAGCCTTGGGACGCTATATGGACCAAACTTACAACTGCATTGGGGCCTAGCTTGTCAAGTTTCGAATTGATATCGTCTGGAATTATTGAGATTCTTTGTAAGTCCTTATCAGAGAAGGACGATGCTTATTACTCGTTTGTCAATATATTCTTCAACAACAGCACATTGGTATCATTCATTGTATCTAAATTACAAGAATCGCTAACTAGGGCTGAGTCATTTGAGATTGTTTCGGCAAGTAGCAACACAAATACTTCAAGGTACCTTTCTTCAATTTATGACAATTCTCAGTCAGCTGGAATGGCTAAACAAATCAAGCTTAGACTTTCATTTGAAGGAACAAAACTCCCAGAGTCCATGAAGAATATGGTTTTATCCGTACATGCTATTGCAACCTTTAAGTCAATAGAAACGTTTTTGAATCAAAGACTTCGGTTCATCGAGCAATTAGCAGGTCAAAATGAACAAGCGGAAGAAAATGATGACGATGGCGATCAACAAACAGAATCCAACGATCAAGAGAACCAGTACGTGGAATTTTCAATCAACGGTGGATACATTCCTTCTGAAACCACCATCTATGGTGCTATCTATAGATCATTACAAGAAGACTCCGAAGTAGTAGACTCATCCAAGATCTGGAGCTCTATACACCCAGTTACATTCCGTAGAACTTCTGTACAACGTGAAGAATCCAACCAGTTATACAATGCAGATGCCAGTATCGAAGAGCTCAGTATGTGTGATGCTACCACCGTTAATATTCTTAAACTCCTTAAAATATTATTTGAAATGAATTCCTACAAGAAATGCTTGGCCGATAGTAACTTTATGAATTGGAAATTGACTGTGAAGCTTAATAGGCAATTAGAGGAACCGTTGATTGTGGCCAGTGGAACATTACCCGGCTGGAGTATCCATATAACAAGACTATTCCCATTTATTTTCCCATTAGATACCAGAATATTCTTTTTGCAGAGTACTTCATTCGGGTATTCTAGACTTATTCATCAATGGCAAATACGTACCAATCAAGAAGCTGAAAGCAACAGCAATAATAGTAATTCAAATGGGAACAGACGCCCTCAATTGGGCCGTCCTTCAAGGAATAAGGTTCGTATTTCAAGAAAAATGATCCTTCAAAGCGCAATCAAAGTACTTAATCTTCATGGATCCACCCCTGGAGTTCTTGAAATCGAGTATTTTGATGAAGTTGGTTCTGGTCTTGGACCTACACTTGAATTTTATTCTACAGTGTCCAAAGAGTTTTCTAAAAAGAAGCTCAAGCTTTGGAGAGACGATGACGCTTCTAATGAAAACCAAGAAGCTTTTGTTGATTGCAAGTTTGGGTTATTTCCAGCACCTTTAGATAGAACACAAATCCAAAGTGAAAATGGTAAAAAAGTTCTTTTCTTCTTCTCATTACTTGGAAAGTTCATTGCAAGAGCATTATTGGATTCTAGAATTATTGATTTCCATTTTAATCCTATGTTTTTACGTTTAGTAGAAATATTTAACCAACATAGTCCTAAAGAATTGAAATTCTTCGCTACATTGGAGAATTTGAAGATGGTTGATCCTACTTTGGTAGATTCAATTGAAAACTTGATTAAATATGATGGTGATATACAAGATTTATCATTAACATTCACATTACCAGGTTATAACTATGAGCTTGTTCCTAATGGAGAAAACGTACCAGTGACAAAAGATAATCTTCAACTGTATATAGGAAAAGTGATGGAAGCTACACTTTATCATGGTATTATCCCGCAAACCAGAGCATTTATGGATGGATTTTCTAAGGTATTCCCTATTTCATCACTTATTGTATTTTCACCAGTTGAAACAGTGGATTTGTTCGGTAATGCTAAAGAAGACTGGTCTTTTGAAACCCTTTCATCCGCTATCAATGCTAATCACGGATACAGTAAGGACTCGGATGCCATTAAAACGTTGGTAAATATATTGGTCAACTTCTCCGATATACAAAAGAGAAGCTTTCTTCAGTTTTTAACAGGTGCACCAAAACTCCCTATTGGTGGGTTCAAAGCTTTACGCCCTGAACTTACTGTAGTTAGAAAACAAGCAGAGGGCGATTTAAAAGATGATGATTACCTACCAAGTGTAATGACTTGTGCCAATTATCTTAAATTACCAAACTACTCCACTGAGGCGGTGATGAAGGAGAAAATACTCCAGGCTATCAGTGAAGGTGCCGATGCTTTCTTGCTTTCGTAGGTATATCAAGTAAATACTTAAAATACACCCAACAGAAATGGCTGCAAAAGTATTGCCATATAATTGTAGACGTGCGCGCACCGCTTGCTTATATCAACTCCAACGCGGAACACTTAATTATCCTTATGGTTCAACTCGACGAATTAGTGACATCATTAGTCAAAACGGCCCCTGGAGGGGAATTGAGTGGGGTCAAGAAAGATTTAAACACAATATTACCAAGTAATTCATCCAAAGTTGTTGATGAAGCAATCGAATCGTACGTCAATGACTCAGGTGCTATCTTTTCATCCAAGTATATAGCCAGCAAGTTGAATAAGCAACAAGGACTGACTAAATATATCGACTACGTTGGCAGACAATTGTTCAATATTGACTTGTCGAGCACAAAAGCTGTAGATATCGAAGACTACGAGCCTCAACAAGAGTATCCTACATATTTTGACGATTTGGTAGAGGGATTGGAAGCTTACGGTGAAGATCACTACCCTTCTGAATATGCCTATACTATAATACCAGGAGATTCTGTTTATGTTGTTATTATTGGACAAAAAGTCAACACTGAAAACTTCTACACGGGCCAATGGAGATCGCAATACCAAATCGAAGGTAATACCATAACAGCCCAGATTAAAGTCGATATCCACTACTATGAAGATGGGAATGTAAGACTTAATTTTGAAGATACAATAAGCGAAAATTTGGTGTCAGTAACACCAGCCACAATTACCCAATTCATCGATAGTGCAGAAAACAAAGTAAGTATAAAAATCATCGAAAACTTTAATTTATTGAATCAAAAGTACTTTAAGAACTTAAGAAGATTGCTTCCTGTTACAAGATCAAAGATCAATTGGGGTAATGCCATTGGTAACTATAGATTAGGCTCTGATGTGGTGAACAAGAGTTGATACAGTACAAGATGTACCACAAGAGTTGACGTAAGTAGCAAGTCGTATATATATATATGAATAAACGCTGGGCATGCCAATCGGCTGGAAATACGATGATGTTTAACCTGCCACCAGGAAATTGGGACTCTTTATCGTTCAGTATCCTTTGTTGCTTCCCCCTCTCCATCTCCCCTCGCTCCTCGTCTCCTCCCGCCTCACTTCAACTTGTACAACATCCATATTATAAAAAATGCCAACAATATCAACCCCACAGTCCTAGTCAAACTGCTATTTCTATTCATAACACCTCTCAACTCTCCTGAAGTTCTCTTGACCAGTTGCATCAACCTTCCAAAATTATCATTAAGCAAATCGAGAGTCAGGTTCTCATTTTGAATAAGACCGTTGATATCATCGTTTACGGTATTACGAAACTGACGCAACGTCAGTGCCAAATCGTCAAACCTTTGATTGTTACTTTGCTCTCTGTGGCCGTATAGGTCTGACATAAGGGCGGCGCGTTAGGTACGATGCAAAGATATATATTGAGAGAAAATGGCGCGAATCTACTATTTATATAGCACTTACGTCTGGGAACCTATTGATGTTCAGGTACTGGTCGGGGATTTGAGATGTGGACGGATAAGGTGTGCTACTTGAATGGGATGATGTACGGGAAGGTTGTGCTGCTTGAGGTCCTTGTGAAGCTTGAGGTCCTGTTTGATGATCTGGTGCGCTCGGTGGGCACGCTGGACCTGGCATAAATTGGTTCCCAAATCCATTGCTAGTGGGTTGCATTGACATAGGCTGTTGCGCTGTCTGTCCTGGGTACCCTGAGTACCCTGAGTACCCATAAGAACTCGTACGGCCGTGGGATTGCTGCTGAATTCTCTGATTCATCAGATTGTCAATCAATTCGTTGTAGTACTTGACTTGGTTGCTCAACTGTCCATTTAATGACATCATTTCCTCTTTTCTGGCGCTATATTTATCTATTGAAGTGGCCAACGCAGGTCTTAAAGGTAAGATTTCGTTATAAAGTTGCGTTATTTCATCTTCGGAAACGTTCCCTGGTGCTGATAATAGAGCCAATAGCTTATCGACTTTTCTCAGATCATCATTCAACATCTTGTCCTCAAGCTGCAGCTCTTTGTATAACTGTTGTGGAGATTTGTTCACAATAGGTGTAACATAATTTAATGGGAAAATACCTGTTTTACCATTAGGTAATGAACCTCTCCACCAATCTCTATAAACTGATTCAATAACATTGATTGTATCACCTTTTCTGAAAGAGAGTTCATCTGGTTCATATGAAATAAGATCGTAAAGGGCTCTTACTTTGGAAACTGTAGATATTGAATCCGGTTCAGGTTCTTGCTGTTGTTCTTGCTGCTCTTGTTGCTGCTCACGCTCTGGCTCTTGATCTGGAGGTAAAGGCTTCTCCCTAAGATATGCCTTCTGAACACTCTTTTCTCTTTCGTAATCTTGCAACGACAACTTCAAGACTCTCTGTAAATCTTCTTCTTCTTTGGCTTTATCGGATTGAGAGATCTCCTTCTTTGCAGGTTTACTAGGCTCGTTCCCTGTTAAATATTGCCCGTACTGAGATTTTAACGTTTTGTACGCATCATTCATCGGTTTCAACAGCGGGTCATTCTTGAATGATCCGTTCAATTGACTTATCACTTCTGCTATCTTGAACTTAATGGTCTTATGTAACTTGCGGTCATTCAACTTTTTCAATAATACATCAAATAAAAAGCTCTTTGTGGCAATCTCTTGCTGCATTCTTGATCCACAGTTCTCTGCAACCGCTGTTATCAATGATAAAGTACGTAAATTCACATTGGCATCCTTTAAATTCAACCTATTGCTAATATACTTAATGGCCTGTTTTGTCGATTCCTCAGGATTCGAGGAGATTTGATCACAAACTTCGAGGATATACTGCCAGTTATCCGACGTAAGGGTCTCGTCGGTGGCCTTGTTAATGAGCTTTTCCAATGGCGTTGTGGAGGCGGGCTTGGAGGCAAACATGCTATCTAAAACTGAGTGTGTGATAGTGATCCTTGCGTGTATATGTGCTTATGTAATTGATTGGTTGGTGCACGCATTTTCATGAGAGGGAAAGTACTATGATATATGAAGACCTTGAGAGAAGCTTGAAGGTCAAATGCAACAAGATCTAGATCGATTTATCCTGTGCTGGTTGCAGAGTTTTCTTTAATATGCTCTAGAATATATATGAGCCATTTAAAGGTCGTGTCATGTGCTTGTCGTGCGTTGTCCGTGTATTTAGGTCTTCACAAGCACCTAAAATAATCAGAACAAACAAAGCAAAAGCTGTTATTATTTTTATGGGTTATTATTTTTGTGGGTTATAATTTTTGTGGGTTATCAAATTCATGTGGATTTTATCGGACGTGAATTCGGGTGAAAATTGTTGGCACTATCAGTTTTCCGGTTACTGAGATGGCTGGTTAAGAGCACTTGTCCAAGCTGTGCTTGTTGCGATTAAGGCTTCTTACTGTGTACAGTTAATATTACGTCTGTGTAGCACTTCCTCTACCGCCACATCCCTCCCTCCGCCTCCCCACTATCTAGAACCAGTTAGCCAGCGAGATCTCTCCACCTGAGTCCCTTCCCCTATTTGCATCTCCTCTCACGTCCCAAAGACAATAGCTGCGCATATTGCTGGAAAAATACACGACGCGGCTGTGTCTCTACCATCTTCGAGATTGTTTTTACCAAACTCGCTTTTTTTTGTTTCTCTTCTCCATTCATTCCTTTGTTATGTCCAATCATTTAAAACCTATAGCCACAGGAGCTGGTTCTGATAACAAAGCTGGTAATCGTCGTAGAGGGTCTTCAGTTGGGAAAATCGACCTTGGTGATACTTCTGCAGGATTATCAACCATGAGTCTCAGTAAAGCACAAAGAAAGAAATCCTCGGAACGTTTACATCAATTATCATCCGAATCCACCAGTGATGGTCAAATAGTTAAAAAAATGTACCTTTCATTTAGAGAACTCACTTATAGACACACTTGGATTCTTCCATTCATTTTATTTTCATTTACTTTAGGTCTTTATAAAGTATCTGACCCTAGTAGTCAAATTCATCAATTTTTAAATCGTTGTATTGTTCCATCTTATCATATTTCTGGTACTGATCAATATGGTAAAGGTGGTAATGATTTCTATTTTGTCTTCTATTATACTATTTTCTTTACCTTTTTTAGAGAATTTTGTATGTGTTGTATCTTAAGACCTTTAGCTCCATTTTTAGGTTTTAAAAAGGAAGGTAAAGTTAAAAGATTTATGGAACAAGGTTATGCAGTTATTTATTATGGTATTTCAGCTCCAATTGGTTTCTGGATCATGTCGGGTTTACCTTTATGGTTTTTCGAAACCACTCCATTTTATATTGAATATCCTCATAAAACTCATGACTTTTACTTTAAAATCTTTTATTTAGGTCAAGCTTCCTTTTGGGTTCAGCAGTCAATCGTTTTAATTTTACAATTAGAAAAACCTCGTAAAGATTTTTATGAATTAGTTTTCCATCACGTCGTTACCATTGCTTTGATTTGGTGTTCTTATAGATTTCACTTCACTTGGATGGGATTAGCTGTCTTTATAACGATGGATATTTCTGACTTCTTCTTAGCCATTTCAAAAATTTTAAACTATATTGAATCCCCAATTACAATTCCATTTTTCGTGGTTTTCATGTTTGTTTGGATTTATTTTAGACATTATATCAACTTGAGAATCTTATGGTCTGTATTAACAGAATTTAAAACAGTTGGTGAATGGGAATTAAATTGGATAACTCAGCAATATAAATGTTGGATTTCGCAGCCAATTGTATTTGGGTTAATTGGTGCTTTACAATTAGTTAATCTTTATTGGTTATTCTTGATCCTCCGTATTTTATATAGATACATTGCTGGTGGTGTTGTTAAAGATGATAGAAGTGATGATGAAGATGAAGAGGATGAACCTGTCAATAAGAAAGACCAATAATTAAATCTATTAATATAATATTGTGTCATATTTTTTCTTGAATCATCAAATGCGCACTGTTGCGCACTAATTATGGTTTTGTTCAGACCATAAGTCTCTTAATTAATAATTAATATTCCCTCTCTTTTAATAAATGTCGATAGAATATGTTTGCTATAAGTAACTTTGAATTGCTTGAGTACCATAAGAACATATATTCTCGCTATAATATTGATCCAAAGTTAGCATTTGTAAAAGAGTTTATCGAATCGTTCGGAATCGGGGCATTGGAATCAGGTGATGACAAAGATATGGGTGTAATAGATTTGCATAATATAGAGTTGGATACAGAGGCTTTGGATTCTGGTGATTATGACCATACCAACCCTGAAGTGCAAAAATATGTGGCATTCAAATTACAACATCAACAAAAGTTTCAACAAGAAGTGCTCAATAAGAACCTTAGGATTGAGTCTGAACCTAATAAACCAGTACAAACTATGAACTACTAACTACTACCACACGACTAGTATTTATATTTACAGATTACTTACGTATATACATAGACTTATAAAATCCTTTTCAATTTGATCTTTTTCTATATTCTCTAATAACGTTTATTCTTTCGTTAATACCTTCCTCTGCTGCTCTTGAAAAGAGTCCCAACATCATGGAAGATACTCTCATAGAATCATCATTACTTGGAATAGGATAGGTCAATAATGATGGTTCCATATCAGTATCACATAATCCAATAGTAGGGATTCTCAGTTTGATACATTCATTAATACAGTTTCTATTTTCAACTGGATTCAATAAAACAACCAAATCTGGTTTGATTAAATCTGTCATTGTATCTGCTGATAAGTTTCTTTCAGTTGGTGCATTTAACATATCAATTTCTATTTTATTGTCACCTTTGATTTGTTTGGTAACTTCTGTAAAGTTGGTGATGGTACCTGGAATCCATCTGTTAGATACATAATAACCTTTAGATCTATTAGCAGCTTCTTCTAATGCTCTATGTTGTTCCCAATTTTGTGAGGTTCCAACGTATAAAATTATACCACCTTTGGATGACACCCCCTTGATAACCTTGATAGCTCTCTTTAATGAAACCAACGTTTCATTCAAATCTATTAAATGAATTCCCTCGTAGTCTCCATATATATATGGTTGAGTCGATGGTCTCCACATTGATTTAGCATGCCCTAAATGACACCCAGCTGCCATCAAGTTGGAAATAGTGATATCTTTGATAGATTTCGGATTCTTAACTTCATTTCTAGCATTATAAACGTTAGAAATATCTGAACCCAAAGTTCCTGAATGTCTGGAATGGTTCAAATGTCTCAAGTATAATTCTTGAGTAGAGTATGAATGATGATCTGCACTTGGTTTCAAATTTGGATATTGACTCAAGTATGATTTGGATGTAGATTTCAATGAAACTTTCCCTTCTCTTCCGTTAGTATCTGTGTTAGATATTTCATCTTGTAAAAGTTTCATATTTTGAAACATAAACTCCTCCAATTCTTTATCTAACTGTTTGACTTTAGAAGAATCTATTTTCTCCAAATCTCCCGCTAACTTCTGTAATCTTGTGTTTATCAATTTAGATGGGGTTTCGTTTAATTGGGAGATCAATTCTTGAGATTTATATCTTAAATCAAGTAACTGTTTAGCCTTAGCGGCCGCTGCTTCCTCTCTGGCCACGGCTTCGGCAACGGCCCTTTCTCTGAGCTCTTTTGCACTGACACTTTCTGAAGAGCTTACAGTGGTGCTTGCTGTACTATATAACCTGACTGCCTTGGCTTGTTGCCTCAACATCAGTTTCATTCTAAGCATGTTGACTTTATACAGATAAAAATTTTTCACTTTGATTATGAGTGAAGGACCGCGCACCCACACACCAAAACAGGTTCTCTCGTACTTTGTACCAAAACGCAGCGAGAGTACCAGGAGAAACTTCGTTCTGCTGAAACCTCGTCCGTTAAAGTATCGAGGGCTGACTCCAATAGTTTATCAAGATGCCTTGGTCACAACTTCTTACCGAATCTCTATATTTACCGTTCAATCTTGACACCTTGTAAATGCCTGGTAAGGTACAAGGTACCTTTCCTCGTTCTTAACACATATTTAACCAGTAATAGAACATGAAGGAACATATTATCAGAACGTCTGCCATCTTTAACTTCTTTTTGTTCCTGTAGCACGCATCGCCGGCTGGATGCTTCCCTCTAACATCTAATTCCCACATCGATATATGCGACCGAGCATCCCTCACCTGAACTACCACACTTATTTATGCCTATTGATGTTCTGGTAATTCCATTCAATGACTTTGTATCACAGTCAGTACAATGCGTAGTCCCTGAAACAAGACTCAGCTACATTCTTATTTTTGAGGAAGATCTCTTCGACACACCATTGCCTTTAGCTAAAGACATAAACTCAATAAATGTAGCTCATAGAACTGATCTAGTTCTAGTAGAAAGCCTACAAGAGATGACAGAGATCTTGATAGAATGCCTAGAAAGGCCATTTGTGTTGAGTATTTACGCTCTTACAAAGTATTTATTAGAGGGTGATTTGGAACGTAAAGACTTGCTTTACATAATGTACCTTTTAACTAAGCTAGATCGATGTGGAACCTTGAAGTTAGGAGAGCATGAATACAAAGATATGAATATCGATCCCATTATAAGGAAGTTCTTAGTATACCCTGATGACGCTATGAAAGATGTAAATAGTTAATATATTCGTTTACTTCGAGCTATTCTGCTATATACGGTAATTGCTTTTGATTGACTATTTAGCTTCAGCTTTTTCACCTGCTTCGGCTTCACCTTCAGCTTCTTCACCTTCTTCACCTTCACCTGGGGCACCTCCAGCTTGACCTAATTGACTAGCTAATTGACTGATATCGAATCCACCTGGACCTCCAGCACCTCCGGCACCTCCCATTTGTTGCATCATGGAAGCGAAATCTAATCCTCCAGCACCTTCACCTCCCATACCTGGCATACCTCCCATACCACCTAATCCTTCCATACCTGGCATACCTCCCATACCTGGCATACCTCCCATGCCACCCATTCCTGGCATTCCTTGCATTCCTTGCATACCAGCTAAATCATCATTTTCTGGTTCTTCGTCTTGTTCATCTTCATCAACCCATTTGTCAAAATCAGTCTTAATATTACGTAACTTGACTTTATCTTTGATCAATCTTGGCCAGTATTCTTCTTGTAATTTCTTCTTTCTTAATAAAAAGAATACCTTGTTACCAGACAGTAAGTTTTGTTTTGAGTTTTCAGTATCAACTTCATCAAAGAATTCTAATTTTAATTCGTATTTCTTGCTAGAGTCTTCAGAGCTAGCTGAAAAATCTAAGCTAGTTGATTTTAAATCAATCTTAACATCTTTGACATCCGCAACCTCAATGGTTAAGTAGATGATGTTTCTTTCGGCTTCATCAGCACTGGAACGTTGAGCCCATAAAACTGTTGGTGTAATAGTGGACATTTCTAAGAAAAAGTAACGTTTTATTTAATTGCCTGCCTTTTTTTTTTGTTCACTTATAATACAACCGTGCGTTCGAGAAGCTTCGATCACGTGATGTGGGGTTTTCTAATGAATACGATAATTTTATGAAGATAAGGGGATTGAGTGATGGAAATGACTCTGATGGTATTGGTGGTTTGTCTTACTATCTCGGGTGGCATTATTTGATCTTTTAATTTTATCCCAAGATTGGTTATCTCAAGCACCCGTAATTTCTTAATATGGCAATTGTTGCGGATCTACATTATTTGCATAAAGTGCTTTATTCGAACAATATTGTTCTAATTTACTACAAAATGTTCGATTAACTCTATTTTGGATAGGTAATATATATAAACGTATAAACCAACTAAAGATACTGCGCTATACAATAAGAATCTCTAAGGTAGAGTTTTTGCAATTGTGTATCTCTCTTAATTAGGCCTCTTTCCTATTACATCATTATCCTTGATTGCTTTGATGTGCCTATCACACGACCACCTCCAGATTTTAACACTAATTGTGTTTTAAACTTTAACACATATTAAATGATTTCTCTGTTACCTGTGGAAATTCATGTGGAGTTGTTGAAGCTAGATCCTTCAAGCTCTTTGAAATTGACTAATTCCTATTTTTATAATCTTTACAATGATTTATTTTACGAAAAGATAATAGACACATTTGGTGAAGATATAGTGCAAGTAATAATAAAAATCCTACCTTGGTTAAAGACTTATATAAGATCATTGGACTCTTTTAGGTTCAATTCAAGGAACTTGATATCTTCAAGATTGGGATTGACTGATAATGACGATCCGAAGAACCCTTTAAACTGTATCTATATCAAAGATTCTTGGAAGTACATCTACTCTGTGTTAAAGAATAAAAGATTATTTGCAGAATATAATGATTATAAAATTGATGAACCTTCCAACTACATATACAATCATTTTGTTGAAATCAATAGAACTTATCTATTGAGTTATACAAAGTCCTTATGGCTACCCCCTGGTGACTATAATTTGAATATTGGACTTGTTATAAAACATGGTAATGGTCTAGGCACCACTAAATTTGAAATTAAATATGAAGATGATTTTCATAATGTTGAAACCCAAACGTTTTATCCTCCCACGAACATTAATGAAATTTTACCAAAACAGCAGTTTTGCTTATTAAAATTGGGTGATTTCACTATCCCTCCTTCCAGAAATTATGGTAGTAGAAGCAAAGATCACCACACTAAATTGCATAAAGTCCAATTTATAATGGAAGAAATTGGCTTATATTTGAAATCAGGATTTAGGATTTTCTTCATAGATATAGCTCAGCCTTCGGTTTTATTCAATGAATTCGATTTACTTTATTATACTGTTAGAGAAACGGATTATAGATACTTTATTAATATTCCTTTAAAGAACTTATACAAAGCTTTGAATTATGTTCAAAATGGTGGGGTCCTGGATAATTTAAGCGTTCAAAAAGCTAAGGAGAAATATGGGGTGGGTGATCCCTACAATATAGTGGATCAGTATGATAATAGGTCGATCCTAGAGCATGTAATCAGTAATCATAATAACTATAATAACTACAATTGGAATGAAAGCTTCTATTTGGATGAAGAAGAAGAAAATGATGATAATGATCAGAATGACCTTAACTTAATAAATAATAGACAATTGATGAAATATGCTGATTTCTATTTCAATAAAGCATTTATAAGGAGGTATTTCAAATTTAATACCATCTACCAAAGGCGTCAATTTGTAAATAGATATGGCGATTTTGAAATAGATTGGAAAAAGGGTGAACACGAAATAACCAATTTGAAATTCAATTCCTTAGAAGAAAATAACGATTATATTTCAAAATTTAATGAAGAAAAGGCTTGTCTGTATGATAAATATGGGCTTAAATGGAAAATGCCACTTCTTAGTGAACTATAGCTTTATTTAATTTATTTTAGACTTTTATGTAACTATATCTATATACTAATTATGTGCGCGCGAGTTCAGTTTATATTGGTGTATATCATGAATAACGATCTTGAGATTAACTTGCAATTGGACAATGATATAAACCAATATGAGGAAGATAACTACAGAAATACTACTGTCCAGTATGGGAGATCAGAAGTTCCTCTGATAGAAATGAACAGCGAACATACAGATCGCGACGAAAAGGACAAAACTCTGACCCAAATCAATACTGAAACACTTGAAACACCAATTCCTATCGAGCCAGAGAACGAAACTGAAAATGATCACGATGATTCCCCCTCAAACTATTCGGGAAATGGATCTTCGAACATATTAGAGGAGGAAATGTCAGAAGATAGCGATGACACTGAGACTGTTCCGGAATTTAACAACAGAAGGATCATTCTTCAAAGATTCACTATATATAACTCAGTTACCACTATGTATATCGTGGGCTCAAATGCCAAAGAGAGTCTATTTAGGATCTTGGAGATAAATAAAGACCCCAATGATGAAACGTTACTTACAATCATTGAAGACAAGAGTTACTTCTACACAAGAAAAGATATGGTTGATTTGATAAACGGATTAAATGAATCCATAGAAGGCGGTATTCATAAAATTGCACATGGATATGGTTTATTGGGGCTAATTAAGTTTACAAAGGGATACTATCTATCTATAATAACAAAATGTAGTCAAGTTGCTATTATAGGTGGACATTATATTTACCATATTGACGAAACAAAACTCATTCCTTTGGATATTGATTACAAAAGACCAAACAAGTACACAGATGAAGAAAAGCTATTGTCAGTATTTAAGTATCTTGATTTAGGAAAAACCTTTTACTTTTCTTATGCTTATGATATTACTAATACCTTACAAACAAACTTCATAAGACATAAAAAATTAGCAACACAACTACAAAGAAATGGAGATTCGACAAACACGAATCCATATAATAATAATAATAATAACAATAATAGTAATAATAATACCAATAACAAAAATAAAAGCTTTGTTGATAACTTTGATTCATTCGATTGTAATGAAAGATTTGTCTGGAACAAATTGTTATTAACCCCAATCATTGAAAACAAAGATATTGCAACGTATGAATGGTTTCAACCCATAATACACGGATTTATTGATCAGGCTAACATATCAATCTACGGTAAAAAGATTTATATTACCATTATTGCTCGTAGATCGAGGCATTTCGCAGGAGCAAGGTTCTTGAAAAGAGGTGTAAATTATGGTGGTAATGTTGCAAACGAAATAGAAACAGAGCAAATTGTGTCAGATATGTTGGTTTCTTCATTTCATGATTCCAAGTATGGATTTTACAACAATCCCAGGTATACAAGTTTTGTTCAACATAGAGGTTCTATCCCTTTGTATTGGACACAAGACTTGAATAGATTACCCAAACCCCCAATTGAAATCAACTTGTCAGATCCTTTCTACCTGAGCTCTGCAATTCATTTCAATAATTTGTTTCAAAGATATGGTCTGCCAGTCATAATATTAAATTTGATTAAAACCAAAGAGAAAACCCCAAGAGAACTGAAATTGAATAAACATTTCATTGATTGTATAAACTACTTAAATCAGTTTTTACCAGAATCTCACAGAATAGAATTTCATTCATTTGATATGTCAAAACACTCGAAAAAGAATCTTGATGTTATTGCCCCTCTACAAGAGATCGCTGAAAGTTCAATTCTTAAAATTGGGTTTTTCCACAATGGTACCGATATAGAGTCTACGCAAATTCAAAAAGGAATAATCAGGACAAATTGCATTGATTGTTTAGATAGGACTAATGCTGCACAATTCATTATTTGCAAAGAAGCTTTATCACATCAACTTTTTAGTTTAGGTTTGATTGCCCAGCCTACCAGCTTGGCTTATGATTCTGATTTAATTAATATTCTCACTGAAATATTTCATGATCACGGAGACACCATAGCCATACAATATGGTGGGTCTAATTTAGTCAATACAATGGACTCATATAGAAGAATCAATCAATGGTCTTCCCATACCAGAGATGTCCTTAATAGCATCAAAAGAATATATTCGAATTCATTTATGGATCTGATTCGACAAGAAGCGATAAATTTGTTTCTCGGTAATTACATGTATGACATAAACAAACCTAAATTGTGGGAACTACAAAATGATTTCTATCTACATAATGACGCTTCCAATGAAAACATTAGAAAGAAAATAAGTTATATTCATTGGTATACCGATAAGTACTTGAATAAAGACAGATACTCTTTAACATCCATCATAAAACCTAACAACATTCCAAAAGACTTCAAACCATACTTGTATGAAAAACTTGTAGCGTATCCTGATTTCAATGATAACTGGTTTAATGAATGTTACGTCCCTAGAAAGTATCAGAGCTTGTCAGAGTTATTTCTGTATAATATGAATTCAAACTCAAGATATTTTCCCTCAAATATCAGTGCCAGCAAAAAGTTTGATTACAGCCCTTTCGAATCACGGAAGAGACTTATGAGGAAAGATACCGAAATGGGAATAACTGAGTTGAAATATCTTGATATGGACGATGTTAAAGACCCTTCTTCATTTGCTAATTTGAAAATTGAAGATGACGAGAACTCTGATACAGACCTGGAAGATGATGCTGATGAAGTAAGAGATTCAACCGACGCTGCTAATTCCAGTTACAATTATTTGAATATCACAAATACCAAAAAAATAAAAAGTCTATTAACTTCGGGTATGGAAAAACTTGGATATGCTAAAAATTATGATAATCATGACAATTTTCAACATACTGATAGTTACATGAGATCTAGTTTATTAGATTCTAGTCACACGCATAACGATAATACTGAAAACAACTGTGGCCAATTTTCTTTAATACCTGAAGTTAGTGAGAAGGATAGAAGCATGTACATTTCTCATAATGATCTCGAGTCTTGTCTTGCTTCTCTGGATATCCCTTTCAAACAATATTTCGGGAAATCTCCGGTACCCCAACAAGAGAATGTCAATCTCTATCAAAAATACGTAGGATATTTTGGAAATCTTGAATCCAATTCTTACTCAAATGACATTTATTCCAGGTTCTATAGGTTATTAGATGTCAAAGATATCAATGCAAACACGAGATATCTCGGCTTGAATGAGGATAGGACGCTAGATATCGTCCAGGATGACTATTTCAGATAATCATATAATTTTATGAAATTAATTAATACATAAAGCATATAATTTTATAAAAGTTTTTAATACAGTAATGCTTATATTCGATATCGAGCAATAACTCTTCTATTCAAAAGGCTTCAAAATCTCCAAGAGTGATACGGCCTTTCAAAATAATAAATTCATTACTTTTGTCAATAAACCCAAAATGCATTTGACGAGCATTTCTAAATGCGGCTCCTAAGACTTCTACTCAATGTGCCAATTAAGAGATCAAGATATACCTTTTATAAAGACGGTTATCAAAAGAATAACCTATGCTTTACTCAAAGATTTATCGAATACCCTTCTTTTTATTTTCCATAAAATTATGGTACTTTTCGCATCCATTTTAACAAACAGAGTAACAAGGAACCTTTAGAGAGGTATATCCACATAAGTTACTTCGGCAGACTAATAAAAATAAGAAAGGTAAAATGACACAAATCAGCAATCTTGCAACACAAGACAGGATATTCTCTAAATTAGAATCCAGCCAAACAAATGATAACCATATCGAATGAGCTCCTTTTTGAATTATTTGACAGAAGTTTATCAGAGTATTTGTCTTTAATAATTTCATCATTGTCTTCTTTCATCCAAGAAAATTCAGATGATAGCCGCTCTTTTAATAAACTCGACAATTTTGCAACATACTAGAAACCTTTTAACAAGCCACCAAACAGGCAAGAACGAAGCCCATACAGTAAGCAGGAATACTTGGACTTGGTGGGTTTACATCATTGTGAGCATACCTTCCGACAAAAACCAAAAGTATTGCATTTCAGTCAGAGAAGAGCGGGACCCATTCCGAGAAAATGGAAAGTAAATTCCTCATTTGAAGCACGTTGGGACCACCTATAAATTCTAAGGTTTCTAGAAAAAATTCGAAACATTAAAATCATAGAGGAGGTGAAGTGAAAATATACTCTGCACTTGTAAACTCATGCTACATATATATCGCTTACTGATGCACTTTAAAAGAGTAATTACTAACAAAAACCGTGCTTTGTTCTATCAATAACTTTGATTTCATTAGATACAGCATAACGTTCTGTAATCCTAGCATTTCTGCAATGAATAGTAAGTGGTTACTCTAATTACGTATGGAAATGTAGTATACGAGGTTACCTTACGGATTGCAATCTCTCACTTGCTTGAATAACAGAAACAACACGAATTTGTAAATAGCTCATAAGCTAAACGGAGTTTTCAAATCGGTTAGTTTCTATTTAATATTTTGCGAATTTTAGCTATTACCAGTACCAGTAATGGAGCTATAACGGAAAGGTATGCTAGCTCAATCTTAAAAAAAGCCTAATCTAAAAAACAAAGAATAAGATCAAATCTCTGATGCAGATTTCTTTTGAACTTAATTCTTTCTTTTTCAAATAGGTTTATAAATTGGAAAGTACCTACTACAACTAGAAGTAGTAAGCTGAATATGAGCAGCTTGTTCCCATCTTGAGGCTGCATCTGCGGTGTTTCTAACATGGACTCCACCATTGTACTAGTTAGTAGATTGAAAATTGAGTCAATCAATTGAAATATTCGGGGGAAAAAGATAATGAGCTTCTCTGTTTCCTAAAGTCTTTTGTAGGTTTAGACAGAGCCAACTCTTGGCTGTTGTTCTAATAAATAAAAACAGCACTCTATGGGCAGTTCAAAGACATAGAGAGACATTGATTGAGCCACCTGTTTGGTTTGAGTTTTCCCATCTCCCTTCTTTGAATGCTTGAGCTGGTGAATATGAATAGGGCTCTGTTGTTGGCAATGATAACTAGTGATGTAATTTTTTGCCTGTATCTAATTTGTCCTGTGGAGCAATTTTAGAACCCAGAGATAGTACTTTGGAGTTTTTTATCGTCGAATTTTAAGACTTTAATTGCTAAACTAATTGTAATAATATATGCTATGAAGGCTTTTACACATTCTTATGGATAACATGAAATTAGCATTTCCAAAGGTGTTAAATGGTAATCCTGAATTTTTATACTATTTATTCTCTTGTATCTCGATTATGAGTTTGGTGAATTGCCTCTCCTAAGAGCCAGCACCGATGGTAGGCTCTTATTTTCAGTGTTAATCATTTCGAGGATAAATCAGTTCTTTCTGGCCCTTATAGAGTGAGTTTTTTGTATGTTAGAAAATTGACATCCTGAATAGACGAGTTAGCTGGTATAATTTGTGGTGCTCTAAGAGCTTCCGTTAAAGTCTTCTTAAAGTTAACAAAGTTATGGTCTATGATGCGTTTTTTTCCTTGAAGTTTGGCACTCATAAGATTTCTGCAAATAGTACTTCAGAATTGTCAATTTTTTACTGTTGCTTGATATGCAAGGTAGTCTACAACCTATATCTTGGTACCCTTGCATTACCCAATGTTACTTATGCCTATACCTTTATTGGAATTGTTTGTGGGAATTAGTTTCAATAATTACTTCCCAAGTTGTTCTACATGTACGCATTTAAAGTCCTGAGCTCTATATATAGATGTGTGATATTATTGCGTTCTTCTTGGTGGAGATGTTCAATGCTTATGCTTTTCAAATGGAGTTTTAACACTCTCTTTTGAAGGTAAGCATATATTTAAATGGGGGGATGGTGTACTAAATGTTTCCTAGAGTGATTTCTGGTTTTTTCCTGCTTGCATTTATAGATGTTGACTTTGTAATAGTGTATATTGAAAACACTGTTTGCATCCAGTAACAGATATGACACAATAGAATACGCTTTTTTGGATCCTACTCCATTTGTAGGATACATTTAGAGCATTAATAAGATTTGGACGATAGCCGCCTGTATTTGGAACCAGGGTCAGTTTTCTTTCCTGCTAACATTGGTGGAGATGCTTCCTTTACCGGCCGCTATTTTCTAAATTTCGGATAGAAAGAAGCTCTTTTGATATATAAAGTGCTCTTATGGCATAAGTTTATCTTATATTATGTCTTTACGAAAAGGAAGAATCTGTGCTCTACTTTTTGGCGGTTTTTCGCCACAACCTTGCAACGCTTGCTATTATAGCATGTTCAGTATTACTCCTCTATTAAAAGGCTGCTTCTGTCTGTTTCTTTAATATGAGGTCATACTGAGCTCTAGTGGAGTTAAGTTATGTTGTTTTCCTTCTATGTTTATGATTTTTGGGTAGGGTGGGTGATGGTATTCGCCCCATTCAAGAATGTTTGAGTTTGAATGTTGAATACAGTTTCACTGAAATTTTTATAGCTACCTTTCTCTATGTACTATTCAACACTTTCACGTTTCACCCAAAAAATTAGTCTTTCTATTAACGTGGTTACAGTTGTGTGAATAGGGTATACGTGTAACTTATGTTGACCTTTTGGCTTGAATTAGTAGATCCAACTCTAAACAAATGAAAATCATTATATGCTTTATATGTAACATATGAGTATGGGCAAACCCAATTGTTGCAAAAATGTCTCATTAATTTGCGATAGTAAAGGAATAGGAGTCTATGTTCAGCATTTACAAGGGATATAATTTTAAAGAACTATTTTGAACTCTGTGAATTATTTTCAGGATTATTATTATCATACAATATTAATTTATTTTTTGAAGATTCAATAAATCAGCTACTCTTAAATGGGCTGTTGAAGGAAATTGTTGCATTGGTAAGAAACCTAGATCACCAAGTAAATGATATTTACGATGGGAATCCAATAATAATTTGACAAGCTTCATAGAACCATCACTTGCAGCTACAAAAATTGGAGTCCAACCATTTCACCAAAAACGACTAAGGCTATGGCAACAATCAATCGAAAGGCTCGATACTGATAAAAGCAATTGTCAAATTTTGTGTGCATTGGTGTTTTTAAAAATAACTTCTACAAGAGATTAGATTTAAGAAAGAAACTTTTGAATAGAAATCTTCAGCTATTATGAAGCGCTTTGCTAAAATGGTCTGCTTTTTCTTTTTTACTGTGGTACATTTCTCCAGATTAGAATTTCATTTATTTATTGATGACTTTAAGATTTGGATTTATTGTTGGTCAATTGGGAATTCTTTTCTCGAAAGCGGTCAGTGTATATTATAGTATTTACTCAAGAGTAATATTTTACATCAGTCGATGATGTTCATTTGGTTGTTTTATTATAAATTTAAAACAAGTAATTATAAGTTACTATAAATCGGCGGTTTTTGCTGAATATTGGATGCATAAATTAAACTATTTTTGGATGAAGGGCCCTTAGGAACTACCACGATTTTTAGTATTCTGTGCAAATAAATCGTGGGTAGAAAATAGGTCGAACAATTGATTATTATTAACCTCAAAAATATTATGATTTAAAAAATTATCTATGCTCATATCAATGGTACTGGAACTGCCCTTATATGAATCGGGTACTATTTCCTGGGTAATACAAGTGAGGTTGAGCCATAGACTATCCAACTGCCAGACGTGTAGCCTTTGAAGCAGTAAGTTTTCTTTGGCGGATTTCGAATAATCATACGAAATTAAATTTAACCATACATCATCTGACCCCAAGTATAGAGATAGCTTATACGTCTTCATGGATTGCGTTAGCTGATCAATTATTCCTATCAAATCCTGTAGTTGCTCCTGAGAAAACAAAAAATCGGCTTTTATATCATTGTACTTCGAATCTACTATGGCATCGTTTCTCATTTGGGTCAAACCATGTAACAAGGACTTAGATGCTGCCCAGGCAACAAAATACTTCATGCATAATGGACCGAAGTAAAACAAACATCTTTGATGTAAGGTTTTCGATTTTGATATCAATAGATCCAATAGTTTGAGTCTTTCTGGGTTCATCTCTGCATTTTTCATAGTATATACAACGTGAAGCAATTTGACTAGTGTGGGGAGGTAAAATAAGAAGTAGTACCTAAAAACTACTGGGACAAATAATAATTTAAATAGCAGGCTAAAGGGGGTTTGACCCTCATTTAACAGAAGAAATAATGGGCTCACATCAGCTGCTAACGAGCTGTAAAATTTCTTGTAGTAATAAAACAGTAGATCTTTATCCCCCTTTGATTGATATATCAAGTATAGGAAATAGTATATTTTCAAAATTGAGAATTTCAAGTTCATAAGAATATAAAATTTGAGCAAATTTTCATCATTCTTGGATTTACTATTAGTTAAAACGTCGAGAGACGAGATTCCATTTGCTTTCGAGTGAACAATATTTTCTAATTCGGTCAAATGGCCCGTTATAGATCGTACCAATATTGGAGCTCTCACATTCTCGAGTTGGAGAATGATGTATCGTAAATGGAACCTAATAGATTTTATTAATTCATAATTTTCAAATATACTTCTCTCTCCGTGGGAAGGAGATTTAACATCGGATTTGTTGCTACCAACACACAGTTTGCCATACAAAGCCATCTCCAATGTTCCTATTATCATAAGCACGTACCAAATATTTCTTCTTGTATCAGCCTCTTCTGACGCCATGTGGTTCTTGTATCGGTTTGGATCACGGTTCAAGCCTAATGCATAGGCCACATTCATCATATTAGCAACAATATTATCAGCTTCTTTCATGCTTTCTTTATTGTCTGACAAAATGAAGGTAGAGATTTTTTGAATCATGAAAGCTTGTAAGACAGGTAATTGATAGGAAATAGGTAAGTTAATTTCCTTCAAGCAAGAAAATGCTATTCTCCCTATCTGGAAATAAATGGGGTAATTCGCTAGTTTTGACACTTCGGCATTATCATCATCTAACTCGGAATTTTCTTGTTTTATATTAACCACGTAAGAATGGCATATTCTCAAAAGGACCAATAAGGATGATAAATTTGCTATATCGTTTCGATTTTCGATATTGAGTTTCACATTTGCATTTTCATCTGTACTGTCAACGATTATTCTCTCAAATTCATTATTGAAAGTTTTCTGGTGGAATATAGGAAAAATTGTGTTAAATTTAGTAAAATACAAATTAATATATTTCCGAATGATATTTTTTGGAGGGAGCAACTTAACCAATTGGGAGTATATTGAAGCATCAGAAGGAAACTGATCAGGATAGAAAACAATCTCAGAGCCACGGCAGAATATGTTAATTGACCTTTCAACAAAGTATGAGTCGACACCTGACTTACGGTCGAGTAAAGGTATAAAACCGTCACCGAATAACTTTTTGGCAGCCTGCTCAACTTTACCCAAATCTTCCAGCAGGTAATCATCAAGCAAATAGCCTACACCCGAGCAAAAATACTTCTTAAATCTTAGGAGGTTTTCTCCCTGTTGATTGTACCTCCAGAATATCTTATAGCTAGTGTCCCTTCTTAATAAAGAGGCAAACAGTAAGGGAAAGCTGGCAATTGTATAATCAACAAGGCCAGGGTAATGATTTTCAATATCCAAAAAAAAGTTGGTCAATTCACCATGAGCCCTTATTGGATTATAGCCATATTTTATGTCTTTGCTATCAAATGATTCAGCACAAACATAGATTTGATTTCCATAGTTATGATTTTTATCATCATCGCTATCTTCATAATCTTCGTTATCTTCGCTATCTTCATTATCTTCGTTATTTTCTTCTTTATTATTATCATCATTATTCTCGAGAAGTTGATTACCCAAATATGGGCCCGCTTGGGCTAAAAGAGATTCGAAGTATTTCACTCTATCTTTCAAAATCATTATCTCTTCGTTAACTCTTTGATTATTTGTTTTTATTACATCTGTAGTTTTACCTTGTTTTTCTAATTCTTCCTCTAAATTTGAGTAGCGACATAGGGCGCTTATTTTTCGATTTTTGCAACTTGAACACGGGAGTTTACGATCGCATTTTATTTTACGTTTATGACAATAGTCACAAACTAGAACTAACCGCTGTCTTCTCCTATTCGGCATTGATCTTCTTTACGATAACTGTATCGCGAGTGGCTTATCAATTTATTTTATCTATATACAAATACACGCGAAAGAAAAAATTATCGGAATTCATTGAAGGAACTCAGTCAGTGCTTCAAAATTGGGTTTTCGTCATTTGAACCACTATTTTCTAGCTTGTAGAGTCTTATGGCTTCCCTTATATGCTCTGGTTTTAACGGGGATTGGTAATCCCCGCCATACACTAGTTTTGCAGGTGGTTTTACAGGAATATCATCTTTACCGTTCTCCAAGTTTTTCAATATTTTGAGTTTTTCTTTCTTCTTTTCATCTACTGCTAGTATTAATCCTGCTTTGTTCTCTTTTTCTTGTATTTCGAATGCTTTTGTGATTATTTCAGACAAGAACAGCTTGGACAACCCAGCTAGCACCACAGCTATGTTTTGGGGAATTGAATGACCCAATACACTATTGCAGATTTTCTTTACACCAGGCTTATTCACTGTCATTCTCCTGTAAGCTTCAAATCTATCCATTTGATCTTCAGAGAAACTTGCCATCATCAATTTTTTCCTTTCCTCTTCTCCCAATTCTTTATCCACCTTCCTTCTTTTCAACTGCCTATATCTATTCAATAACTTCATGTCTTCTGGATCGGAAAGATCAGCATCTGATATCTCACTTATGCTTGAGTTTTCATCTTCCGTTATCCTCAACTCTTCGTTTGAGTCAGCTTCATTCCTCTTGCCATTTGAGATATTGTTATAGAATACTCTACCGATCAATTCCTCATCTTCTTCATCTAGACTGACATCACTGTCTATTTCGTTTTCCAGTATTCTTTCATCTTCTAATTCTGACATACTTATGAAGGAAACCTGGCTTTGTTGTTTGAAGTCTCAAACTTAAAGGAAATTCTCATCTCACTTTAGTTGGCGCGGTGCACGAAAATTACAGATAATGATTGCAAAAAAAGAAAGACTCAAGAATGTCTTTGATATAAAACAGCTGTTAGTTCAAGTTAGTTGCTTCTTTTAACAAAACTCTAGTTTCATTAGCCAATTGTATCCAGCTTTTTTCCTGCTCCAACAAATCATCAATTAGGATACATAGTTTATCTACTAGCTCTTGAAATCCAATTGACTTTTTATAACTAGAGTGCTTAGCTAATAAGTTATCAATAAGTAGTCCAATGTTTTGTAATGTGAGATGCTTCATTAAAGCAAGGAACCTTATGTTCAAATTTGACACGGGGTGGTTGGACAAGTGTAGCTTTCTGTCTAAGTCGTTGAATAACGCGGTGAAGAATTTCTCTATTGATTCAGTGTTTGGATCACGTTCGTCATCATAGTCATCCTCCTCCAAAAGAGCCGGTTCAATTGGGAAAATATCTGGTTCTTTGTGACTTAAGTTCTTGTCTGAAGAATAATAGTAACTGAAAACCTTGTCATTTTGACCATGCTCAGTATAGTTCTCGACGACAGTATGCGTCAAAGTTAAATTAACAAAGCCTTCAAACACCTGTTTGAATGGTGGGAAAAAGGTATCGAATAGCCCCTCGAGTTGTTCAAATGTATCTGTATCGTTTCCAATTTGCTCGACGGATATATCGACCGAGTGTAAATTTGATATTTCATGTAAATCACTATACTCCAATAAATCAGAATAGATTAAATGATCAACTATTGCTTGGGTCATAAAAAATGGTAGATCATTAGAGTGTACAGCATCTAAACTATAGAAGACGATAGCTGATAGTCTTTCACCGTCCACGATAACTGTATTTTCTTCAGATAAGAACAACTCTATAGATAATTTGAAAGGATCCAATTCATGATCATTATTGACTTTGTCAATTAATTTGTAGCGAAAATTGGTATCATATTTTTCTACGGCCTTGTTCAATTGGATTTGAGTTGCTTCTACCAAATCAGGGAATATGAACCCTTTATCACTTTGTACTACCCAAATTGGTATAGTTATGACAATATCATCTTGAATAAACTTTTTCAAGTTTTTTAATAGAACATAATGATTCTGTCCTCTATTAAAGCTTAAAATGGCAAATATTATGGCTATGAGTGACCAAAATAAATATCTAAAGTTAAAATTCATATAGACATAAATATCTATTCCAGCATAAAGATTGAATTATGTTAG
Organism: Yamadazyma insecticola; assembly: GCA_030571995.1. Taxonomy (NCBI): domain Eukaryota; kingdom Fungi; phylum Ascomycota; class Pichiomycetes; order Serinales; family Debaryomycetaceae; genus Yamadazyma; species Yamadazyma insecticola. Next base: position 129,153 of record JAJLZB010000018.1, read on the forward strand.
TGAGATTAATTTTTCTCATCTCAAAAATCGATTGAAAAATTTCTGTTACACACTGCAAAATGTCAGTACCACAACTCCCTGAAGATATTGCTCCTGAGAACCAAGAGCAAGATTTTGTTCATGATGTCTATAATCAGATTGCTCCACATTTCTCATCCACAAGATTCAAGCCTTGGCCTGTGGTACAACTGTTTTTATTGGAACAACCAGACTATTCCATCGGACTTGATGTTGGTTGTGGGAACGGGAAATACTTAGGAGTCAATAAGAATTTGTATATAATTGGTACAGACAGATCTGAAGGATTGATAGGATGTGCACAAGGTATCTCTAAGGATTACAATGTAGGTATTGCAGATGGTCTTAGTTTACCTCATGAAAATGATAAGTTTGATTTTGCTATATCAGTTGCAGTCATTCACCATTTTTCTACTGAAGAAAGAAGAATAGAAGCTATACAGCATATATTGTCTAAATTGAAGAAAGGTGGTAGGGCATTGATCTATTGTTGGGCACTTGAGCAAGAACATTCAAGAAGAGGTTATAAAGAAGGTGATGATCAAGATGTATTAATACCTTGGGTTTTACAAGACAAATCAAAGAAAAATAAAGATGAAAATGGTGAAATAGTAGATAAAACAGTTACCAAGTTCAGATACTATCATTTATATAAAAAAGGTGAATTGATTGATAATGCGAAGAAAGCAGGTAACTGTGAATTAGTCAGAGATGGTTATGAGAGGGATAATTGGTGGGTCATCATCGAAAAACTCTAGAGAACAAATTGATATGACCTGGTTTCTGACAGTCATGAATATATACTATATTTTCTGTAATATAAAGAATTAAATTTTTTGTTAAGTAATACTCTCCACAATAGCGAACACAAACTGCCATTTTCGCAAATTCTACTAATCAATGTTATCACCTATTGAGAAGAAAGATAGGATAATAAGGACCACAGACCTTGATGCCTTAAGTTGTAGATTAAATTGCAACGAGAAAGGCTACTTCAAACCGATTGATGATAACATCAGTAAAATCGTAGGGTCTTACCAGAAATATTTCCAGTACTGTAATGGATATACCAATCTTTCTTCATCTAGAGTGTTGAGAACTAGCTTCAACGAAAAGAAACTTCCCATTATAAATAGAGGGACATATTTGAGAACCGAACTGATCACCAGAGTCGTGAATGAATTCATTGATAAGCATGGAACGTGTCAAATCCTATCATTAGGGAGTGGATCTGACACTAGATGTTTTGATGTTTTGTCAAAATCGAATAGTGTCAAGTACGTTGAAATAGATTTCCCAGAAACTGTGAAAATAAAGAAGTTGGCGATTTATGGAGACGACAAACTATCTGCAATTGTAAATTATGGAGGTAACAAAGAAAAAGTTGAAACAAAAGAAGATTTTGAAAATCTTAGTCCGGATTTGATATCTGATAACTATAAATTGCTAGGATTCGATTTAAAATTACTTAACGACTCATCTGCCAATTCAGATAAAATTGAAGTTTTGAAAAATTTGTTGGATGGAGATTTACCCACACTTGTAATAAGTGAATGTGTCTTGTGTTACTTGACTCCGCAAGAGAACCAAAATATACTTAATTTCTGTCATGAAGCTTTCACTAAGTTTTCCATAGTCATTTATGAGCCAATAAGCATGAATGATGCTTTTGGACAGCAAATGGCAGATAACTTATCTAGCAGGGGAATAAATCTTCTTACTTTTAAAGAACTCCCTACCCTTGAAGCAAAGAAGGAGTTCCTACAAAAGAGTTGTGACTTTCAAAAAGTCAAGGTAACTAATTTGAGTTCAATAGGTGGCTATAGTAAAAACATGGTATCTTGGTTGTGTGACAAAGAGCTAACTAGAATCAATAAGTTGGAGTTAATAGATGAAGTGGAAGAAATTCTGTTACTTTTGGAACATTATTGTTTGATATTTGCTAGTAATAGTGATGAATCTTTTGAAAGTATCGATAATTTACCATGGGTATTGTCTAGCGACTAGAAATGGACGAAACGGCTGAACAGATAAGAAAAGCATACATATTGTTTACGTTATCTATTGAAAAGGTGATGACAGATGATTTAGAAGCATAGTACTAACTTCAGCAGACCTAGCTATGAAAATTACTTAAGCTGTTGGAATCCCAAAGGGATTGCACTGCCTTTTGGCAATAGGCCAAAAAATTTATAAATCTTACCCATTCCTTTTTCATCTTTGCTTGTTAATCTTATATAGGAATTGTAGATTCTCTCTTGTTCTTCATAGTTGTCATTATTCGATTTTAACAACTGATCAATTCTATAACCTATACCGATTTCATGTAACCAATCACCTTGGTCAACAGGACCAACTGTATCAACTTGACCTTGAGAAAGTAGCTTTAAATTTTCAAAGTCGACATCGATTGATAAATCTACTTCACCGGGTTTGAAGAAGGGTGAAACAAATTTATGTTTATAGATCCCTCTTAATGTATTATCAGGAACGCCAGAACTCAAACCGTAATCCATTATCAAGGCACCCCCAGCTTTCGAATTATTATTTACGAGGTTTTCCATTTTCTTAATGAAAAATTCTGCATCTGGGCAAATTTCTATTCTAGTACCTGTTGGGAAATCCTTGAACCTAGGATTTATCAAAGGTATAGAAGAAGAAGGTGTTTCTTTTGGTGACATGGTTAAATGGAACTCAGTTTCAAAAAGCTTAGGATCTAATTTTTTGTTATCGGTTTCTGCTTCATTGGAGGCAGGTAACTTCATTTGAGTATTATTTACAGTTTCTGAGTGCTCAACCAATAACTCTCTCCAGCCGTCCTCAGTTTTTTGGAATGATTTAATAGGTAAAGCGTCAAAAAATTCATGTGCCAATATAAAATTTGGTACATTATCAGAGGTATCTATGTCACTTTCATTCTCCACCCATTTGATTCTGTTACCCCACTTGGTAGTAGAATAGTTGAAATCATTATCATCAGTGGAAAAAGGTTCATCTTCTGGGCACAATAACTTATATTGTTCGTTCCTTAATACCCTGGATGTTTCGATCAAGATTATATTAATATCAATATTGGACTTATTAAGTTTATTGAAACTTCTTATAGCATCATGCATTAGCGTACCTTTTCCTGGACCAAATTCTATCACATTAATTTTATTAGGTCTACCTTGATTTAACCATAACAGGAACAAATAAATACCCACCATTTCACCAAAAACAGAAGATATTTCAGGGGAAGTAATGAAATCACCAGTTTTCAGATCCAAAGGATTTCTAGTAGTATAATAACCAAATTGTGGATGAGTTAAACATTGTCTCATATAGGCAGATAATGATAATGGACCGGTTGTTTTTATAGTTTCCTCTAATAAATTAGATAAATTATCTATTCTTATTTTCTTTTTAGTGGCCATTGGGAAACTTTGCATAGATTTCAAGTTATCTCTAACGTTTGTTTCACCCTTTATTTCTTTCTCTAAATCTTTTAATTGATTCTTTATGTGCTCTGAAGCTTTCTGATATTCTTCTTCTGTGAATTTTCCGTAATATAACCCATTACTGTCTTTTATCGGCTTATTGAATAGCCTACCAGACCTTGATAGCCCTCTGACGAACCTAAGCATTGAGTCAGAAAGAAAGATTACTAGGTTTTATATTTATTAGAATCATAGAGATTTGAGATTTAATGAACCGGGGTCCACGCACGACCCGGGCCTGATTGCAAAAAAAAGCACTTGTACAAGTAAAACCTATTAAGTTACTACATAAATCGAACAAAGCAAGGAAATGAATACCAATTGAATCTCTCACATGCGGCTCTATATAACTGCCATAATATAACCAATATAAAAGAAAAACTATATTATGACAATTAGTTAAAAACACAGGTGAGAGATTTAAAGGGTATTATGAAGAAACCCAAAATAAAACAAGATGGTAGAGATATAACATAAATTGTTGAAAGATATGCTTCATTATGATTACCAAGCGAATGGAATCAAGGTCTCTTGCTCACGATGTCACGCATTAATAAGTAAAGGTGTATCGATGGAGGAATCGATTTGAGCCTTATTAACCTTATCAATAGGAGTTTTAATAGGAATTGGACTGTTTTGAGACGTTTTCACAGGAGTTACAGGAATACTTTGATCCAAAGTAGATCTGATGATAAATTGATTAGAAAGTTTGAAGTCAAGATGTTTTGGAGGTTTCAACATGGCATCCATTAAAATGAAATCTTTATTGAAACGATTCAAGATATTAATATCATTTAAATCATTTATATCGATATTATTAACAATTTCATCTTCATTAATAGCAAAAGTATTAGCGATTTTGAAACCTAATTTTTCATAAAACTTTCTATTAATAATATTAGAACTTTCGATATAACACCAACTATCTTTAACAAAATTTTCAAAACAGTAATTTATCAAATGTTTACCTAAACTTTTACCAGCCATTGAAGGTAAAACACCAATATCACTTAAATACCAAACAGAATTGAATTTTAAACTATAACTTAAATTTAAATTTAAATTAATTAAAATTGAATTTCTAATATTTTCTAAAAATGGTAATTTTTCCTTCAAAGATTTTTGACGGCAACTGTTTAATGAAGCTAAAATATTAAATTTAATTGCTAATTGGTAATAAGTTAATTTATGATCATTAAGATAATGATTAGTATTATTATAATTTAATTGTAAACTAGTATCAAAAATTAAATTATTCCAACAAGCAGCAGCCAAATAAGGAGTAGTTGACTTATTTGGATTATTTGAAGATTCAAAATCTAAATCTTTAATAGCTACAATAATACCACCAAAGCAAAAATATTCAACAACAGAAAGTTCAAAAAAAGTTTGAAATAATTCCATTTTTTGCTTATATTGTTTCATTTCATATTTATCATTCTTATCATAAATTATCTTTGTATTTAAAATATAATTTACGAAAGGATCTTTTTCGAATGAAAGGCACAATGTTTTAGCAATCCTTTTATACTCTCTGATACCAACTTTTTCAATTGATATACGTAAATCATTTATTGTTAGTCTCAGGGGGATTAGATCAAATTTATTATTAGTGGGATCTAAACCACCCTGAGACTGTGGCAGTCGGGGTTTACTTTTAGTATTAGATTCAAAATCTTCTGTAAACGACATGATACATTAAATGAAAAAAGATAAAAAAGAAAGGAAACTTTAAAAAGAAATATCTAAAGATTAGATTAATTTTAATTTTATTTAGAAGGAAAAGATGTGGCTATTTATATTTATTCTTTTACGGAAGTTTAAAGTCAATAATTAAAGATTGAGGTAAAAATATCACTAGCCCAAATAGGCAGGCCAAAGAGATAATTGCAGGTTAGATACAAATTATTGAGAGTTAACATGGAACACAGAGCCCGCAATAATACTATTGTAATAGGAGAGAGGGAGAGAATCCTGTACACAGCCCCATGGATGACCTCAAAGAGAGTCAAACAGTCCACTAGCACGACCATGAAATTTAAACACGACCAATTTAAAAAGTGCTGCATTTCCTCAATTTTAAAGATAACTATTAAAGTGGGAAAGAAGTTGTGGGTAGTGTTTGAAGCCATTGACAAAATTAACCCACAAAAAATTTTGATAATTATGAAATTCAATTAGAGATAAGCAATGAGATATAACTGAATATCTCTTCCTCTTTTTTTTTCTTAAAACTGATAGCCACAGTTTTTAGTAATAGTTTTCATACAAATAAATTATTGGGTTTCCTTGAATAATGGGGTTAACTTTTTCATTTATTAGTATCTACAGTATGACAGAGACCAATTTCCCCTGACGATCTTGAGAGGGAGTGCTTAGTCCCACAGAAGGGTCTAGAAGCCTCGCCAGTTTGTACTATGCACACCAATCGAATCTATTTTCTTCGCACGCACCTCTTGTCGTGATTAAAGTTTGTTTAATAAGTTGAAGGCTTTTTTTTTCCGATATTGTTAATTATTTAACCCTTTATTTACGCAAATAAGACAATAACAAAGGATTTAAAAATTTAATTTGTCAAATTTAAATTGAGTTTTATCACGTTTTTAAAAATTTAACTGGTGGGTTGTATCTTTAATTTTTTTTATCACCCTTTATCTTTGAATTTTCTCGCTGTGTCTCGCACTGATTTTTATATATACATTGATTGTTTTATAAAATTGCGGATTTTTTAGGCGAATTTATTTTAGTGTTGATAATTACCGCCTTCTCCAATTTTTGAAATAGGTCTTTCTTTTCCTTTTTACGATTAATATTTTTTAGTATTATTTTAATTTCATAAAAGTGGTTGAGTCTTAAGTAATAGAAAGGATAATCTAGCATGGGGAATTCACCTTCAAAAGATTCTAGAGGAGCTCCTTTGAGTAGAACTGATACTGGGAATTCTAATAAATCTTCAAGGTCAATTAGGTCACGATTATCTTTACAAAATGATAATGGTAATTTAAATCATAATAGTTCTTCAACAAGTTTATCTAAGTTAAGTGCAAAATCACCTAAAGTTTTATCGAGGAAAAATTCTTCCGTTTCAAATAATGATATACCGTCATCTGAATTTAATAATTTATCAGTTAATGATAATTCTTCTGATGTTCAAGCTTCAAGATATATATACTCAAGGTCAAATTCAAGTTCTAACCTGAATCTACCTCCTTCAATGTTACAAGTTGAACCAAAAGAACCTATTTTAATTAGGAGAAATACTAATAGTTCTTTATCAACGGACTTCAGTCCTGTTACACCAAAAGAGTACTCTTATTCAGGTAATAATTCTCCTTTATTAACTGCTCAAAATAAAGATAAAGATTCGAACAGTTTTAGTTTGAGTAGAACATCTACCAATCATTCGGTCGCAAATAGTGTAAACAACTATCCTGCTTCTCCATCATTGTCTACTACAAATACAAATACTAATGCAAATAATACTACTAATAATAATAATAATAATAACAATAATAATAATGGCAAACTTGATGAAGTTCCCCCTATCGATACAGAATTAAAAGCATTATCAAAATCAAGATCTAATTCATCTTTTGCATCAAGTAAGAAAAACCTGTTATCAAAACAAAATTCAAATATAATTAATCGTACTCCAACTAATAATACTGTTAATTCAATAGATATAGAAAATCTTATACAAAGACTATTAGATTCCGGTTATTCGGGAAAAAGAACTAAAAGCGTTTGTTTGAAGAATTCGGAAATTCAAATGATTTGTGCTAAATCAAGGGAAATATTTTTATCTCAACCTTCTTTGTTAGAATTGAATTCCCCTGTCAAAGTTGTTGGTGATGTTCATGGTCAATACGGTGATTTAATTCGTATATTTACTAAATGTGGATTCCCTCCTTCAACTAATTATTTATTTTTAGGTGACTACGTTGATAGAGGTAAACAAAGTTTAGAAACCATATTATTATTATTATGTTATAAAATTAAATATCCAGAGAATTTTTTTCTTTTAAGAGGTAATCATGAGTGTGCTAATGTTACAAGAGTTTACGGTTTCTATGATGAATGTAAAAGAAGATGTAATATAAAAACATGGAAATTATTTATTGATACTTTTAATACTTTACCAATTGCTGCAATTGTTGCAGGTAAAATTTTTTGTGTTCATGGTGGTTTAAGCCCTGTATTAAATTCTTTAGATGAAATTAGAAATATAGCAAGACCTACTGATGTACCTGATTTTGGATTATTGAATGATTTGCTTTGGTCAGATCCCGCAGATATATTAAATGAGTGGGAAGATAATGAGAGAGGTGTTTCATATGTGTTTTCAAAAACAGCGATCAATAAATTTTTATCTAAATTTGGATTTGATTTAGTCTGTAGAGCTCATATGGTTGTTGAAGATGGTTATGAATTTTTTAATGATAGAACATTAGTCACTGTTTTTTCAGCTCCAAATTATTGTGGAGAGTTTGACAATTGGGGTGCTGTGATGAGTGTAAGTGAAGAATTATTATGTTCTTTTGAATTGTTAGATCCTTTGGATAGTGTAGCATTAAAACAAGTTATGAAAAAAGGTAAACAAGAAAGAAAAGCTGCTCAACTTCTGCAGAATAAATAGAGTAAGCTGCAAAAATTTCTTTAAATTGTTTATAATGTAAAAGCAAAATGAAAAAAAAAATACAAAAAATAAAAAATAAAATATAAATTTACCCTTAAAAAGAAGAGGAAGAAAAAAAAACCAGATCTTTATTTTCAGTTCATATGTATAATTGGATTATTTACCTCCATGATTTTATTTACTTTAATATGATTTAATGATAATATGCATTTATCTTATAAATAGTTCTTTTAATACACGCAAATATATGAAGTTTTCGCGAGAGATCCAATTTAATAGTGAACCATGTCTAGTCAGCTCTTTTTATTACAAACAGATAACAACGAGCCTTTAATAGGGTTAGTTGAACAATTAACGGATAAAATAGAAGCAAATGAGAATTTGATTAGTGAACTAGTTCAAAGAATTGATACCCTAAAGTTTCCTGAATTAAGACTTCCAAATGACGAAGATAATGAGTTTGAACTGCAAGTTCAAGAAAGAAATGGTAATGGGTATCAATTTAATGACTTTAATGATAATAATGAACAAAATGACGAATTAAGAAACCATTTAGACTCTAAATATGACCTAAAAGATATGGAATATCCAAATGAGTTAAACGAGGTTGTAAATCCAAGAGTTAAACAATTATTGATCGATAATTATAAATTAATAAAGATAAAACAATCGAAACAAATAACAAATTATAAACTTACAAAGATAGTGAATGATTATCAAAATTTTATTACAAGTGAATTAACCCCATCTATACGAAGAGATCATGAGAAATTAGTGAGTAAAGGTCTAACAGATTTTCAAAAAGTGTTAGACCATAAATTGTTAGCTAATGGGAAATTATGGAGTGCTTATAATACATACTTGGAAGGACTTCAAAAAGTTTTTGAAATATTACAAGGATTAACCGAGTTATTGAATGGGTTGGATAATCCAAATTTATATCAATTAGAAGTTAAATTAAATGCATTAGAGAATTTGATTAACAGTATGACAAATAGAAAATTATGCTAAGGGTTTAGGGTATTTAGTTTTATATATTAAAGTTTAATTGCTATATTACATTGTATTACTTTATTTTAAATGTTCTGGAAATTTATCATCATCATAAGGAGATAATAAATTATTGATACTTGGTTTCTTACTAGAATTTTGATGATTTTCATCATTAGTTTTATCTTCTTGATCCTGATTGAGAACACCTTTCAACCAACTTTTGGTATTATCTTTACTCAATTTTGAGTTATTATTATTATTATTACTATTGTTGATTTTGTTGATATTATTACTGTTGACATTATTATTTGTAAGTTTAATTGGTGTAGTGCTAGTAGAACTATCGGTATCATTGATAACACTATTCAAAGAACTTGTAGGTCTATGGTAACTGTTTTTACTTGTAATCAGCAGCATAGAAGGCAAAACATTACTAGTATTACCAGTATTAGTCATTGGGAATTGATAACTGTGAGCGAATGATGAATTGGAAGAAATGGACGCAGGTGAAAGGCCTTGACTTTGTCCATTTGATTGAAGTTGAGAATGAGGAGCCAACTGATTTTGCGATTGATTTTGAGATTGAGATTGTGGAGTTTGGTTTATTCTGGATTGATTATTATATGAGTTCAATGGCGATAAAGGTGAAACCAAATTTGGAGTTAATGATGCTGATTTTGGACCGTAAGGTAATAAATTTTTTGAGTATAAGGATCTGTGTATTGGAGGTTGTTGATTCAAATGTTGATTAAATGAGTAACTTGGAATAGGTGGAGCTGATTTTAAAGACATCTCATCATGGAATCCATTTGCATTAGTTGGGGTATTAATAGATGAAGAATTTGCAGAAGAAAATGACGATAACGTGGATGATAACTTATCAGAATTTATAACAAAAGAATGTTGTAATGATAAAGGTCTTGGTCTTCTTTTTGGTTTAAATTGGTGTGACGGTAATTTCAACCCAGATTGAAGTGAGGTTGATGAATTATTTTGGCCATTTGATGGATTGAACGAAGAACTCGATGGCAGGTAAGAATGCAGATTTTGTTGTGGAGCTTGTGGAGGTTGTTGTAGATGTTGTTGATGGGGCTGAGTATGTGATTGTGAATGATGAGGTTGCTGATTTTGCTGTTGTGAATTGTGTTGTGAATTATGCGGTATATTGGAATGGGAGCTGACTTGTTGTGGAGTCTGCAGACCTTGCAGAGTTTGCAGACCACTCAGATCACGCAGGGTTTGATAACTAAAGTATGGGTAATTATTATGTGGGGAATTTGAATTTGGAGGTGAAGCCAACGATGAATGACTAGGGGTACCTGGGTGATGAGGTGGAAAGCTTTGAGATGAAGGAGGTACTCTTGATTGAATATCAACATCATCCTTTTCCTTTTTATTAACCAAGTAATTTTCGTATGCATGAACAGTTTGCTTGTGTTGTCTCAAATTATCTAATCTTGAAAAATTCTTTGAACAATAAGGACAAGTGAAAGGTCTTTCACCTGTATGTTTCCTTTTATGTCTCGCTAAATGTTCAGATCTAGTGAATGACATATTACAACCAGGAAATCCAGTACATTGAAATACTCTTCCTTTTGTAGATCTCTTTTGTTTAGAATTAGTAGACCCCAGTGGCGATTTCTTTAAATGTTCAGAAGTCATTTGTGGATCTTCATTCTTCACCGAAACTGACATAATTTTTTTTATATATAATTAAAGATTGGGGGTAAAGATGTGAAGAATTAAATGAACGGAGAAAGAAAAACGGAACTCACAAGACTTGAGTTAGATTTTTCTTTTTTTTTCTTTCTTTTTTCGATCTATTTGGTTTTAATTACCACCAAAAAAGATGTAAATTTTCAATCGAATATAAAACGGTTTTCTAATTCAAAAAAAAAAGAGTGGAAAATTAAAATTATTTTGATTAAATGGAAATTGAAGTTTAAATCTTTAAATGAAAGATTTTTTTGGTCAATTTTTTTTTCCCCTTAATTATTATCGGGGTTTGGTGCACGACTCGGCGCGGAAAATGTAATGGAGCCGAGTAGCCAGCATCATTACTGAGATAGCTGGTACGAAGAATGCCACCTGGGTCCGCGCAATGGACCTAAATTTTAGTCCATTTATTAAGAGTCGTGTAATGGCGTACGGCGCTGATACGTTTTCTAACAAGCGTTCTCAGAGTGTTTCTTTTTACCTTTAATAGGAATCAACCAATTAATTACACTTATCCCCCTTTCATCGACTCCTTCAAGAAAAAAAAATATTCTTGATGCGACAAGGGGTAAAGGAGGTGTATTATAAGGGGGGTGATAGAAAGTTTAATTTTGTTTTAAGGGACGTCTTTCAAACTTGAAGATCATAATTACAATAGACAGTTACTTCGTAAAAATTAATGCAACTTGAAAAAAAAAAAAAGGGCGTAAAACTTAGCTTCGTATATATTTGGTATGTTCATGTATACAGTGCATGAAGAAGTTCTAAATTATAATTAAACTGTGAGATAAAGTAACGGAATACAGCAATAAAAATCGTTCGACCAGGAGTGTATATTGATAAGCCAAAGATATGAATTTTTTATTATTTTACGAATTTTTTTTTTTTATTTGGTTAAAATGTACTTAATAGTTATATGAATTTTTATTAGTTTATTATCATATGCTATATTGTGTGCTATAGAAAATTTCTTAATAAGAAGAGGGAAAATAAGAAAATGCAAGTATTGTAATTATTGTTCTTTTTTTCTTATTAACAACAAGATGAATTATTTTCCCTTTCATTATTATTTTCAATACTAATATCAACAGTTTCAGCATTTGATTTTGTATTTTCTTCATTAAATTCAGGTAAACTCTTTGCAATTTTTTTGAATAATAGTTTTATATTATAGTTTGCCTTTGTTGAAGTTTCAAGGAATATATCACTTTTAATAGATTTAGCTAATTTTTCTAAATCTTCTAATGACACTTGTCTTTTATTATTTAAATCTGATTTATTACCAACTAATACTATTATAACATCATCACCTCTTTCTAATTTAACTTCATTAATCCATTTTTCTAAATTATCAAATGTTTTTTTATCTGTAATATCATAACATATAATCGCTACATTGGAGTCCCTTATATATGAAGGAATTAATGATCTAAATCTTTCTTGTCCTGCTGTATCCCATAATTGTAATCTAATGGTTTTGTTATCTTCTAAATACATGGTCTTACTAAGAAAATCTATTCCAATAGTTGCTGCATATTGATCATCAAACGTATCATACATGAATCTTGTAATAAGAGAGGTTTTCCCAACTCCCTGATCACCAAGGAATACTATTTTATACTTTCTAAGCGTATTTCTCTCTGAACTCATATTTAGCTCTAGCAAGTTTTCAATCTGGGAAAAAAATGCTGATTTAGTCTTTTGCGAGTTTCACTCCACCACACCACACCCACACACCAGCAGATTGAATTTTACTAAAATAAATTATTATTATTGTCGCCTCTTATAATTTTCAAAATACTTTATTTATTATGTTGAAAACTACTTTTGCTTATTATAAGCTTCCTCTCCTGCACCTTTACTTGTATTGACTCTAACTTTAATTGCAGCCAAAACTCGCTTTCACACGACCCATTTTTTTCTCAATGCGAAGAACCTTCCATTATCTCTCAACTTTATTACTTAGTGATTATGGATGATAACGAGCTTAACGCTATAAGGCAAGCTAGATTAGCTGAATTACAAAACAAATCCTCTCAGCCTGAAGGTGGTGACATGAAGATCACCATGCTTAATCAGGTATTGGATGTTAGTGCTAGAGAAAGATTGAGTCGTGTAAGAATCGTTAGACCTGATAGAGCTGACGCCGTTGAAAATTACCTTATTAAACTTATCCAAATGGGATCCATAACCAAAAAGTTAGGTGAAAATGATATTGTGGAGATCTTGAATGGTTTATCAAGGGATGAAAAGAAAAAGGATACCAAGATCGTATTCAATAGAAGAGAAATCGATGACGATGACGATGATGATTTCTTCGATTAAATAGCGACAATTTCAAGTCCATTAACGAATTAGATCTATTTGGACCAACTGAAAAGCTTCAAAAATTGGCTTCATTCGTTGTATCTTTCCATATCATCAATTGTCACTATTGATTGTTTACCACCGTATCACGTGACCATGTATATAATCGCGAAGAAAGAAAAATATTTAAAATAATAAACAAACCAATCTTCTTTAGTACCCGCCATTATGTCTAATATTCAAGTAGTGGTTCGATGTAGGGGCCGCAATGAAAGAGAAATAAACGCAAAGTCTCAGGTGGTAGTTGAGTTACCCTCTGAGACATACTCGTTGGCTCACCCTACAATCTCAATCAATCTGAACCCTTCAAATCAGCTATCGCAGCAGATTGTAAACTCAAATGACACTAAAACTTATAATTATGATCAAGTATATGGCCCTTTAGCAGATCAAGAGTTAATTTTTGGGAAAGTTATCACTCCTTTGTTTACTGATTTTCTCAATGGGTTCAACGTAACGGTTTTGGCTTATGGTCAAACTGGTACAGGGAAGACCTATACAATGAGTGGTAAACATACAAATAAAACAAGTATATCGGAATCGTCAGGTATAATTCCTCGAGTTTTGAATGAGCTTTTCTTATCATTGGAAAGTGAACATGATTTTTTAATAAAGTGCTCTTTTATTGAATTATATAATGAAGGTTTAAGAGATCTTTTGAGTGATGAGAATGATTTAAGTAAACAAAACTTAAAAATATTTGAAAATAAAAAACTTTCCAATTCAATTTTGATTCAAAATTTAAAAGAAATTAATATAAATAATTTATCTTCAGGTTTTAATTTATTACAGAAAGGTTTACAAAAAAGAAAAATTGCAAGTACCAAATTGAATGATGTTTCGTCAAGATCTCATACAATTTTCACTATAAATTTGTACAAAAAATCCAAAGAAAATGAAGATTATGTAAAGTACTCAAAGATAAATCTTGTTGATTTGGCAGGTCTGGAAAACATCAATAAATCAGGTTCCATAAACCTTAGAGCTAAAGAAGCTGGATCCATTAATCAGAGTTTATTGACTTTAGGTCGTGTGATAAATTGCCTTAGTGATAAATCGCTCAATTCTAATCCAAATCATATACCTTATAGAGAATCAAAATTAACAAGGCTTCTACAAGATTCAATTGGTGGGAAAACCAAGACTTTATTAATTTCAACCATATCACCTGCCAAAGTCAATCTAGAAGAGACTTTATCAACATTAGAATATTCTTTGAAGGTCAAAAATATTGAAAATAAACCACAATTGGGTCAAGATTTTAACCTTATCATGAAAAAAGTACTTATTAAAGATTTATCTAATGAAATAATAAGATTAAATAATGATTTAATATCTACAAGAACCAAAAATGGGATTTGGATGAATGAAATAAATTATAATAATTTAATTGAAGAAAATTCCTCATATAAGAATGAAGTTAATGAATTAAAATTAAAGAATAAAAACCTATTAATGAAATTACAAAAATCCGAAGAAAATGTTAAATCCATTGAAAAAAATGAAATGAGTTTAAAACAAGAGGTTACTGATTTAACTCAATCTAATGATAAAGCATTAGATAAATTAAAATCATCTAATAACAATATACTAAATGCATTAGAAATATCTGAAAAATTAAATAATCATATCAATAGCATAACGAATAATTCAAAAGAATTTCATTCCCTTTATAATTTAATTAATAAGAATTTAAATTTAATGAAGGTTAATTTCCAACAAAATTTTAATAATATTAATAATGATATAAATAATTCAATTCTTAATGAAATTCCAAATTACCTTGAGAAATTAATTAATGATTTAAATGATGATGAAGATCTTAAAGATTTTAAAATTAATCAAAATAAAAATTTTGGACAATTAGAAAAAATAAATACTGAGTTGAATAGTTATTTGACAAGAGAATTTTTTAAAATTAACGATATTGATAAATCAATCGATAAATTTATAAAAGATTCAGTTAAAGATAAGATTGATAATTTTAAAAAATCATTCAATAGAAATCTTGAAGAATTAGTAAACAAAGAATATTTGAATATTGAAAGTTTATTTAAATCATCAATCAATAGTTTTACAAATGAATTTATTGAAACAGAAGAAATAAAATTAAAAGAGAAAGCAAATGATTGGAATGAAAATTTTAATAATATTAATAAGGTAATGCAAAAAAATTTTAATTCATATGAAGAAAAAGTTAATAAAGTTACACATAAAAATCAAGATAAATTATTTAAAACTTCAATGGAATTAAGTAAAACAATTAATAAATCGATTAAAACCAATTTTAATCAATTAAACAATTCATTTATTCAAGATAATAATCAAGTTGTTGAAATTTTGCCTAATATTAATAATTTAAATGAAGAATTCAAACATAATTTGAAGAATTCAAACAATTATATCAATGATATAAACGAGAATCTTAACTCAATAGTTACACCAAGATCGCCATTAAAAGAGAGAAATTATAATCTTAATAATAACCTTATTAACAAACATTCCCCTATCAAATCAAGAATTCCAAAATTGAACAATAAAGAAAATGATCTTAAGAGAAGAAGAGTTGATTAGTTTTAAACTTTTCTTAATTGTATTATATATGTAAATTATCTTCAATACATTACCACTCACGTGACATAAAAAATATCACTCTTTTCTTACGAAAAGATCGCACTCTTAGTATATACGCATAAACCAACTCCACGTCATGAGACCCTATAAAGGATCTTTATATTTGACTGGCTATACCGCCTTGAGTTTTGCAGCATTGGCGTATGCTAATCATGATGCAAGATCGAATTCCAACAATCAATTTACTTATTCTTTTGAAATGACTAGAGGTGTTAATTTAGGAATCTGTTTAAACTGTTTAATATGTATCTGTTCCTTAGTAGGTAAATTGATACAAGTATTATTATTTGGTGAATTAAGATTAATTGAGCTGGAGCATGTAATTGAAAGATTACCAATTTATGTGATCAACTTTTTGTTAAACTTAACTACCAAAGATAATAATTTATTCCTTAATGTATTTTTATTATCCATTTCAATAATTTCAAAGATTTTACATCTGATCTTAATTGATAGATTGGATTTTATAAATTTACAAATGGTCAATGATTTGAATTCAAGAGGTCCTTATGATCGTAAATTGGTCACTAAGATGTATTTAAAAAATCAATTTTTTTGGTTTAATATCTTTTTTTTCGTTATTGATTTTTTTATTGCTAAATTTTTAGTCTATGATGTTTTCCAAGGTGTTAATTCAGTTACTTGTTTATTATTTGGTTTCCAATTTGCTATTCAGGCTTTAGAGACTTTAGCTTATTTCTTAAAAAGTTGTTTGAACTTCTATGAGTTGGCATGGTATCCTAATTATACTATCAATGAGGATGAATTCGATATTGACAATGAAGATGAATTGAATAATGATGACGAAACAGAAAGAGTATGGGAATCAAAAAGTTTATACACCAAATCTATCGATATAATTCTTTCGAGCTTCAAAGTCATTTCAAACATCTCTTTTATTTATCTATTAACTTACCATTCAGGTTTATCGGTGCCATTGTCGATGTTACAAGGGACTTATTTAGCTGCAAGACAAGCTATTAGGGAATTTAAGCAATTGATTCAATTCATGGAATCTGCTAAACGATTAGATGTTCAATTGAAAACTGCCACAAAGGAAGAACTTGATGCAAATGATAATCTATGTATTATTTGTCGTGAAGATATGCGCTCTATCGAAGAATATGAACAGTTACACAATAAGAAATTGTCAAATAGGAAAAAGCCAAAAATTTTATCTTGTGGGCATATTCTTCATATGGGATGCTTGAAAGATTGGTTAGAGAGATCAGATAATTGTCCCTTATGTAGGAGGAAAGTATTTGAATCTCAAGAATCTAATTCCAACTCCGAAAGATCAACAACTCAGCCAAATAACAATGAAGATATACCACCAGCAAGAGAAGGATTAGCTCCAGAAGTTGCTCCCCAGACTCAAGCACCCCAAACTACCCAAGCACCGACAGCAACCGCAACACCTCCACCAACAAGAACTGATAATCGTTTCCAAGAATTTGAAGAATTACTAAGAAACCATAGGGAAATACAACAAAGACGAGAAAACCCAACACCTACCTCAACTCAAGAGCAACCTCAGACGACTATTTCTGCACCAAGACAAGAAAATTACCAGCATATTACATTACCAAACACAGCATTAATACCTCCTAATTGGACTATATTACCACTCGAACAATCAAACATCGATGGTGTTGACTATTCTGTCAAATTTTCAGATTTCACCAATGCTAATCTCGTTATACGCCAAAGACAAGGAGGAGGTGAATTGAATTTGATAGATCCAAACTTTAATGAAAACAGCCAAGGAAGTAATAACGAATAAGAAAATAATTGTACCATAATATCAATATATATATGAAATCAAGTCGAATCTCTACATTTTTCTGGAGCTATTCAAAGAGAGAATTATATTTCTTATATACAAGTAAACTATAGAAAGTATTGTTCAGTCAAAGTCGAAATCAAGTTCAAGATCTTGATCACTATCTTTATCATCATGTAAGCCATTTTCCACTTGTCTATCAGGGATTTGGCCATCATCAGCATCATAATAGACAGAAGTATTCTTGAAATTGTTTAAACGTTCGTAAGAGTCATCATCTACTGCAGCAAAAGAACGATTTGTTTCATAAAAGCTTTCATCATGTCCTGTTCTGTGGTCATCATATTCATTTCTTGATATGTTACCGGTGTAAGGTTTGGACATTTGATTTTCATTATCATTAATGTCATAGCTATAAAAATCGTCATTAGCACTGCTATCATTATCATCATCATCTGTATCACCTTTAGTGATTTTATTTAAAATTATTTTCGTTTCATCATTTATAATATCTTCAGGATATTCAAAGTCTAGTTCTTCACATTTTTTTAAATTTGTTTCCATTTTTTCAAAATTTGAAGATATTTCAGAGTATATTTCACCTCTTCCTTGATTAACTTCAATGTATTTTGTAGCTAATATAACATTTTCAGCTAAATAGCATAAGGCAACCATAAAGGGGAAAATCCCATTCACACTATACGGTCTATTCAACATTAAAGAGTCCAAATCCTGTCTAACTTTCTTGTACTCACCTCTATCGATTAATGACCAAAGAGAGGTAATAACAAACATTGCAGGATGATTCATAGAACTCGTACGGTATACAGGCGCCGCTGTTGTAATAGACATTGGTAGTTTCAAATTCATTCTGAAAAATGTCGATAACCAAGTGAAAAATTTGTCTTGCTTGGAAAATAGTACCGAAGCATTACCATTCTTAGTAAGTTCATCATTTTGTCCTTGTAGAATCTCTACACCAAGAGGCCAAAGAGATCTAACATCAGTCTCTGGTAATCTTAAAATAATGCAGAATACTTTATAAGCCAAAATCCAATTTTTCTTCAATATAAGTGTATGAAGAAAGAACTTTAGGTTAAATTGATGATATTTAGATGAACTAAGATTGGTAGTAAATCGACGGTTTGGCAAACATTCTAAACCTTCTTTAATTGCCACAAACTCAAGCATTGATTGTTTTTTGAAAGTATGCTTAGATCCTGATAATTGTTTGATTTTCTTATCGATTTCTTCGTCTTGTTCTAGTTGTTCTTGCATTTTAGTTTCTGATATTTCAGTCTCTGCCAGATCAAGTAATTGTTTAACAAATGTTTCATCATACTTCAAATTAGTGTCGACTTCTTTACTATGTGATCTATACTTTGTATTATTATAATTATGCCATAATTCAAAAGTATCTTCAGGTTTTACAACATCTTTTAAATCTTTTCTAATTCTATAAAGAAGTTTGTTTTTGTGCTTACTTCTTTTAAACTTATTTTTTAATCTGGGTGGGAGGTTTTCAACCACATATTGGTACTTCTGTAATTGAGTATACCGTAGTATAAAAGACTTGAGTTCACTTTCAACAATATAGTTTACTCGTTGTTCTGCTATCCCAATGTCCTCAAACATTTAGTAGATGCCTTATTGAGATAAAGAAAAGTCAAAAAAAAGATAGGATCTCATCGCGCGCTCTAACAAATTAATCAAACAATAAAAGAAAGTCTCTCCTTTAATTTACTATATACAAAAAACTATGGGGAGATTTAAAGAGAGAACAAAATAAAAAAAAAAAATTGGTACATAATACATTCTTTTTTCTTGCTTTTGTTTTTCAAAAAAAAGTTAAATTGGATTAGAATCCCATACCTGGCATACCACCCATACCACCAGCTGGAGGAGCAGCAGGAGCAGATGGAGGTTGAGGAGCATCAACGATAGCACATTCAGTAGTAGCTAATAATGAAGCAACACCACTAGCATCGACTAATCCGTTTTTAACAACTTTGAATGGATCAATGATACCAGCACCAATCATATCGGTGAATTGAGATTTAGAAGAATCATAACCATAGTTGAATTCTTCATTATCATAAATCTTACCAACAATAACAGCACCTTCTTCACCAGCATTTTCAATAATTCTTCTAGCTGGTTTTGTAATAGCTGATTTGATGATTTCAACACCTAATTTTTGATCAAAGTTTTCAGCATTATTTTTAACTTCATCTAAAACTTTAGAAGCTTTTATTAAAGCAGTACCACCACCTGGTAAAATACCTTCTTCAACAGCAGCTCTGGTAGCATTTAAAGCATCATCATATCTATCTTTCTTTTCACCAACTTCAACTTCAGAAGAACCACCTACTTTAACAACTGCAACACCACCTGATAATTTAGCTAATCTTTCTTGTAATTTTTCTTTTTCATATTCAGTAGTTTGAGCATCATTAATAGTAGTTCTAATTTGTTCAATTCTTGCTTGGATATTTTCTTTAGATCCTTCACCATTTAAGATAACAGAATCTTCTTTAGTAATGGTAATTGATCCACAAGTACCTAATAAATCAACAGTTGCATTTTCTGGTTTAATATCTAATTCTTCAGTGAAAACAGTACCACCTGATAAGATAGCAATATCACCTAAAATATTTTTTCTGTTATCACCAAAACCTGGAGCTTTAACAGCACAAACTTGAACTTGACCTCTTAATTTATTTAAGATACAAGCAGCTAAAGCTTCACCTTCAATATCTTCAGCTAAGATTAATAATGGTCTTCTTTGTTGATTAGATAATTCTAATGATGGTAAAATATCTTGAATTGAAGAAATTTTCTTTTCAGATAATAAAATTAAAGGATTTTCAAATTCAACTTTACCAGATTTAGTATTAGTGATAAAATATGGAGAAATGAAACCACGATCAAATCTCATACCTTCAGTAACTTCTAATTCATCTTCTAAAGTTCTTCCTTCTTTAACAGTAATAACACCTTCTTTACCAACTTTTTCCATAGCAGAAGCTAATAAATTACCAATATGTTTATCACCATTAGCTGAAATAGTTGCAACTTGAGCAATTTCTTCAGAAGTAGTAATTTCTTTCTTATTTTGTTGTAAAAAGTTAACAACGGCTTCAACAGCAGCTTGAGAACCTCTTCTTAAATCCATTGGGTTACAACCAGCGGCAACATTTTTAACAGATTCAGTAAAGATAGATCTACCTAAGATAGTAGCAGATGTAGTACCATCACCAGCAGATTCATTAGTTTTAGATGCAACTTCTTGTAATAATTTAGCACCCATATCTTCGAATTTATCTTCTAAATTGATTGATCTCGCAACAGTAACACCATCTTTGGTGATTTTTGGTGAACCAAATTGTTGTTCAATTAAAACATTTCTACCTTTTGGACCTAAAGTAACAGAAACGGCATCAGCTAAAGTATTAACACCTTTTAATAAGGCAGCTCTACCTTCGACACCGAACTTCAATTCTTTATGGGATAAGTTACGAACCAAGTTTAAGGTTGTAGTCTTTAATGTTGGACGAGTAGCTCTTAACATTTTTTGCGTGATTGGTGATTAAATGTGAGGAACGTTTATGGGAAATAGTGATATTTATATAGATGGAAAATTTTTCACTTTCCAGAAGATTCTTGGGCCGCGCACGACAATAAGATAATAGATTAAGAATTTTAAAGAATATAACGAGTTTATTTGAAAGACTAGAAGCTTTGCAATCATAGGGATGATTTAGTCTGCCAATTGATGCTACTGGTTGTTGAAAGTTGTTTTTCTGGTCTTTATTATGACTGATAGTAGTAAGCCGAAGTCCATATCTCAGTTTCCCCACGAAAAGCGTACCAGTAGTCCTACAAAGGTGGACAGTAATTTGGTAGGAGTCCTTTTCAAGTATATCTAACTATTCATGTAGACTGAAAAGCATCGAGGCTTTTGCTTTTCCAAAGAGTAAACCGAAGGAAATGATTGCTGCAAACACACTTTCCGTTTTGGGTAATCGGCCATTTGCTAAAACGGGGTCACTATTTAACACCGTTTTTCCCACCTTAAAAAACATAAGTAATGTATACATATGCTGGATATCTTAACAGCAAACCAAGTTCTATAGAAGCCATAAGTACGTTTCTTACCTCCACACAGTTAAGATAGATGCTTCCTGTTTTAAATAAATAACGTGCACCAACCACATAAATTATCTAGCTCGATTTTATTCTTCCATTTCTTGTTTCCAATCTATGGAGAGTAGTGACGGGTTCACGCCTATAACAGCAGTTTTTTATGCTGTATTCCATCCCATTGAAGGAACCAAGATTATCAATCAAGTACCAGAGTCAAGCATCAACACCACAAAATCAAGTTTATTCAATTTCAACACAATCAAAAATTATATAATTCCCAAACCTCAATTATGCAATAAGCTTATATCGATTAAAGTAGGGAAATATAAAGTAATTGGGTATCCAGTAAATATACAGAATGAAAATTATTTAAGAAACTCCTTTAACTTCAATTTTTGCTTTGTTTTCCCTTATAATAGTGAAACGGTGGCTTATGAATTGACAATTAAAAGAATAGGTAAGATGTTTAAGGTTCTTGAAGAACAAAATTATTTATTATCTAGGCTTAACACCAAGTTTTTTTTCAAATTAGAGAATCTAAATCAAATTAATATCATAAGTGAAATCCCAGGATTTCAAAATTTCGAAAGAATAACGTTAAGTTCAATTGGATCATTAATCAATCAAATTTATCAAGATTTGAATAATTATAGTGAATGTTGTATTCCATTAGATAATGCAAATTCAATTGATATTAAGCTTTTCCCAATATTGCCTTCACCATTGAATATAAAAGCATTTCAAGTTCCTATACTTATGGTTAATTTGAATTCATTAGTGGATGTAAATTGGGATCCAACCATGTTAAAGATATTACCGTATATTAACGGGATAAATTCAATAAAAAGAATAAGTGAATTATCTAACAGTGATTACCTTCTAACAAAACAATGCGTTCAGCATTTAATGCATTATAAATGTTTACAAATAATTGACGTTTTTCAATTTGCCAACATATATTCAACTACCAACAATATCGATAAATTCTTAAAAATACCTGGATTATCTGAAAGATGTCAATCTTATATTATAAATTATGATTTAAATGATCCAAAATTGAAAAAAGATAATACACTTAAAACATCAATATCAATTTCACCAATAAACAAGAAGGAACTTAGTTATAATATCAAAATCCCCAATAAGACAGTATTATTTTACCTTTACAGGTCATTAAATCAAGGACAAACAATAAAACAATGGTATTTACAACATAAAAGATACCTTAAATATATTGATATTCGTAGATTTATTAATTTTGGGCTTTTAAATGGACTCATTTATAGAGTAAATTCATACCCAATACTTAATTTAATAATTAATTCAATTGAGCATAAAAATGATGATATTGATAAATTGATAGAGGATTTAACAAGAAGAGGGACAAATTTGGGGACAATATCAATACCAATTGGTAGTCAATTAAATAAAAATGGTAATAGTAAATTATCTTTAACTGCAAAATCAAAGCCAAATATTAGGACATTAGTCAACGAATCTAATCTTAAAACAAATAGACGTAAAATAAGCTTCAATTATGAAAATAGAGTGGATACCAATTTTGCAGAATTACAAGAAGTAGAAGGAGAATCAGCAATTCCAAGCGATGAAGAAGATTATGAAGAAGATGAAGATAATGATAATAGATCATCTATTTCAAATAGTACTATAAAGCAACAACAGTTAAAGATGAATGAGAAACAAACAAGTAATGAAATGCTAAAATTGATTAAATTACTTAAGGGATTTCAGCATATAGATTCTATATGTACAGAAATGGAGAAATCAAGGCATGAAGTAGAACAAATGTTGGATAAATTAGGAAGTCACGGTTACATTAATTGTTAGGAAGGGACGCTATTATGGCAGATTATGGACCACCGTGCACTTACCGAAAGTATAATTTTTTTTAATGGTGGAAGGAGTGTACAAACCGTATACGCTTTTTCTTTCGCACAATCAAAACAAACAAACAAAACATCCACATTAATATCACTCTTTTTCTAGATGTCAGGTAAAGGTAAAGTCCATGGGGGTAAAGGTAAATCCTCCGAAAGTGCTAAAAACACCACTTCCCACTCCGCCAGAGCCGGGTTACAATTTCCAGTAGGTAGAGTCAAGAGATATTTGAAAAGAAATGCCCAAAATAAAATTAGGGTTGGTAGTAAATCAGCTATTTATTTAACCGCAGTTTTAGAATATTTAACAGCTGAAGTTTTAGAATTAGCAGGTAATGCAGCCAAAGATTTAAAGGTTAAGAGAATCACCCCAAGACATTTGCAATTGGCAATTAGAGGGGATGAAGAATTAGATAATTTAATTAAAGCTACCATTGCATTTGGTGGTGTTTTACCTCATATTAATAAAGCTTTATTATTAAAAGTTGAAAAGAAGAAAACAAAGTAATTCAATTCGTTTGTTAAGATAAGGAGACAAAGGTTTAATTTTGTGTAGATTATGTAAATTAAATATATGTTTAGTTAGAAAAAAAGAAGAAAAGAATTTTTTAACTAATTCGTTGTTTTTTTTTGTATACTATTTACAGATGATTTTAATGCTTCTAATTCTTTTAAAATGTTTGAATTTTGTTTTTTCAAAGAATCAATTTCTTTAATTAATGATGAATTGTTAATATTTAAATCAGAATTCTTATTATTAACAGCAGGAGATGTCAGTTGTTTTGAAGTATTTAAATTATTTTGTTTTTCCCTCACATTTTGAGAATCAATAGATTTTAAATTCTCCAGTTTTGAATCAGGTTCTGCCTTTACAGCTACTGGTTGTGATTTCCCTTTTGGTTTCAGTGATTCGTATAAGATCAAACTTGCACCTATAGCAAAAACAAATAATTCACTTAAAAAATTTGAACCAATTTCTATAGCTTTATTATCATTTAAAGGTCTAATTTTAATTTTTGAGTTATTTCTTAATTTCATATCAACTTTATTTATAAGTTGACCAAATTTTATAAATCCATTTTTAAAAAATTCATGTTGTTTAGTTTGTGATTTAATTGCATTCGCTATTGGTTTAGAAACGGTTTTAATAAGTAAACTTGTTAATTTAAGCGTTATAACACCGCTCATTGAGTGAGACTGGATTTAAGAAATTCTTAAAAGCGAGCAAATATCCTAAATGAGCTTGTGTGTTTTTACGCTCAATTTTAGTGAACAAAAAAATGTGACACAAGTTTGCCACTTTTGAGATTTACCTTTATAAAGGGTAGTTCATTGCGAGATAAGCTGAAGAGGCTCTCTTTTTTTTTTTTTTTCTCCCACCCGATCCAAAATTTCAACTGATATGATTGCGAGTCAACTACTGCAAACCTAAAAGGAAGTTCCTTATATCCTTAACAGTAAAATTACAATATTTCGGATTTTAGCTTTTTCCATTTCACAAGTATAATTCTTTTTCACTTTTGAGTAACCGATTATCTTTTACTTTCGATTTTCTTTGTTCTAAAGAACTTACTCCTGCACAATGGCTGGTAAGAACCTTGGCTATCCGGGATATTAATTAATTTACAAGTCGTGCACAATGCCTGTTTAAATTTAGATATTTTTTCTTTGCTCCACCACTTAAACTTGTGATTTAAATTTGGGGTATTCCAAGTAATACTAAGTGCTAATTGGTTGATTCATAAGTCAATTGATTTTACCAAAAAAAAAAAAAAAAAAAATATTTTTAAGCTTTCTCAATTGACACACTATCTCTTTATTAAAATTCTCATAGTGTAATAATCGAAATTTTTCTCCCTCTCTCCGATTTAATTGAAAAATAAAAAACTCCCGTATTTATAATTAATATATGAAATAAAACTCTAAAACTTCAGTAAAATTTAGCCTAAATTACATAACGAAGTTACCGGCTTCTTTCTTAATTTGCTCTCTTTTTAACAATGTATATAATGTCGGATTTGACGATCTGGAGATCCCCTTTCCAAGAAATTATTATATATTTTTTTTTTTGTTGAGTTTACGGCATTTTTGTGTAATAATACACTTTTTGTGGGGTTAACAAAGTCCGAACTCCCTATATAAATCACCTTATTCCCGCTAATCAATCCATTTTTTTACCCTTTTTTTATACAAAGCTTTTTTTTTTTCAATTTTAGTAATTAGGAAATCTATTAGTATTGATTATTAATAGAATTAATTATATTTTATTGAGAATTTAAATCTGTATAATTATATATTTATTCTAAATTTATTATAAACAATGGTTGAATCTCACGTTACTTTAGATCATGAAAAAATGATGCAACCACCTAGTGGATTTAAAGAAAGAGCTACTGAAAAGCCTAATCTTGCATCTTTTGAAGAATATCAACAATTATATAATGAATCAATTGAAAATCCTTCAAAATTTTTCGGTGAAATGGCTAAAAAACATTTACAATGGGATAGACCTTTTGATTTAGGTCGTTACCCAGAATCTCCAAAAGATGATTTTAAAGATGGTGATATTCCTTCTTGGTTTATTAATGGGAAATTAAATGCTTCTGTTAATTGTTTAGATAGATGGGCAATTAAAAACCCTGATAAACCTGCTATTAT
Source organism: Yamadazyma insecticola (assembly GCA_030571995.1). Taxonomy (NCBI): domain Eukaryota; kingdom Fungi; phylum Ascomycota; class Pichiomycetes; order Serinales; family Debaryomycetaceae; genus Yamadazyma; species Yamadazyma insecticola. The sequence goes on from JAJLZB010000018.1 coordinate 155,481, forward strand.
TTATGAAGCTGATGAAGAAAATGAAGGTGCTACTATTACTTATGGTGAATTATTAAAAAGAGTTTGTAAAATGGCTCATTGTTTAACTAAATTAGGTGTTAAAAAGGGTGATTCTGTTGCTGTTTATTTACCAATGATTCCTGAAGCTATTGTTACTTTATTAGCTATTACAAGAATTGGTGCTATTCATTCAGTTGTATTTGCTGGTTTTTCATCTCAATCTTTAAAAGATAGAATTTTAGATGCTAACTCTCAAATCGTTATTACAGCTGATGAATCTAAAAGAGGTGGTAAAACTATTGAAACTAAAAAAATCGTTGATGATGCTCTTAAATCTTGTCCAGACGTTAGAAACGTTTTGGTTGTTTCAAGAACTGGTAATTCCCATGTTCCTTTCAATTCTAATCGTGATTTATGGTGGCATGAAGAAATGGCTAAATATGGTCCTTATTTCCCACCTGTTTCTGTTGATTCTGAAGATCCTTTATTCTTATTATATACTTCTGGTTCTACTGGTAAACCAAAAGGTGTTCAACATAATACTGCAGGTTATTTATTAGGTGCTTTATTAACTACAAAATATGTTTTCGATGTTCATGAATCTGATATTCTTTTCACAGCTGGTGATATTGGTTGGATTACTGGTCATACTTATGTAGTTTATGGTCCATTATTAAATGGTGCTACTACTGTGGTTTTTGAAGGTACTCCAGCTTATCCAAATTATTCTCGTTATTGGGAAATTGTTGATAAATATAAAGTTAATCAATTTTATGTTGCTCCAACTGCTTTAAGATTATTAAAGAGAGCTGGTACTAAATATATTGAAAATTATAAATTAGATTCTATTAGAGTTTTAGGTTCCGTTGGTGAACCAATTGCTGCTGAAGTTTGGCATTGGTATAATGATAATATTGGTAGAGGTAAAGCTCATATTGTTGATACTTATTGGCAAACTGAATCTGGTTCTCATTTATTAACTCCTTTAGCTGGTATTACTCCAACAAAACCAGGTTCTTGTTCTTTACCATTCTTTGGTGTCTTACCAAAAATCTTAGATCCAGTTGATGGTCATGAATTAAAAGAAAATGATGTTGAAGGTGTTTTAGCAATTAGACATGCTTGGCCATCAATTACTAGAGGTATTTATAATGATTATAATCGTTATATCGATACTTATTTAGCTCCTTATGCTAATCATTATTTCTCAGGTGATGGTGCTGCAAGAGATAAAGATGGTTTCTTCTGGATCTTAGGTAGAGTTGATGATGTTGTTAATGTTAGTGGTCATAGATTATCAACAGCAGAAATTGAAGCAGCTTTAATTGAACATGAATTAGTTGGTGAATCAGCAGTCGTTGGTTACGCAGATGAATTAACTGGTCAAGCCGTTGCAGCTTATGTTAGTCTTAAGAATTCTGTTAACGTTGATGACGTTGACGCAATTAAAAAGGAATTAATTTTAACTGTTAGAAAAGAAATTGGTCCATTTGCTGCTCCTAAAATGATTTTATTAGTTGATGATTTACCAAAAACTAGATCTGGTAAAATTATGAGAAGAATTTTACGTAAAGTCTTGGCTGGTGAAGAAGATCAATTAGGTGATATTTCAACTTTAAGTAATCCAAATGTCGTTGAACAAATCATCTCAATTGTTAAAGATGAAAAGAAGTAATCTTTTATTATTTATTTATTTATAGCTTTTTTTTTGTTTAACAAACCTATTTATTTATTATTGATTTTTTAAAATATAATTTATTTAATTATTTAAATACTCTTTAATTTGTCTATATAAACTTGTAGCATTTGGTTTCTCACAAATTACTTTAGAAATAATTCCATTATTCAATAAATATTCATTGGTTGTTGGACCAATTACTGCAATATTATAAATTGGATTATTCTTTAACCAATTAACTGTTTTCTCTGTCCCTTGTGGACTGAAAAATACTATCCAATCATTTCCAGTATTTTCTGTGGGGAAATCAGGTTCTAAGGAAAGATCAGTTGTACTATAAATTGGAGTTTCAGAAAAATTATAACTTGATAATTTATTTGGAATTGTATCTTTCCTTATCTCCCCTGTTAAATATAATATTGATTCATTTTTAAGTTTTGGAATTAAATATTCACATAAAACTTCTCCATTACCTGTATCTTTACCATAAACGTATTTAAAACCTGCTAATTCAAGGAATGAACCAGTTGCTTCACCAACTGTATAAACTGGAGTTTCCAATACTTTCTCCACTTCATTTTTTGCTAATTGATCTATACATTTTTGTAAACATTCAACAGCTCTTTGACTTGTAACTATTAAAATATCATCATTAAAATTGCGCAATATCTCTAATGTCTTATCAATATATAATTCATGCTTTATCATTGGCTTAAATTCAACATTGTATGAATCTGGTTTATCTTTAGTAACTCTATAATTATCATATGGCTTATTCTCGTTCTTTAAAAGATATATATTCATTATTATTAAAAAAAAGGAAATTACTATACAAAATTAAAATTAGGAAACCCAGCACACTTTTTTTTTTTGGAGTTTTTTCTGATTAAATTTTTTTTTGGAGTTTTTTTTTTGTCAATTTTTTTTCAATCTCTATTTCTGTGCGCATCAATTGAAGACTCTTTTTATGCGATCACTACCAACCATTAAATTACCTAAACTATCTCTGATAACATTTTTCATTGAATCAATTGTTTCAAACTTATAACCTATTACACTGAATGCAAATATAGATATTATGGTGATCAACACCGGAACCCAAAAGAATATTAACATCTTATCGTTTTCAACAGTCTTTCTTGGATGATTAATATAAGATATTACAATATCTTCAGAAGAATCACTATCAATTTCAATTGTTTTATTAACTTGTTTAGATGGTCCAAATGGGAATAATTCATCATAATTTGGTAAATCTTCTTCATTATTAAAAACATTCTTGAATGTTTGCCATAAATTCTTTCTATCTTCTTGTGAAATTCCTCCATTATTATTATTATTATTATTATTATTATTATTAATTCTTTGAAGATTTCTTGATGGAACAACTGTTTGAATTGATTCAGCATCTCCATGCAGCTCTTCACCATCATCATCATAATCATCTTCATTTTCATCATCATCATCTTCATAATCGTCATCATCAATTAATTCATCTGATTCAAATTCTTCTGAATAATCATCTTCATAATCTGCTTCAATTTCTTCACTACTTGCTTCAAGACTCATTTCACTATCAGCAAATTCGGAATTATCTTCATTAATATTCATTTTACTTATATGATATCCATTTGGCATATCAAATATTGAACTTAATGAATCAATACTACCAGATTTAGTTAATGAATTATTATCAAATAAATCAATTACATTTAAATCACAATAATCTTTAATTGATTTATTATTTTCTAATCTTAAATTCTTATTAGCTTTAAAATCAATTAATAAATTAATTAAACTTCTATGTCCTGATAATGATGCATAAAATAATGGTGTTAAACCAGAATTATCTTTAACATCAACTTTACTACCATGATTAATTAAAAATTTAATTAAATTATAATAATTTTTAATACTTGATAAATGTAATAAACTTTGACCTTCATTATTAGTTAATGACCAATTTGGTATAATTATTGGACAATTTGGTAAATCAACTAATTTTAAGAAATTAATTAATACTTCTTCAACTGATACATTGGATTTAGTTAATTTATTAACTGTATCTTGAGCATTATGATACCATTCAGAAACTTTCTCAGGTGTTTGACTATTAACATTTTGTGGCAGTACCAGTGATTGTTGCAGTTGCAGTTGCAGTTGCAGTCTCAGATTATCACTACCAACAATTCTTTTAGCAATATTTTTAGCATCTTCTAATTTACCATTCATTTTTAATCCAACTATTTGTAATGCTAATTCAATTAATTGTTTATCAGTATCATCAGTATAAGTAAAAATTTGTTGTTGTTGTTGAGTTAATAAATTATCATGATTTTCAAAACTCACCAATACTTGACCTGGTTGATCAGCTGGTGGTAAATATGTTACTATAGTAGTTTCTGACCAACAATGAGTTGCTAAAGCCAAATTAGATCCAAATTTAACTGAAAGGTTTTGATTAAAATTAAATCCAAGTAATGTTACTTCGATCCCTCCTCTAATTGGACCTTGAGCTGGAATAATTCTTTGAATTGTTGGCAAATTAATATTAGTATTAATACTAGAAGGAATTCTTGAATTTTGAAATATATTTTTGTTTAATGAAGCATTTGTATTAGTATCACTGTTACTAAGTGGTGAAAATCCATTTAAATTATTATTACCATTGAACATAGGATTGGTTGCAACATTATTAGAATCATCAACAGATAATTTTTTACGTTTTAAATGTTGACGATCATCAGTTGTTAAATCAGAAGATTCATCAAAAGAATTTGGAGAAATTGGTTGAAGGAAATCAGAATCTTCTTTATTCTTAATTGGGGTATTACCTGAAGTATTAGTTCCATTTGTTGTATTTGAAACACCATTTGCAGTTGGAGCAGAAGTATTTGATTTTTTCCTATCCATAATCATTATACTTGAACTCAATTGTTTAGCAACTGTTTTATTATTTGAATCTTTAACAACAAATAATAATTTAAAACCTTCAGATTCTTTATGATGACGACAATAACAAATAAGTCTTGCAGATAATTGAATTGATTTATTTAAATCATTTGATAAACCATTTGGAGCAGGGAATGAAATAACTTCTTTACAATTAAAAATAATTGCCTTTTTAATCATTTCATCATCAGCCCAAGTATTTGGATTATTTTTAACAATACCTTTTGGACTAATTTGAGGTAAATCATTTTCATCACCAACTCTTCTTCTTGAAGCTCTTTTTTGCTCACGTTTTATACAACGAGAACAAATATTACATGAAGTAGATAAGTCTGAAGTTAAAACATAACATTGTAAATGTAAAGAATTTTTTTGAATTAAAGGATCTAATTGATAATCTTGAGGTAAACAAAATTTATTTTTGGCAATTAAATCTTGAGGAAGTTTTAAAAATGTTTCAGGAGGTGGAGGTGATAAATTAAAATTAATTTTGATTTGAGTTTCAACTCTTGAATAATCTGGCAAGCTTGATAATGATAATTTATAAGGTAAATTGTTCATTGCTTCAGGTGAAAAATCTAACAAATTTTCATCAGTAGGTAAAGCAATAGTTTCAGGACAAATTTTAGTATTATAATTACCAAATTTAATTTTAGAAAATTCATCTCTTAAAATATCATAATCAGATATTGAATTACATGAATAGCCATCATTATGATTTTGATTAGAATAATGATTGACATTATTATGATTATTATTATTATTTGAAATACTTCCTGAACCACTTCCATTCAACAGTCCATTAACACTTTCATTAACACTTTGATTATGACTTTGACGGGGTACTGGATAAGAATAAATATATTCACCGGTGTTTGGACTTGGAATACTACTAACATGACTTTGTAATCCACTATTCAAGTTATTTTGATATTGATCATTTGAACTATCTTTTTGATCGGAATCTTCATCGTTTAAAGATGCAAATATAGATCTTTCAGGAGAATTTACCTCATAAACTCTTTGATCTAAAAACTCATCTAAAATATCGGATTGTTGTTGCTCTGGTGGTGGATATGAAAAATTGGAATCTAATAGATCATCCGCTAATGGGAATGACATTTCTTTTCTTTTTTCAATATTTTAAATTTTTGTAAAAGGGTATAATATAACAACGCTTTAATAAGATGACTATTTTCACGTTCGCTACGTTTAAATTGTTTTATTTTATGGTTGTTTTAAATAGCTTTCGTATCGATCGTGTACTTGTCTTCAGATAAATCAGCTGTTTCTTCTTTTTATTATTAACACTCTTATTTATATTTATGCCTTTTTTTTTTTTTGGATATCGTAACGTCTTATGTGTAAACTTCCTTATTGTATTATTTGTTAATGTGAAGACTTTGTGTGAAGAAGTGCGCGCACCACGCGTGAAGTGACTACTCTATAGGCTTTTTGTTGGGTTTTTTTTTGGGCTCGCTTGAGTCACACGAGCGAGTCAAGTGACTCAGTCACGTGAAGCGTTTCTCTGCGTGTGTTTCATGTCTCGCGCGTTCTTTGACATTCTTCCACTTTCCACTACATTCATTTAGTATGCCAACTAATACTTTATACGTTACAGGATTTTCAAGAGAGTCGAAAGCGGCCGACTTGGCACCTGATTTTGAAAAGTATGTATGAGAAATTACTAACTATTATTATGGTTCTCTAAGCTGATTATGGTTTTGTGGCGGCTATCGGTATTCCATAGTGAAGCTGTGTCCAAAATTGCTGGTTTATTTGTGAAATCATGTTGCTATTGCCGTCCTTTTCTATCCTTCCAGTCCTTTCCTTGATATCCTTTCCTTGATTTCCTTTCCTTGATTTCCTTTCCTTGATTTCCTTTCCTTGATATCCTTTCCTTGATATCCTTTCCTTGATTTCCTTGACTTCCTGTCCTTGACTTCCTGTCCTTGACTTCCTTTCCTGACTCCTTTCCTGACTTCCTTATATCCTTCCTTATATCCTTTCCCAACTTTCCAACTTCCCTTTCCTCATTTCCTCATTTCCTCCCAACTTCCCTTCTCCTTCCTCTCCATAATAATAGATTAAAATTCAAGAAATTAATTCAGAGACTAACATTTTTTAGATTTGGTGATTTAGTTAGATTAGATGTTCCTCCTCCAAGAACTGACGATGGTGAAAAATACGCATTTGTTGAATATAAAAATGGTGAAGATTGTGAAAAAGCTTTGGAATTAAATGGTAAACAATTACCTTATTCATTACCTGATGGATTAGTTGTTCAAATGGCAAGATCTGATCCTTTTTCTGTAAGAAGAGGTGGATTTAGAGGTAGAGGTAGAGGTAGCTTCAGGGGAGATTACGGAAGAGGTGGTTACGGTTACGGAAGAGGAGATTACGGTAGAGGTGGTTACGGAAGAGGAGATTACGGAAGAGGTGGTTATGGAAGAGGAGATTACGGAAGAGGTGGTTACGGAAGAGGTGGCTATAGAGGGGATTATGGTTACGGTGGTGGATATGGATATGGCTACCCAAGAGGTGGTGATTATGGTCATGGTTATGAAAGAGGTGGATACAGAGGAAGAGGTGGTTATAGCAGAGGAAGAGGTGGATACAGAGGCGATACCGAAGGAAGAGAAAGAGATGAATACGATTACAGATCAAGATCAGCTGACAGAGATGAATCTGGTCCAGCTTCTGATCGTCATCTGGGACCAAGTGCCGAATCTGGTGCGGATTCTGTTCCTGAAGGACAACAAAGAGGCAGATACTCCAGATCACCATCCCGTTCGCCAAATAGAAACAGATCAAGATCTCCAGAAAGGTATTAGGAAGAAAAAAAAAAAAAGAAAGAGAAAAGTTCATATTGGAAACAACAAAAAGTAACAAAAATTGTATATTTATAATAATTAATTTTCATTCTACAAAGGCAATCCGGAGTTTGCATGTGCTAATAAATGCACAGAATCAAAACCCAAAGGATTCATAGCTGTTCTTATACCTCCCAAGCGATTAGATATGGCCACAGAAGAAGAAGAAGGTCTTGCAGTGGCTCTAATTGAGCTTTCTCTTAAAATCAATAATATGGTGGATAATACCAATTGATCTAACTCTATGGATTTGGTAGAATCTATATCGACATTAGGATCATGCTGTTGATAAACCTCTAAAGAACCAACTTCAGAATACCTTTTAGGTATCAAATTAACAGAATTATTATAAACCAACGAATCTCTAAACATCCCAAAAGGTGGTAAGTTAATAGGAATATAATCTCTTCTGTTCAAAAAGGCTGTTCCATAATATTGGAATAGATCTTCACCTACTAAGGGATTATTTTCTGAAGGATACGGGTTAGGATATTCTTCTGGGGATAAATGGCTAACATCTTCAACGAGGCCTTCATCAACCAGTTTCTTTCTCTTTATAATATTCAGTAATTCAAATCCTGGCTTCTTGTTGACTATTTCATCACACAAAGAAGCCTTGCTGCTATCAATAATCATCAATTTCAACATTGGATTATAACTTAAAGCATAAGCACTTGTTATATTGGTACCAGTGACTCTAAATCTAGTACCTTTATATATGAAGTCAGCAAAAGGCTTGAAAGAGTGTTGAAAGATCAACAACTTAAAATTAGCCTCAGGATTATTGGGGTCAGGAACAAATTGTAAAGTATACCTCTTGATCATGTCAAATTTTTTCACATTTACGGTACAAAATGGGAAACTTTCAAATTCATTATCAACGAGATCACCAGAATCATTGGATTTTAATGGAGGAGAAGATTCATAGAATTTATGGAAAACCATAAAGGGGGCATTTTTCCTGAAATTCGACATATATGGGACGGAGATTTTAAACAAAGGTAGACCTTTACCTAGTACTTTATACTCTAAAGGAACTATATGAGATTTTGGATCATCTGGAGCAGTATCAATTGCACCACCCAGCGAGTTCTTTCTTGCTTTTCTATTACCACGAAGATTTTTAAATAGTTTAAAAGAATCCTGTGACGGGAAAATATATGTGTTATTCTTCATGAACGAATTAACAATGATTAATTTCCGTTTCTTATTATAATTCGATGTAGGTAGAGTCATAATAGTCGATTGAGGGTCTATTATATCTTCAAGTGGGTGATCTAACATTGTGGGGATATCATCATTATCATTGAACGAGGAGTCTCCAATGGGGCTTTCATTTGGATGCTGCTGATCTGTGGTTTGATTTGTATGCCTCATTCTTCGTATAACAAACGGTAAGTAGTGGTCAAAGTTTTCAATATACGCATCTTGAAGTTCGAATTGATACGAATTATCGTTGTTTAAAGTCTCCGTTTCAGAAAGCGGTCTTGATAATTGCCTTGATAGCTCTATATCTGACATGGTGTGTCTTCTATTGAAAGCCGAATCGGAAGATGCTCGGACTTCATTCTGGCTAGCCTCACCCACACCAGTATCAACCAAATAGTCATCAAATTCAGAGGTAGTCATTGGACTGATCCCACTAGGTCTTCTATTGAGCTGTTCGTGCGTATCCGAGGGGTTTGATGTATCGATAGACGACCTCCTTCTTCTATACTTTCCAAAAAGTTTATTCATTTCAATATTATCAATGAGGAATAAAAGGGCGAGGCTTTTAAAATAAATCAATTGTAGCAAAAAAACACTTTATCGATGAACCAAAATTCATCTTATTTTAAGATCAAAGAATCAAAGGGGAAAATAGAAATTGCAGTAGAAATAGAAATTAAAAGTTTACAAAGTCTCAAACAATGTAATAATAACCCTTCTTGCTTCAGCCGTGCCAACTTCAGGCAATAAATTATTTTGCAAGCCACAAGTCCACGCACTGAAAATGAGACTAGTGCATTTAAATTAACTATGGCTCAATTGCGTCGTTCAACAAGACTTTCAAATTCTGCACCTAAAGAAGAGAGTAACACTACTATTGATAGTGGAAAATCCAAAGTAACAAAACCACAAAGTACAAAAAAGGCTAAAACAAGTACAAAAGATTCAATGACCTCAGAATTACAAGTTGGTGATAAGATCCCAAGCTTAACATTAGAAGATCAGGATGGTAACCCAATTGATCTTGTTGAAGCATCTAAAAAGACCAAATATGTTGTTATTTTCGCTTATCCAAAGGCTCTGACCCCAGGTTGTACCAGACAAGTTTGTGGATTCCAATCTAATTATAAGCAATTAACAAGTTTAGATGTTACAGTATTTGGATTATCTTCAGATACACCAAAAGCTCAAAAAAACTTTATTGAAAAACAGGGTTTGGAGTATAGTTTGTTAAGTGATCCAAAGAAAGAGTTAATTGGACCTTTGGGTGCTAAAAAGGAACCAACAGGTATTAAGAGATCTCACTGGGTTTTCGAAGATGGTGTTTTAAAAATTAAAAAGATTCAAATTAGTCCTGAAGATAGTTTCAATGGAGCTATCAAAGATATTGAACTGTTAAAAAATTAGATACATTATTTAGTTAGTTCTTCTTCCAGCCAAAAAACTTGATGAGTGAATAAATAAGCAGATTAATGTAACTACTTTAGCAACCCACCAAATATGTTGAACAGCGAATGAACAATAAGTGAATTCAAAATCCCATGAATTTTCAGTTTTATTGAAATGTCCTGTTACTAAACCTGTTTGACCATCAAATTCTCCCATCATTGATTGTACTACGATTTCTCTAATAGGTTTTTTCGATATATTCAATGATTTTTCTTTTGATCCTACCCATTCATCACCAATCTTATTATACCAGCTATCACAACCATAATGATCATGTCCAGTAAGAATAATACCATTTTGATCATCATTAGGGAAAACAATATCTAAAACTTTTTGAGTTGTTTCATAAAGTAAATGATTTTGTGATCTTAATTTACCATTTTTATATGGTTCAGGTTCATAATCTTCATAATAAATATGTTCTGGACCATCTTTACATAAACCGTCTTTTTTATAAAATGGAATATGGGTTAATAAGATAGTTGACCCATTAAATTTTGGATTTTCAATTTCTTTAAGATAATTAACAAATTGCCAAGTATAATCTCTAAATTCTTCTTGTAAAGCAGGACCTTCTAAAGTTAAAGAATCAAGTACAACTAATCTCCAAGGATTTGAAGAATTTAAATTATAATTGATCACATAATTATTTTGACCAAATAAAAGATGAAATCTTGCCATATGTTGCCATGTAGCATCTCCACTATAACCAATATCATGATTACCAGTTAAATTAATAAATAAAGGTTCATTGAAATTAAATTCATTATTTTCTGGGTATACCCAATCGTAAACATCATTATAAACTCTTGATTTGAATCTTTTTAAAGGGTCCATATTAGTTTCTTTTGAAAGCCAATTTCTCCAATCATAATCTTGATGATTTTCAAATGTATCAATAACTGTCTTTTTATATTCCAAAGAACGTGGGAATAATCTTTCAACAAATCTATGAGATCTATTGTAGAATTCTGAATCATAAATCCATTGTGATGAAAATAAATCCCCCATAACTGCAACATGACTTGGATTTAATCTTGATTTCATTATTGAATAAATATGTCCTAGGTAATAATCATTCCCATAATTATCTAGTCTTTTAATATATTTTGTGGATGGCCAATTACCATTGATTTGAGGATCTCCAAACGTTAACATATTAATATCACTTGTTGACTTTGGAGATTGCAATTTTGGGAAATTAAGTAATAATCTATCAAGAATCTCTTGAGGTAAATTGTTTAATATATCTACCGAAGATTGTAAATGATTTGAACCATCACCAAAATCATGCCACTTACATTGCAGTTGTTCATTTAAAATATCCGGATAGAAATAAATAAACCCATTTAGTAAAATAGTTATAAGAGTTAAAACTCTTTTAAATATTTCAAATGGTGTCATATAAGTTGATTAAACTCAGTGGAAGAAAAAGAATCGCGATCGAGCGTGAGACAGAGAGAGAGAGACAGAGAGAGACAGTTGCTAATTTCATCTACATGTGTATATATTACGTAAAGTATGTTTAGGTAACTAGTATCGAGACCATTACATAAAAGAAATAAAACAGTTTAATTGTTTTCATTCATTTTAACCTTTAAAAAGGTTCTTATAATGCTTCATTTAAAGTATTATTTAATCTTGAAACTTTAGCTGAGATGGATAAATCAACGGTTTTATCACCAACTTCAACGACTAAACCACCTAAGATATCTGGGTTAACAACGTTATTAACTTTTAAAGTTTTACCACCTTCAGTTACAAATGAAGATTTACCAATTGCAGTTTGTAATCTTCTTAAGATTTTACTATCTAAAGGTTTAGCAGAAGTGATTTTAGCTTCAACAATTCCTTCATGGGCATCATTTAAGAGGGAGAATTTTTCATAAATTGATTTAAATTCACCTAATCTATTATTTTCACTTAATACAGTTAAGAAATTAGTTAAGGATTTATCTAATTTTAAATTGTTTGAAATGGTATCAATAACAATACTTCTATCATCTTTGGTTAAAGCTGGATTTGCTAAATATTCTCTAACTTTTTCATCTTTTTCAATTAATTCGTTAACTTTAGTTAAATTTTGGAAAGTTTTTGATACTGAGGAATCTTGAACTGATGCTGAATATAAGGCATTAGCGTAAGTACCATCAACTCCAAATAATTGAATAGGTGGCTTAACAGCTTTGGTGGCGGTGGCCATTGAACGTAACATCATTTTAGTACCCAACATCTTGAATGGAATTTAAAAAATGAAAAGTTTATATAGAAACAAATGCTCAATTTTGTCGATTTCGGTGAAGTGCATTTTCTGAAAAAAATTCTCAACACTTATTGGCGGAGGAGGTTTACGCTATGTGCAATACCCGTCTCAGTACTTTTCAGTCTGGGAACACTGCGAATTTGGAAAAAAAGCGTTAAAAAAAAAATTTTGTATAGTTAAATTGATTAAGTAATAGAGATATCAAATGTTAACTAATTTCACTGGAAGGATATCATTCCAAACATTATTACCAGTGAATAAGGTTGGAAATATTTTGGTACGAGGATTGAAAACTTCATCAAGACTTTCAAATAATTTATCAACAACATCATTACCTCCACAAAATGATGGGAATAATTCAGATTTAACAGATCTTGAAAAAAGAGATGAAATTTATAAACGTCAAAGAAAATTAGCTTCACAACAAGTCAAAGTTAAGACTTATGCCAGAGGGCACGCATTCCCAGGTTCAACACATTTTAGAAAACCAATTCATGATCATTTATATAAAGGTAGACCAATTAAAGAATTAACTACAACTAAAAAGCAAACATCAGGTAGAAATAATACTGGTAAAATTACAATTAGAGGTAGAGGTGGAGGTCATAAAAAGAGAATTAGATTTGTAGATTCTCATAGATTAGCTCCAGGTAAACAAACAGTTGTAAGAATAGAATATGATCCAAATAGATCAGGACATATTGCATTAATTAAACATCATGAAACAAATGAGTTATCATATATTTTAGCATCTTCAGGTCTTAGAAGTGGTGATGAAGTGGAATCTTTCAGAGCTGGATTACCACAAGATTTTCTTAATGAAATGAAACAAAATAATAATGGTGAAATTGATGAAGCTTTATTAAATGCTAGAATAATGCAAAGAGGTAATTGTTTACCTTTAAGAATGTTACCAGTTGGTAGTATTATTCATAATATAGGTCTTCATCCAAATGGTAGAGGTCAATTAGTTAAATCTGCTGGTACTTTTGCAAGACTTTTATCAAAACATCCTGAAAAATCTAAAGTTGTTGTAAGATTAAGTTCTGGTGAACATCGTTATATTAATATGGAATGTCATGCTACTTTAGGTACTGTTTCTAATAAAGAACATCAAGCTGTTCAATGGGGGAAAGCTGGTAGAAATCGTCATAGAGGTTTTAGACCAAGAGTAAGAGGGGTAGCTATGAATGCTGTTGATCACCCTCATGGTGGTGGTAGAGGTAAATCTAAATCTAATAAAGTATCTCAATCTATGTGGGGTCTTAAGAAATTTGCTAAAACTAGAAAATTCAAAAATGTTAATAAATTTAAAGTTAAAGATAGACCAAGACGTTAAATTTCTTGTTAATTCATGTATATAAATATATCTATAAATTAATTATTTATCCAAATAAATTATTTGATTTACATATTTGTAAGAATGGTGATTCTGGTGCTGTTATTTTAATTACTAGTAAGCAATATAAATATTTAATGCTTCCTGATAATCCTTTTAAATCACCTGTATAAAAAACAATTATATCAATAAGAATTACAATTATTATTGAAATTGTTAAGAATATCATCTGATACCTTATGAAAAATCGTCTTATCCGATCTGTCAAGATATAATTCCATACTAAATAGGCTACCTTACTAATTATTAACTGATATCTTGAAACTATAATTCTAGGCACTTCTTGTACTGAACCGTAATTAGTTCCAATATTAGATCGTGAACTAGACTGTGGAGGCGAAGGTGAAGATCTATGAATAGGTAGTAATGGTTCCATTTCGTTGTGTCTACTAAGAATCCCCTGAAGGTAACTTTTTGTGGTTCTATTGTTATCGTCGCCTGGAGTGTGAAAGTCATTACTTCCTACACTAATTGTATCCGACAGAGAATAGTCGTTTAATAATGATGCTTCAGTTGCCAATTGATCCAATTGGTCTATCAAAGCCTCGTCTACTGGGCATGATGTCATTTGTGTTGTAGTTAATTAAGTTGTTTCGATTTCAATTTTTTTTTTTGCACCCAATTAATTGCTTTGTACATTTTCAATTTTGAGAATTGTTTAATATTTATATTCAGTTATAATTTTAAGGGGTTCTATTTACACATACTACAAAGATACCATATCGTCATAATCATTTTGAATCAAGTCATCTACAAGATAACCCTGTACATTACATATTTGGTCGTAACAAGGTTCAACATAAATGAATTTTAAGGCATTTTCGATGTTTGCACCAAAACTTACTTGGTCTCTTTGAAATAATTCACATTCCATAATATCAAGGATGAAAACGTCTTTCTGACTATTAAATCCTTTATCGAAATCACTTAATAATTCATATTTGTTTAGGTACTTTAAATCGGCTTCTTTGATAAGTATTAAATTATTCAACGTATTCTCTGTTAATCTTTGTCTAAATTTTTGTTCGAATTCGACTATAGTGGGTCTAAATGGGAACCTTGCGAGTATTTTATTTTTAGAATCAGAAAGAATAGCCGTTATATCATTATTTTCTGTAGTCTTTAAGAATTTAAATATTCTTAATATGGCTGTATTGCCCAATATATTTTTCTTATCCCTAACAAAATGCTTGATACATGGATTGCAGAAATGTGGATTGGACAATTCTTCCATAACACTCGATAATAACCAACTATCTTGCAATATCAAGGGGAAATCGATCTTGACCATCTGTGCTAGAATATCATCACCAACAAAACTCAGAAAAATTTCCACTATTCGCGCGTCTTACACCTTAAGTACTTTCTTCATCACTATTAACTTTTCTTTTCTTTTTCATTTTTGATAATCTTTCAATTCTTTTGGTTTCTCTTTTAATCTTTTGTTTTTCAACATCTTTTTCATCAGATTCTTCCTCAAATATCTCTTTGAAGATTTCTAAGTATTTCTTTTGATGCTTAATCTCACTTAATCTAACTATCAACGTATCAAATGCGAAGAGTATCTCTAGATCCTCGAATGATTTCTTTTTAACACCAGGTTTATCTTCCAAATTAAAGATGTTTGATAAAGAACCCGAGCCATTGTACTTGGTTAAATATTGTCTCAATTCTTGCGATAATTTAATCAATTCTTTTGGATCACTAATGAAATTAGCTTTATTTGAGTATCTAGTACTAAAGTGAGTTAAAATTAATCTTGGACAGTTCATAAATCTAGAAACATTAACTGCTTCAATCATTGTAGAATGCTTTTTGGAAATAGCTTCTTCAATCAATTCATTGTCTAATGAGGATTCATGGATTAAAAGATCTGTATCTTGACCAATATCAATAAATTTAATATTGGGTCTTGTATCACCAGAATATGATACTTTAAAAGTTTCACTTTGATCTAATTTGAATTTGATACTTACAGAGTATGACCAATAACAATGGATTGCTCGACACGTTTGGAAATTGTCTATGTTTAAATCATTGAATAATTTAGAAATTGAATTATGATTCAATGGTTTCAAATTACTTCTTGAATTTTCTAGTAAAACTTTATTTTGATCAAAATTAGTTTCAAAATCTTCAATTGAAATTCTATTATATTCGGGAACTCTATCTTTTAAAAAATCTTCACAGCTAATGTAATTGATTCTATTTAAATCAATCATAGGATTATTTTCTAGTTTATACCATTCATTTACAAAATGATCATATTGCCATGGAGTCACCAAATGAAGTATCTTGTTGTTACTTTGATTGGTAGAAAACCACTTGGTAATAACCGAAATTAAGCCTAAATGATGATCTGCGTGTAAATGACTTAAATATATCATACTCAATTCTTTAAATATCGTTTC
Organism: Yamadazyma insecticola; assembly: GCA_030571995.1. Lineage (NCBI taxonomy): Eukaryota > Fungi > Ascomycota > Pichiomycetes > Serinales > Debaryomycetaceae > Yamadazyma > Yamadazyma insecticola. The sequence goes on from JAJLZB010000018.1 coordinate 171,715, forward strand.
ATATTGGTTATCATGACCAAATGTTCTAAGTAAAGAAGCTAAAGTATTTTCTCCTCCATCAAGTAAAATGGATTTATATTCAATAACTCCATCTTCATTTTTAAAAGGTATTCTAACCAAGTTGGATAAGACGTTTCTGTGGATTGATGGTAATGCCGATCCTGTACCCAAAGTAGTAACTTGAACATCATCTTTCAATGAATTTGAAGGTGAAGACAATTGTAAAGGTAAAGGATGTGTATCTATTGTATCTGATTTATTGGTTTGAGGCAAATTCAAAATTCCAATATGTTCATCATACAATGAAGACCAATCGTGTTTGTAAATGGAAGTTTCATCCATGTCCACACCCTCTGAAGTTATATTCATTTTTTGTAACTGATGCAATTTATTTATGTTTCCAGAGGATACTGATGTGTATGGCTCACTAAATGGTAAATTAAAGTTACCTTTCTGTAAAGCTTTCAATTTCAAAAGACTCACATTGAAAGTTTGGAAAACCAATGTGTTGTTACAAAGTTTAGAATGACTTATTACATGTTGACAATTATCTGGAAACTTTTTGATAAATTCAATATAATTAGACAGTTCATAATCAATATCATCTCCTAATAAATGATAAACCAACCCGATTTCCTCATTACCTAGTTCCGCTTCATTAGATTTGAACCATTCAGTACATGATAAGGTATTTTCTAAATATTTTTGATCGGGGATATCTAAAATTAATAATTTCTTGAAACTCTTGGATTCTCCAATAACTTGCTCTGGCCTTATGGTAATACCTCCAGGACTTGTGACAGACTCACCTTGGGTTAAACGTCTAAAATCTAATCCTGGCTTTATACCTAAGCTTTTAGCAGCATTAGGGTCAAACTTCCCTCTAATAGGTAAAAATCTAACCAAATAACTTAATGATGGTTGATCTTTTATTTGGATATCTAAGTCCGATATGGATACATGAGTATGGATATCATTATCAGCAGGGTCACTTTTATATGACATTGGGTCAGAATCGTTGACTTTAGAAGTATCTAATGGGAACATTAAAGAAACCAACTTCTTTAATTGACGATTAATAATAGATTGAGACTCTTGATTGATGGAATCATATTGAATTTTAGGAGCTATTTTGATTGGATTGATCACCAAATTACTATCAGCGATAAGCTTATCATCTATTTGTGGTTCAATGATCTTAATTTCGACACCTTTACGAAATACAAAATACCTCCAAGTGGCTACAATATAATTCAAGATTTTACTTGAATTAGTGAAAACTTCAACGGATTTTTTGGTAGAATCACTTATCGTTAAGAAAAGACCCGGTAACCCACCGATCTCTGACCATTGAGTCAAGTTCCCAGTTAAAAACATCCCCTTTAGTTTCCCTAATCTAAATCTATTCTCATTCAAGATTCTTTGAGTACCTTCAGGAACTTTACCGAAAAAGTATCTATATCCTTCTCTATTAGTTAACATTATCAACGGGTGACTCGAGTCAAACGTTTTATGTGAGATGGTTGTTACAGAAAACATTGTTGTTGTAAATTTAGTGAAATCGGCAAATTTATTATAATCGTTAACAAAATCAGTGAAAGATTGAAATATTTTTGGGTTAATTGAATGGGCTCCTGTAAGATTATTAGCCTTATAGTTCTTTCTTCTCGAGTGAAAACGGATTTGTTGGGTTTTTACAGGTGATAGAGAAACTCTCACCTTGAACTTCGCTCGGACTTGTGCACTATAATGAGAAGTCACCGTGAATTATATATATATATATATTTAAAGCGAGTAAGCGATTTTTCTGTATGGTGTGTATTTGTCTATAGTTGATTATTTGCGATGGGTCGTGCGCGAGTGTCATGCTCGCTCTTTGATAAGGTGTACCTAATTGTGTACCCCATCATTCACTTTACTACACTCCTTCTTAACCGTGCTTTTGTCCCCCCCATTATTTATGGACGACTTAATCAACACGGGTAAAATTCTGGATTCTGATATCTCCGACCTAATAGAGTCGTTGGCCAAACAGTATCAAGAATTCTTCACAAGCAAAAACCTGGCTGCTAAACGAAGTGATAGCACTATTTTTTCATATGCAAAATATGTTCCTATACTTAATAGATTCTTACCAGCTTTAGATGATAAACAAAAATTGATAAATCTGTTATTAGAACAACAAAAGGTAGCTACCTCTTATCAGAAGTGGTATGATATCTCGGCCAAATTAGATGAACTTTTAGATAATAATGCATTTAAATTGAACCCTGAATCCGATTTGTATGACTATGATTTGATTTTTAATAATTTAGCTGAAATGAGACTGGCTAGATTAAATAAAGACTATAAAGTCTTATTGTATTTGATTAGGACAAAATGGATTAGAAATGTGGGTAATATTTGCAATATCAATTTATATAGAAATTCCTTTGTTGGTACTAAAAGATTGATAAATGAATACATTGAGGAATCAAAACTCTGTCTTCAGTATCTTGTCAATGATGAAAGTGTTAATTTAGATGATAGATATCTTTTAGGTATGCTAATCCAAACAAGAAAGAATATTGGTAGAACTGCTATTGTTTTGTCTGGTGGTAGCACTTTTGGGATGTTTCAAATTGGTGTTTTAGTTTCATTGTTGGAATTGAATCTTCTACCTAGAATAGTTAGTGGTTCATCTGCTGGTTCTATTGTTGCGTCTATATTATGTTGTCATAGTAACGAAGAAAATAGAGACCTTATTGAATCTTTAAGCTATAAAAACTTTAATATTTTCACCAAAAGTACCGATCCATCAACTCCTCCACCAGCTCAAACCAATAAATTCCAAAGTTTATTAAAAAGTTTAAGTCATTTACTAAAATACGGTACCTTATTTGATAATGAAGGTTTAAAAGAAACAATAAGAGAATACGTTGGAGATTTAACTTTTAGAGAAGCTTATAATAGAACCGGTAAAATTTTAAATATCACCGTTTCTCCTGCTTCATTGCATGATCAAACAAGATTATTAAACTATTTGACAGCTCCCAATTGTTTGATTTGGTCTGCTGTATGTGCATCTTGTTCATTACCTGGTGTTTTCCCTTCATCTTCAATTTATGAAAAAGACCCTAAAACCAATAAAATTCAAAAATGGAATAACAATTCTTCATTGAAATATCTCGATGGATCTGTTGATAATGATTTACCCATAACAAGGTTACTGGAAATGTTCAATGTTGATAATATTATTGCAGTCCAAGTGAATCCTCATGTTGTACCAATATTGAAGATTTCTGTCTCAAACTCAGGTGGTGTAGTAGAAAAGGAAATTACCAATAAATTAAAAGGATTACTTAATAACGTATATGATTTTTGTACAAGTGAAGTCATTCATTATTTGCAGGTTTTAAATGAAATAGATATCTACAAGAACTTATCTACCAAAGTTGTGTCTATTTTATCGCAAGAATATTCGGGTGATATAACTATTTTACCAGATTATCAGTTAGATGATTTCACTAAAATATTTGTTAATCCTACTCCAGAATTCATAGCAGATTTTATTATAAGAGGTGCAAGAGCAACATGGCCAAAAATGACAATTATTCATAATCATTGTGGTGTTGAATTCGAATTAGATAGAGCTATTACCACTTTGAGAGGGAGATCTATTAGTACTTCTAAGTCAACCTTCAATAACTCAATAGTTAATAATATCAAATCTGTAGTTAGCAATGAATCAGGAGGAAGCTATAATAGCAGTTTCAATTCTAATGGTCAGGATGAGGAAAACTATTTCAACCTGGCGGATGCCAATTATAGCTCAAATCCTGTTACACCTGAAAGAAGAAGAATTCCTTCTCTATTTAAAAATATTCCTAAAATTAAAAGACACAATTCTTTAACATCGGGTGCATTTACAACAAGAGGATCAATTGGGAAGCAGAGGAATTCAATAAGTACAACTCAGCCTGCTGGTTCCAAACAGTATCAAAGTGAAGGTCATAGAAAGGGGAAGTCTTTTACTTCCTTGAGTGCCATGGAATATTCGACACCAAAACGCTCGAATGATGGTGTTCCTAAATCAGCAAAGGGATCAGTTGATAATCAATCGAAAAAGAAAATCAGTTTCGAAATCGAAAAGCAAAATCTTAGGAAAGCTAAGAGTTCGGGTAGTTTCCGTGCAGGTCTAGCTAATGAAAGTCCAAGCCATCGACTGTTAAAATACCAAAGTGAAAGGGTACCGTTTTTCAAAGGAAACCCTTACGCCGAGTCGGAAGAAGAAAACTTTTTTGTTACAGCAACTAAATTAGATTACAACACTTCTAATGGATTGAATGAGGTCAGCAATATAAACACTCCGAGTAAGGAATTATCAACCGATTCAATTGAAGACGATGAAGATGCCGAAGAATATAACGAAGAACTCAAGGAAGACAATGCAAAAGACGATGAAGGAGTTGGATCGGCCGAAATGGACTTGGACTATGAGGAACAAAATAACGATTCTAGATATGAACAACTTGAAAGAGAAAATGCCAATTTACCGAAAAGATCCAATGCCAATTCGTTATCCAATTCATATATTGGATTGAATAGATTGAAAGATGCTAAAATGAATAGGTCTGGTACCAGTAGCTCCAATAATAGTCTCCAAGATTACAATACTCAAATGAAAACATTAAATTCACCTGATGTTAGAAGAGCCTTAATGAAAAGTGCCAAAGAAAATAGAATTCATTTCGATATAAGAAGTGAAGATAAAAGCAATGATTATGACGATTATGAAGAAACCGATGATGATGAAGGAGAAGAAACCGACAAATATGAAGGGGCCCATGAAAGTGATAGAAACCACAGTGGGAATGGAAGCAATAATGAACAAGAAAACGATCAACAAGAAAACGATCAACAAGAAAACGATCAATAAGAAAACGATGGGAATGAAGGGGGTTAATAAAGAAAATATATTTATTCGTTTATTTATTTAATTTATATATCAAAATATAATTTTTTCTAGTGTTCTTGAAATAGACTAAGTATACAAGGAATCAACATACCACCGAAGACGTAGATCAGTTGATTTAAATCGATATTGTCCGATAAAAGATGAGTGATTATGTAGATGAAATTACCACTACTGAAAAGTAATAAAACACCGATCAAAAACAGATCGGAGTTGATCATTGAAAGAATTATCCATGTAATTAACGAAGATAATGGAGTTGTCAATGCAAAGACAAGCAAATGGAATTTAATAATTGTAGTATCAAGTTTCTGAGTTAATAGTAAACAACATAAACTGAAAGCAGTTGGTAATTTATGAACAATAATAATAACAGCAACGAGATAACTAATATCATCATTTTTAAAAGCAGAACCCAAACTAATTCCATCTACCAAACCATGTAAAATCAATGCTAAAGTCAAAGATGTTTGGAAAATACTTTTAAATAATTGTACCTTAGAGGTTGTAAGTGATGATTCGTTTGATCCTGCTAATTCATAAGATCCGGCATCATCGACCATAGATTCTGTAGCTTTATCGATGGCAAACATCAAAACAAACCCAATCAATAAACTATATCCAATGTAGATTGAGTTAGAAGTATCAGAACTAGTTATCGTTTCTATACTCTCTGGTAAGATTAAACAAAGTGTAGCACTTATGAGTACTCCTACACTAAATAAAGATGCCAGTTTAATTCTCTCTTCCGTAAGGTACTCTGATTTGGTCAATGGGGCCAAACTAACTCCAAAAGTTAGAATCCCCATGACTATACCTATCAATATAACACCCAATAGTTGCATAATAGTTTAATTTTTCGCATCAGATTTTGATCTCGAAATATATAGGTTAACCATAACATGTTAAGAAGAGCTGCCACTACCATTAAACTCACGCCAGAGGATATACTGGAATACGATAAAAGCGTAAGCAAGCATCAGAATCTTAACGAATCGAGCTATTTAAAGGATGATCATTTGCAGGAACAAATGAATGAACCTGATGTTTCTATCAGTTATAAGCAACAACAATCAAGAAATGATAGGATGGGGGTCAGAAATCCATGAAATTTTGCTTTAAAATTATTGCTAATGTCTAATTTTTTCATAGTATTTATGTTATATAGATTCTATATTATTCTTCGAATTCATAATTTTATATAATTATATGTATATTTTTGATTAAAATGGATTATTTCTTGTTCAATGATTTTCTTTTCAACCATTTATCCCTGGATCCAATAACTTTGTTTTCTGATTTGGGTACTAATTTACCATTATTCGCTTCCAAAACTTTAACATGAACTGGACCTTTCTTTATTATTGATTTGTTTAATCTTTTTAATTGTTTCAATTTTTCTAATTTAATTTGCTTTTTCATTTCAGCATCCATCTCTTCCATCTTTATATGTTTGTTCTTTGGTTCTTTTTGTGCTTCTACATTGTTAACTGAGTTTAAAATATCATCTGGTAATATATCTGGTAATTCATCATCTTTTTGTTCAGTGCTTTGTTTTTGCTCTTTTTCACGCTTTAATCGTTGTTGTTCTTGATTATATAAATCTTGCTGTTTTCTTTTCTCCCTTTCTATTCTTTTCTTCTCTTGCTCTATTCTTTTACGTTCTTTTTCTTCATCAAGTTTTTGTTGCTTAGCTTTACCTGTTGATTCCTCTTCTGGTGCTTCATCACTATCGCTATCACTACTCTCTTCATGTTCTATTGGTGTAGGTATGTTCTCCCTTATTTCTGGAGCAGCCTCGTCGTCCCCATCTTCCAGAAACTTTTTCTTATTGGCTTTACTTTGATTTCTAGTTAATGCCATTTATACTCTTTGATTGTTGTAAGATGCTCATCTCTACTTGTAAATCCAAAAGGGCGTGCGCGAATCCGCAAAAAAAAAAAAAAGAATGGCTGCGAAATTAGTTGTTTGGCTCTTTATTAAGAAACCTATATAAGTACACTATCTACACTTCTGGAACAAAACTATTGACTCCGTATTGTCTCCATTTGGTTTTCAAAGGGTCATTTTGAACAATGATTTTGAACCTCCTTTCTATTAATGCAAGGGTATCTGTATTGATGGCCATTCCATCCACTATCAATTTATCCAAATTTAATTTACTTTGGAATAAACTTAATAAACCAATCCCGTCAATTGAATTAAAACTTAAATCTAAACTTTTTAAATATATATTTTTGATTGATTTGAAATCATTACTGAAAAACTTTAATGATGAACTATCCAAATTCAAGTTTATTAAAGATAAATTGACTAAATTAGGAACTAAATCAAGAATATCTTTTAAATTTATTTTATAGACATTATTAAATAAATCATTCTTAAAGTAGATGAAATTTGAATAGCCTAGGATCAAAGTTTCTAAATGTTTATTGACATTAATGCAGTTAAGAAGTTTTAAAAGTCCATTATTTGATAATGAACAAGAATATAAGTCTAAATACCTCAAATCTTGTAGACTTTTAAAATCATATGGTTGATATTCAGCTAAATTTAATGAATTTGCAATAGAATATTCTCTGAATGTCAATCTTTGTAATTGGAAATCAACTGGGTAATTAATTAAATTATTTAGAAAATCTTTAAATGTCAATGATTTATTATTTTCTAGTACTAAACTCAGTAAATTAGTAATTTTTTGAAGAAAAATACCTAAAAGATGTTGAATATTGGTAAAATTGAAATTTGCAAAAATGAGTGTTGATAAGTTTTGGAATTTATATTCCAATAATGGAGGTTTTATAGAATTTGCAGGATTATTGATAAGGATTAATGACCTCAAATTACTAAAATCTTCCCTCAAATTAATTTTTTTCAAAACTTGTTTATTTGATATGGGTAATGAACTTTGCTTAAAATTTTGAAAAAAAATCTCTAAATGATTCAAATTAGGGAAAATTTCAATTAAATGATCAATGGGAGATTGACAAATAAATTTCAAATAATTAATTTGTTTAAAATCAAATCTAAATGAAAATTTATCAAATTTAGATATTAAAGTTTCAAAATTAAAGAAATTATTCAATATTATTAATCTTGCTAATTTATAATTATCTTGAATTAAATTTGATATAATTTTCCAAAGTTCAATTTCATTTGTAACATTGATTATTAAAGTATTAAATTTTTTATATTTTCGTAAAATTTTCCCATTTTTAAATTCATTAAATGATACTCTTGGTTTTAATGAGATATTTTTATACAAAAAACTTAAATTTAAAAGGTTTAAATACCATTTTTTAGAAACTAATTGACATTTTAAAACATTTTTCATGGATAATTGATTAAATATATTTTCAATAATATCAAGATTTAAATAATCAAAAGGATCAGTAGATGAAGCAATTATTGATTCTTGATGAGCAATTTTTAATTTTGAATAATTATCTTTTAAAACTTGCCATTGATTTTGATTAAATTTTATATTTGGATTAGTTGATTTTAATTTTCTAACTAATTTAATAGCTTTTTCATAAATTTTTATAGCTTTAATATTACTCTTTAATTTTGTATAATTTTTACCAATTCTTAAATAAGCTTTTAAATCTAAAGGATTTAAAGCAATGATTTTATTACTATCTTTCAAAGAATAATCTAATAAATTCAATTTTTCATAACATGCAGCTCTTTGATCTAAAATAGAAGTTAATTTAGGGTGAATTGATTTACCAATAATTGGGATTTGAGGAAGATTATAAGATTTTCTAATTAATTTTATATCTAAAGGAGAATATTGACCAATCAGTTCAATCACTTCAGTATATGAAGCCAAAGCTTTCTCAAAGTCTTTGGATTTAAAGTAAAGTCTACAAAGTTCCAATTTATCATTTATTAATGATTCACTCATAAAGAGAGAGAGAGAGACCTAACGCGTAAAATTGACGCAAAAATATTTCGTACAAAGACAGAAGCAGCGAATAAATTTAATTTTCCGAAGAAAAAAAAAAAAAAAAAAAAAAGGGCAAAAATCAATTCTTCGTCTACAATAAAAATATACAAATAATATTACATTACATTAAATACATTAATTACATTACTTACATTAAATAATCCGGTGTTTTTCTTTTTCTTATATATACAAACAGGACACCTAAAAGAAACCTATTGAGGAAGCAGTAAAGGATAAGAAAGAAATCAATGAAATTCCTTGGGTTTGATAATTTATTTCATTTTAACCTTTTTGCTTGTAAAATATTGGAAAATATTAAAAATTGCCTTATTTTAACAATCAGTGTATTTTTGATTATTTTATAATTACAAAGAAAAGACCCTTCCCTTGTTAAGCAAAAAGCATGGAAATAATATAGTGAGGGGCGCCCCAGGAACAAACACATAACCATAATCTTTCTTTTTCCCAAAAATTTTTATAGGAAATTTCTATTCTTTGCTGTACTACCCCTTTGATTTTTACATGTGCTAATTATTCAAGAGAAATTTAAGCTCAGATCAACTATCAAATATAATAAGTTGAATCACTTAGTTGCCTTAAATCGCCTTAAATTGCTTCATATTTTTTAATTTTACCTCATCTTATCTATCCTACTAGTGACACTATCCAAATCTTTAAATCTCATTTTTAAGCAATATGGACACATCAAATGCTGACATCTATGACAATCGAATCTTTTTGCATAGTCTAAATCATTTAGATTATTAACTATTACATCTTTGGCAATAGATCCATAACTTTGACCACATTGACAGCAATACCATTGACAAATATCCTGTGGTTTCTTACTCATGACTCTTTCTATAATTTCTTCCTACTATATTATGCGGGTATGTATTTGAAAAACTGGTGTATTTTCCCCCCTTTCTTAAATAAATTTTATATATTTGATAAATAAAAAAAAAAAATGGTCGATGCCAAAAAAGAATTCAATAAATTAATATGACCCGTCAATTTTTTTTTTTGAAGGATTTCGGGCCTTATATAAAATAATCTGTTTGATAAATTACTTTATTATATTTTATTTTATTTTATTTTATTTTTTTTTTTTTTTTTTTTTTTTATT
>JAJLZB010000019.1:0-179731 GCA_030571995.1 Yamadazyma insecticola
TTTCAATGGTTCTTTTATCGATACCACCACATTTATAGATTAAATGACCGGTGGTGGTAGATTTACCAGAATCGACGTGACCAATAACAACAACGTTAACGTGAGTTTTTTCTTTACCCATTATGAATTAATTTAAAATTAAAAAAGTTAAGAGGAAAAAAAAAAAAAGGGAGAGAAGGGGATTTTTAAATTAATTTAAGTGAAACGTATGGGAAAAATTTTATTTACACAAAAACGCATTTCCGCGGTCACAGCCCATCGGGGCATAAGCCCCGACAATTTAATTTAATTGATGCAAAATTACCAAAATAGTTAATGAATGTTAACAGGAACATTCATTTAATGCCTTTTTAATGCCTTCTCTTTTTAATGTTTCCTTCATAACCAATTTCGAAATTGAAATTATCAATTTCATTAATATTTTCACTTTCAGCACTACTATTTAATTTTGTATCAGAAGTTAATAATTTACCAAACCTTTTCTTACCAGAAAATTTCTTTGGTGAAGGTAATGTAGGAGTATCATTTATATCATTACTTTCATTATCATTTTGATTAATTAAAAATTCATTATTTTCATTAAATGAATAAAATAAACACCAATTTAAATCTTTTAAATCAGGTAATTTAAAATTATAATAACTTAATTCAATTAATTCAAAAAAATAATTTAATGATAATATTGGAATTTTCCAATTTTTACTTGCATTAATTTTATTCTTTGTTGAAATTGAATTAATTGAATTAAATGGACAATTTAATAAATTTAATCTTTTATTAAATAATGATTTTGATAATTTATTTTTAAAAATATTAATATTAATAATTAATAAATTAGTTTTTGAATTAAAATTGTCTTGAATTTTAAATCCAATTAATTCAATTATTTTTGTTAAATGTAATAATTCAATACCTTTAAATCCACTTAATGATATTGAATATTTATTTTTAAAATTATTAGGTAATTCAATTGATTTAATTGGATTACTCCAATCATCATTAATTAATTTATTATAATAAATTGATCTCTCTATAAACCATTCAGTTTTAATAATTGTATTTTTATCATGATCTATTGATTTATTACCAAATGGTATTAATAAATAATTATAATTATTATTAATATCAGTTATTTCACCTCCATTAGATTTAATAATATTTTTTAATATCTCTGATTGTTTTTCATTAAATCCATTTAATTTAAATATTATATTTGAAAAAATTTGATTATCTAAATTAATTGAATTATTTTTAAAAGTTGATTTAATTTGTTTAGGTTGTAATTTAGGTTCTGGATTCATAATTGAATCCCATATTGAACTTGAACTTTTAGGTTTAATATTTGATTTTGAAATTGTTAATTCTTCTTGATTATAAATAATTTCTTCATTATCTTTATTAATTTCATTATATTTATTAATAAAAAATTTATCAAAAGGTAAAGAAGCTTTTCTTTTATAACTTTTCAAAATATATGCTGGATGTAATACAGGAATCTTCCATTCCAATGCTTTAGTATACCTTTTACCATTAGTTACATTAGTAATTAAACAATCACAATGAGTAGTTAAAGATTGAGATATTTTACCACCATTTGATTCAATTAATTTTTGAAAATCTTCATTAAAATCATTTATACGAGATAAACAAATAAATAATCCATGGAAAATAGGTAATTGATAATCAATTAAATTAAAATTAATATTATTTAACCATTTTTCATAAATTAATTGAATTGTATCATCTTTTAAAAATATTATATCAGAACGATTATTTACCAGAAATATATACTTATCTGTATTAGTATTACCAACAATGAGGTATTTTACATCGCTCATCAAATCCAAATGATGGACACCACCCAATTGTACGATTTTTTCATCGATCTCTTGTCGTTTAATGGCAGGGATAGCCGTGCAACAGAACGTTAGACCTCGTAATGGTTTTGACATAGCGCGTAATTAAAGTTTTTGATTCAAGAGTTGATAGAGTAGAGGTGGTAGGACACGACCCAACGGCCTACACCCAAAGCTCAAACACTCAAAGCTCAAACACTCAACACCCAACACCCAAACACCAGACAAAAGTTAATCGGATTGCTAAAGTTAAATTCGGGACGGAAGCATCTTCGTTTGAATTCAAAAAGTGAAATATCAGATTGAGTCAAGTGAAATTTAAATGAAATTTCTTTTTTTATTTGTTTCCCTTTAGTCAATTTGTTATTAACCCCTAAATAATTTTACGAAATCGGTAAAATAAAAAACTGAAAAGAATGTATAAGGGGTTAGTTAAATTAGTTAGTCGTACGAGACACATTTATATAACATGACGTAGTTTTACATAAATTAAAATTTCACTTAAATGGAAAATTTTTCACTATTTCGAGATTATCTCAATTACCTAAATTACATCAATACAAAACAAATACTAAAATTTGATAAATTAAATTGAATATAAGAAATTAATTGTATTAAAACGTTATGACATGATTAAGTTTATAATAAGATACAATAAAGAAACTAAGAATAATCTTGATAATATATTTAGTAAATGAATAAACCTTTTAGTAAATGAAGTTGATGTTTTTAGTAATTAATAGTACTAATGAGGTAATACCTAATTTGGTAATATAAACAGAAACTGTTTAGGTCATTCCCTATAATAGATTATTTTTAATGTATTCAGTTCCAACGTATTATTAATGGTAAAGCTCATAATTTTTGTATGTCTGGTATCATAACTTCAGAGGGGTTTTGTTTGCCTGGTATCATAACACATCTTGTTTAATTTTGCAAAAGTAGCCCTTATCTATTAAAATGTAATAGAACTTTACCAGATACTATCCTTCCTCTAATTGTCAACTTACTTTGTTTGTTCGTTTGTTTGTCTTTACAATATCATTATCTCTTTTATGTCGCCGTACAAAACTCTTTTCCCACTTTAATCCCCAATACAATCTCTTCATTTTCCTATTTTAAATTGTTTGTTTTGGTTTGTTTACATGTTTTTATAAATAGAACAGGGAAAATAATTCTCAGTTAATAATTGCGTGGAAAAAAAAAATAAAAAAAAGAAAAAATTTTCGCCTCTCTCGTTCAAAACCCCCCTAATTATTTTTTTCGTATAAATTGAGTTCAAAATCCCCTTTAGTTTTTTTTTTTCTTATTATACTTTTCTTTATAAGAATTAAATCAATACACTCGCTTTAAATTTAATAATGTTCAAACAAGTTTTAGCTGCCTCCGCTTTAGTTGCTGGTTCTTTTGCCGCTTACTCTAACGATACCGTCATCACCACCGATGTTACCGTTACTGACTACACCACTTACTGTCCATACTCAACTGTTGTCACTGTCACCAAATGTGAAGAAGTCTGTAAACCAACTGTTATCACCGTTACTGAAGCTACCACCTTAACTGTTACTGGTGAATGTATTGTTCCAACCACTTACACTACCGAACAAGTTACCTCAACTGTTACCCCAGTTAAACCAACCACTGAAGCTCCAGTTGAACCAACCACCGAAGCTCCAAAAGAAACCACCCCAACCACTGCTGCTCCAGAAACTTCTGCTCCAACCACCGTTGCTCCAGAAGCTTCTACCTTCGAAGGTGCTGCTGCTAGAAACGTTGCCGGTGCCGTTGCTGGTGTTGCCGCTGTTGCTGCTGCTTTAATCTAAGTTTGATTACTTTGATTTATTTTTAATATATTAATTTTTTTTCGGTTACTTTATACCTCAATAAAAAAATCATTCAATTAATTTTTTGGTTTTATTAATTCGTTTATAAAAAGGTTTTCATTCTATATATTTTTTTAATGTAATTTTATTTATCGCTTCATTTGTTTTTGCTTCTAATTTAACCTTTTCAGTTAATATAATTGACTTTTACGATTGCTTTTGTTGTTTGTTCATATCTATTGTTTATTGTCCACTGTTTATTGTCTATTGTTTACCGTTTGAGGCTTTTTTCTCGTCTATTATTCGTTCCTTGGTGTCAGGTGACCCCCTTGTTTCATGTGAGTCATTATCGCTTCTTCTTCTATTGGCTGTCAAATAGAATTCCGTATTCGCGCTGTATTCCGTAAACATATTCCTATTCATCGCGCATCGCTCGCAACCTATTGACTCCATCGCTTCATCAACAATCTCATCTTGCATCTATTAACTTTAAATTCGATGCCACAATCTTCAAATTGTGGTAATAATTCTTCATGGCATTTAAAGTTATTACCATTTTATTAAATCCCAATTTTAAACTTGTTAAAATTTTCTTAAATTTGTTATTAAATATTTATAAAATTATAGATGTCACGTGAATTAGCGTTTTTCGCTTTTTTCACTTTTTTTTGCAACTCTTCCTCTTCTGGTGTAGTATATAATAGCCACACTTTCGTTAATTTTAATTTTTCCTTTAACTAAAGGCATCTGCATAATTCTTATAAATAAACGGTTTCCCAATTGTTTGCATCTCATTTAATTGAAAGAGGGAAAATTTTTTAAAACATGTTAAATTTTATATCAGATCCTTTACTGAGATTAAAATGGGGGTTTTTACCAGTTAGAAGAGAAGTTGAAGATGACGATGATATTCTTGAAGTAACAGATTCAGAGAAATTAGAACAAGTAGAACCAGAATTAAAATTAGAATATAGAGATGAAGCAGGTAGAAAATGGTATAAATTTTTTGATGAATATGAATATAGATCTAATAAATTTACAAGATCTAAACATAAATGGTATAAATGGTTTAATGAAAGTGATACACCAGCTGAAAGAAAATTAATTATGAAATTAGATGTTTTATTAACATTTTATTCAATGATGGCATATTGGGTTAAATATTTAGATCAAACTAATTTAAATAATGCTTATGTTACTTCATTAAAAGATGATATTGGAATGAAAGGTAATGATTTAGTTGATACTCAAGTACTTTTTAATGTTGGTAATATTATTTTCCAAATTCCTTTTATTTATTTTTTAAATGTTACACCATTAAATTATCTTTTACCATTTTTTGATATTGCTTGGTCACTTGTAACTGTTTGTCTTTTTAAAGTTGAAAATGTTCCAACTTTAAAAGGTTTAAGATTTTTAATTGGTGCTTTAGAATCTCAAGCTTATTATTCTTATCATTTCTTATTAGGTTCTTGGTTTACAGCTGATGAAATTAGTAGAAGAGCAATGGTTTTCTATTTTGGTCAATATTTAGGTGTTTTAACTTCAGGTTTATTATCTGGTGCCATTGTTAGAAGTTTAGATTTTGTTAATGGTTATAGATCTTGGCAATGGATTTTCATTATTGATGGTTTGATTTCAATTGGAGTTGGTTTAATTGGTATTTATGCTATCCCTGGTACTCCAAGAGATTGTTATTCTATTTGGTTAACTGATGAAGAAATTAAATTAGCAAGAAAAAGATTACAAAGAAATAATATTGGTACTCAAGATGAATCAAGTGTTTTAAAAAAACTTTTCTCTATTGAATTATGGAAATCTATTTTAACAAGTTGGGAAGTTTATATTTTATCTTTTTGGAATATTTTATGTTGGAATAATAATAATGGTACTTCAGGTGCTTATATTTTATGGTTAAAATCTTTAACTGATATTAATTCAAATGGTGAAGAAGTTCAAAGATATACTGATGGTAGATTACAAGATTTAAGTGCTTTAACTCCAGGTTTAGGTATACTTTGGTTAACTTTAGTTTGTTCATCAGCTGATTTATTCCATTCTCGTTGGGCTGCAATTTGTGGATCTCAAGTTTTTAATGTTTTAGGTAATGTTTTATTAGCTATTTGGAATATTCCTTTAGGTGCAAAATGGTTTGGTTTTTGTTTACAATATTTTGGTTGGTCAATGGCTCCTGTATTATATTCATGGCAAAATGATATTTGTAGAAGAGATCAAGAGAAAAGATCAATTATTTTAATTTTAATGAATGCTTTAGCTCAATCAACTACTGCTTTTATGGCTGTACTTGTTTGGAAAACTGTTGAAGCTCCAAGATATTTAAAAGGTTTTACTTTTACTGCATGTGCTGGTTTTACTTTATGTTTATGGACTTTTGTTGTATTATATTTCTATAAAAAGAATGAACGTAAACATGCTAAAGAAAATGGTATTGTATTATATAATTCAAATAATCCTAATGATATTCCTGAAGCTATTTCTTCAGGAAGTGAAGATGCAGAAGAAGAAGAAGAAAAAGAAAAAGAATTACAAGAAAAAGATTCAAATCAAGATTTTAAAATTGCAAATAATGATTTAAAAATTGATAATAAAATTTAATTAAAAACTATATAAACTTAATTTAATATAATAAATTCAAACTTTATTTAAATCTTTTTGAAGATCTTTCTCTTCAGAATCTCTACGAATAATACTTTGAACAACACTAGCATTTTCATCGAATCTTTCAGAAGATTTTTCATTAACAGTAATTTCACCATGATTAACTTTATTAATAGTTGAATAATCAGGACATAAAATATGACCTTTTCTACCAATAACGTACCATGGTAAATTAAATAATTCTTCCATACCTTCCAAAGATCTACCAGAGATTTCTGGAATAAACATATAAACCCAAACTAAAGCTAAAGCATTAATTGCAAAGAAAAAATAAAAAGCACCATAAGGTTCCATACTAAGCATCATTTTTGGTAAAGCTTTTGAATTACCATATTGATTAGCAAAATGTAAAACCATTGTTAAAGATTGAGCAAAAGATCTCATATGTAATGGGAAAATTTCACCACCAATTAAGTATTGCATACTATTAAATCCCATAGTCCAACCAACACCACTTAAATAAATTCCAGCCATAGCAGCTTTTGAAGCATTTAATTTAGAACCTGTTAAAGTAACATGTTCATGAGCAGCTTCAGGAACAATTCTCATAAATGTTGCAAAAAATAAAATTGATAAAGATTGAATTGTAATACCAATATATAAAGCTTTCCTTCTACCTAAGAAATCAATAATAAAGAAAGCAGAAATATAAGCAGAAATTAATTTAACAACACCTAAAACAGCAGTCATTTTTAATTTTTCAACACCTTTAATACCACTAAATGCAAATAATTCAGGAGCATAAATAGTAACAGCATTTGCACCAGACCATTGACCTAAAAGTTGCATTAAACAAGAAATAGCGAAAAATCTATAACGAAGTGATTTTGAAACAATCAATTGTTTAAATAATCCAATAATTTTATTACCCTTTTTAGCATCTTTTTCAATTTGAACTTGATCATTAATATCAGTTATTTCACCAATTATATAAGGATGATCATGAGGTAAATTTCTAAGTTTTGATAAAGCATTAATTGCATCTTCAGGTCTACCAACTTTAAGATACCATCTTGGACTCTCAATAGTAACTAAAAATGAACCAATTAAAGTTAAACCAGCTAAAACAATCTTCATTGAAGTTGGAACAACCCATTGAAGTCTACTTTCATTTGACATATGTAAAGCAGCACCATAATTAGCAAAATATCCCAACATAATACCAAAATAAACAGCACCTGCAAATATACAATTAGTCATACCTCTAATAGCTTTTGGTGTAACTTCTGACATATAAGTTGGTCCAATAGTTGTAGTTAAACCAATTGCAAAAACCCCTTCTAATAAACGTCCAGCGTATAATTGACCAATAGTTTTAGCAGTAATTTGAATAATAGCTGCAAATATCCAACAAATACAAACAAATTGTAAACTTCTAACTCTACCAATTTTATCAACTAAAAACATTGCAATTAATGATCCTCCAATACATCCTAATTGAACCATTGCTGCAATATTTGATTTTAATTCTGCAATATCATCTTCACTTTTATTTGGATCACTTAATCCAAATAAACTTTTAAATGATACTTGAACTGTTGTACCTGAAATATTCCCTTCATCATACCCTCTAGAAGCTCCTAAAATTCCAAATATAAATACACTCATATATAATCTCCAATTATATATTTCAGGTGGCGACTCATTGTCTTCCACTCTCCATCTAAACTTCTTCTCCTTCTTTTCCCCTGGTGGTGTTGGTGTAGTCTGTTCATTCAATACTTCAATTCTTGTATTATCTTGCTGCTTGTATTCCTGCATAATGGCCTCTGTTTTTTTTTTTTTTCCTCTCTCTTTAAAAATACGTCAATCAAATATGTCAAAATTGTCAAGAATTCCTCAAGAATTCAACTAAGAAATTATAAAAGTGTCAATTAATGTTAAGAATTTCCAAAGTTTGGTTGCAAAATAATAGAAAATACGCTTGATTCTCTTTTACAATTCACTCTTACAAATACTTTTTAAACAAATTTATAGACATTACGGCTACTAATGTACTCTTTATATAGGCCAGACATGTGTGGAGAAAAAAGAAAAGGCAATTAAAAAAAAAAAAAAAAAAAAAGACAAAATTGAAAAGAAAATTATCGGAACATTAGAATTGTATGCAGAAAGAGTTAAAATAAAGAAATGGTATACGGAAACATTGAATTTCTCCACTTTTAACAAAACCAGAAAAAAGAATCACCGGGACTAACGAAACAAGTATCCAATTGTTAATCAGTACCAAGGAATAAAGTAGCTGAGGACTATTTATTGTTGTTAATAGAGTTAAATCGGTTACTTATTAGCGGTTTAATTAAGTAATAGTTTAGTGATTTTAAATTCGGTGAATTTTTCTTGCTATCCGCTTTTAGTTGTTTCACATCAAAGAAAAAAGTTTTTTTTTTAATGAATGGAATAGTTTTGTTGGCTTTATTAAAGTAATTTCATTTCACATTGTTAACTTTTTTTTGACAGCGATTGATAACGATCAAATAAAGTATTTTTAGACTTTTAATAATAAAAAACGCGTTGCTATATCATTAATTTAAGGGTGTTTTAAGTTAACTAGGCGCAGAAACTCTATAATTTACAATCAATATATTTATTACTATAATCAAAGCCATAATTGGATAACCCAAAATTTACCCCATTCAGATTTCACTTTTAAAAAAATTACAAAATATTCAGAGTCTCCGAGAGACAATAGACGATTATTGCAGCAGGAAGTGCATATAACAAACCGATTGTTAATAACAAAATATGAGACGGAAGTATTAAGAGAATTTATGCAAAAAGTATCTCAATTGGTCAAATTAGGATACTTCTCATGCATCAATCTTTCCTATTATGGGTAAACCTAAGAATATACTGTAAATCCGAACAAATCAAAATCTATTCAATACTTTTGACATAGTGCCTTACCACATATATCTTCTTGGCTTTTAATTAGCATACCCCCTCCATTCCCTCAATTATTCCTTCCCCATCTAATATTCCCCGAACCTGGAGTAAAAAGAGTGAAAAAAAGAAAAAAAAAAAAAGACACAATTAAATGCAACGACTCCACTTTGTCGATCATTACGTCAAAACCGATAATTTCCACCCATTAATAATATTACCACAGAACTGAATAAAAATTTGGTCTTGCAGTTTAATTTCAGGTAATAAAACAATCGCTCCATCTATACAAAATCTTCTTTGATGATACGAAGTTAAATTACTTAAATTTAATATAACATTTTGGTCTTTCTTTATTATTTCATAAATTACCTTTTCATTATTAATATGAGCGCCATTGTCGTAAGCCTGCATCATAATCTCCATACAATCATTTGAGTATTCGGATTTAAACCCCACAAAGTATAAATTTTTGTTTAATAAATCTCCCCGGGGCAGAATATTAAATTTAGGTTCGAATCTTTGTACAGGAGTAATTAGCCAATAAGCAAAAGGTCCATCAATTTTATTAATATCATTAATTATCATATTTCCATCGTAAATTTGATCTCTTTCCAAGTTATTCTTGGCTGCTATTTTAAACCTTTCTATCCCATATTTTCTTAGCTCGGGTGTATCACTATCTGCAACTAATGAAGCATGAAACCCCCATGAAAATACAACTAAAAATTTATTCCTATTTAATGGTTTAATTTTTTCATTTTTTGATATTAAATATGTCCCATTTGGTAATTTAACATCATAAAGATTTAATGGTGATATTAATTTACTATTAAATAATTTAAAAATTGATTCAATTTCATTTTCAATACCTAATGATAATGCAAAACTATTCCCTGTCCCTTTTGGAATGTTTACAATAGTAATGTCTCCGTTATCAACCGATTTTAATCCATTAATAAATTCATTAATTGATGTATCCCCGCTGATAATTATCAATAAATACTTTTTACCTTTTAATGTTTCTCCAATTTTACTAATTGTATCGTAATTTTCCGTCTTTACGTATTTACTTTCCAATTTTAATTCTTGGAATATTGGCTTTATTATCCCATTGTATATATCATATTTATCCCTACCTGTACCGGACTTTATTGAATCAATAATTAAGATTTCATTATTAAATTGGGGAAATTCTTTACTAATACTCCCTGCCGAGATTTTTGAAATAGGTTGGGTAACTTCTTTACCAATTTCTCTTTTCAATGAGTATCCTTGGTCATCTTTAACCGCTGTAATTGTTTGCTTTGTATCTTGATTGAAAAAAAGTGCTTGTTCCATTCTTGCCGTTTATTAAAGAGCGAGTGCGACTATGTACTATCTTCTGTAGCTATGTACTATCTTCTGTACCCATTTCTATGGGATCTGTTCAGGTATTGGTTAGAGTAATTGTTGTTTTGGTTTTGGTATTGGTTTTGGTAATTGTTTTGGTAATTTTGGTAATTGTTTTGGTACTGGTTTTGGTACTGGTTAGGGTAATTTTGGCCCCTATTGTATCCTTGATAGTTCTGGCCTCCATACTTACCTCTGTAGCCCTGATTACCCTGATTACCCTGATTACCCTGATTACCACCATACCTCTGAACCAGTGGCTCACTTTGCTTCTTCATACTCTCCACTATAGCTCTATACCCACCTTTTCTACTCCCGTACATCATAAAGATCTTCTTCCCTTGTGGCCCTTTATTAACATAATCTCTATTGTCATTTGGACTCCTAAACCTATTCCCTGGTCCTCCTCTTTGTGGCCCATACATTATAGTATCAATATCTTCTTGCTTTAATACCAGTGCATGTGGAATATACCCATTTAATAACATTGATTTCCCAGGTCTAATTTTCTGTGGCATAAAATAATGTACTTGTAAAAATTCATTATTATTTAAATTTGGCATATTCCCTTCTTTTAATGGATTTTCACTTATACTTTCAAGTTCAAAATCTTCATTTTTATTAACTTTCCCACATAATCCGGTAGTTTTGGGTTTAAAATAATAATCTTGATTATCATTATTATATAATTCTTCAACAAATTTCCTATAATTTTTATTTTGACTTGAAATAAATAAAACATCATTTTTAAGTGTATTTCTTTCAATTTCTTCAGTTGTTAATACTTGATATATTTTTTCAACAGCTTTTAATAACCTTTTTTCATCAATAAATGGTAATAATGGGATTCCTTGCCATGCCATTTTAGCTCCATTCATATCTATTTCAAATGTTTCTGGATAAAAATCAATAATTTCTGATTTAGAATCTTTCATTAACGGTCCAAATGCTTCTGGTAATGTATGACTTGAAGCTGCTGGCATTACTGACATTAATTGTTCAAATGGTCTAAATGGTTTCCCAACTGTGAAATTAATTCCTCCATTTTCAATAATTTCATCAATATCTTCAAAATCAGCTGCAAATGGTGCATAATGATATGGATAATACCATTGCCATGATGGACATCCTTGATAATAATATAATAATACCCAAGATATCCCTTCTAAATAACAACGTACCAAATCCTTTTGTTGTTTTTTAATCTCTTCTTCACTTTTAACTCCAAATTTATTACTATAATATCTCTTATGATAACCTGGTTCCCACATCTTAACATTATCATTATCTTCTTCTTCTTCTTTTCCTTTTTCTTCATTCTTCTTTTCATCAACTATTATTTGTGTAGTTTCATCATCTTCTAAAGGTCTTTTCTTAGAATTTCCTTCATCTATTGCTTTAATTGCTTCAATTGCACTTGGATTAGCTTTATTTTCAATCAATTGTTTAAGTTTAGATGCTGCATCTGCATTAGCTAAATTAGCTTGATTAATAGTACTTAAATTATTAACAATATCACTATTAGAAAATTTTGCATGTCCTTCGACAATATCACCACTTGTTGTCATTAATGGCATATTTAAATCTGCAATAATTGGAGCTTTATCTTTACCTTTAGTAACTTGAGGTAAATATTGATTTTTTAAAGCTTTTTGTTCTTGATCGACTAATTTTCTTCTTTTTTGATTTTCTTCACGTCTTTTTTCATTTTCATGTCTTTTCCTAAATATTTCATCTTCCTTTTTCGATAATTCTTGCATTAAAATTTCAACTGATTTTAAATTTAAATTCCCATCACATGTAATATAATCTTTTAATCTTGGTAATATTCTTTTCCAACATCCAACTAATATATCAATACCATTATCTCTAACATCTAAACTTGGTAAATGAGGTAAAAAATCATTACCAACGAAAAAACACATAAAAATCCAATCATCTATTGCTCTTTCTATATCAAAATGAAATGGTAACCTTGGATTAAATAATTCTACTTGTAAATATTCTCTTAATACATTTATATGTAACCAAAGGAAAGGTTTTTTAGCATCATTTGCAGCTAATCTTTCCTTTTCTTCTTGTGTCATTGATAATTGATCTGAAACATTCAATCTTTTAGATTGATTTGCAAAAACATCTTCTCTTAAAACTCTAAAATGTGGTTCATGAGTTGCTAATCCTAAAAATATAAGATCTGCATCTAATCCATAAATACAATGTTTTGTATTTGGATCATATTGAGGATCTTGTCTTTGCAGTCTTATAAAATTCATCAATTTATGTTCCCCTTCACCTGGTACTGATGCATCACTAATAATAACTTGTAAATTTGCCCAACCTGGATCATTAGATAATTTATAAGCTACCCAATACCTTAAAGCTTCAGCTAATCTATTCATAAATGGTGTACCTGGTGTAATAGAATTTGTATCCCAAGTTTTTTTACCTTTGATTGCATCATCGATGACTTCCCCTCTAAGTTCTTTTTCTTTAATTTCCTTTTCTCTTTGTTCTTGATTAATCTTTGCATCTTGTGCAGCTCTAAATCTTCTAGCTCTTTGTTGATTCATTTTAGCTCTTGGTGCTACTCCATCAACTGCAATAACTAATACTTTTCTTGGTCTTGCCATCATCAATACTCGATCCGTATACTTAAAAACATCTAAAAACATCTCATCTTCAGTTTCTGGTGGTGGTTTATGCTCTGGATGTGAACATGGATGAACAATACCATTCATATCTAAATATAAATTATCAATTTCCCCATTTGGATTGGCATCATCATATTTGGCTCCTCCGATTTCAATATCCGCGTCCTCTTCCACCACTGGCGAAATGATCTTTGGATACTTCCTAGATAACCATCTAAATAAAGCTGGAACTCCCATATCTTGCTGTATAAGTGTTGATGCTGAACAACTCTTCGCGCTGCGCTCTTCGCACTATTCTGCGCAGAGGTCGAAGCAAAGTTGCAAATTTTCAATACAATTTATACATTAAATTTATACATCTATACATTATTCTTTAGGTTTTTTGTTTGACTGTTGGTCTTGCGCATTGAAAGGTCTTTTCTTTTGGCCATTTTCTGCGGGTGGGGATGGTCTGTGGACCGTAAGTGTGGACTCTGTGAACTGGTGTCCAAGTTGGCCGGGTTGAGATTGGGCCGGTTGAGATTGGGCCGGTTGAGATTGGGCAGGTTGAGATTGGGCAGGTTGAGATTGGGCAGGTTGAGATTGAGCAGGTTGAGATTGGGCAGGTTGAGATTGAGCAGCTTGGAATGGACCTGCCTTTTGAAAAGCCCCAGAAAATGCAGGAACGGACCCAAACGATCCAAAGATACCTTGTTTCGGTAACAGTGCTGGTTTTGGGGCTTCAGCATTGGAATTCTGTGATGAAGATCTCGTCTTATCACCTTCCAAACTCTCGAGCTTCTTACTCATCACTTTCAACTTAATCTCAAACTTCTTCTCTGTTTGAACCTTTACTTTATTCTTCTCAGTCTCAAGTTCTTTGGCAAACTCTTCCTTAAGTGTTGAGATTTTACCTTCATACTCTTTTGCAATTTCTTCTTTGATCGAATTGTTATCTCCTGATTCATTTAAACCTTCTACTTGTTCATTCACTTTGCTTTTAACTTCTTGTTCAAGTCTAGCGTTATATTGTGATTCCAATTCTGCTTTCATGGTACTAATAGTACTCTCTAATTGATTGTACTTATCCTTCCATTCATTTGAATTATCATTTGATGGTTGCTGTTGCTGTTGTTCCAATTTACTAGAATACTCTTTTTCCATATTTTCAACAAGCTTCTTCTTCTCTTGTTCAAATTCGTTTTTTAATTTACTTTCAATTTGTTTTATTTGATCACCACTATTAATTTGTTGTTTCAAATTATTAACTTCTTGTTCTAAAGCTTGCTTTTCATCTTGGAATCTCTTTTCCTTTTCAGGACTGATATCTTTAACAGTATCTTGTACTTTTTTAGCTTCAGAAAGTTCATTATTAAGTCTTGTAATATCAGTATTTAAATTATCAACTAATTTTTGATAATCTTTTTGTTTATTCTTTGAACTTTGTAACTTAGTTCTAGATTCATTTAGAAGTCTATCAAATCTAAGTTGTAAATCAGCTAATTTCTTTTTATCTTCTTCATTTGTTTCTGCATTACTTTCTTGATTAGATTTCCCAATTGCTGATAATCTATCATTTTCATCTTTTAATAATCTAATGGATTGATCTCTCTCTTCAATTAATCCATTTAATTTATTAATTTCTTCTTCTAATGGATTAACTTTACCTTCTAAAGTTTTCAATTGAATTTGAATCTTTTGAATTTGTTTAATATAATTCTCATTTTCATTACGTAATGTAGTATTACTTTCACGAAGAATATTCATTTGTTGTAATTGTTCTATTAAACGTTTACGTTCATTTTCAGATTCTTCAAAATTAATTGAACTTATAGATTTATTTGTTAATTCTGATTTGGCATTTTCTAATTCTGTAATTGTAGTATTTAAACGTATTTGAAGTTTTTCAATCTCTTCATTTGATGTAATAGCTTTAGACTCTGCTGCTTCTTTTTCACGACGAATATAATTTATTACTTGACGAAGCTCATTAACATCACCACTTGATTCTGTAAAACCTTCTTTTGGTGTCTTTAACAATTCTAATTGATTCAATAATATATTATATTGTTCTTCCATATCTTTAACTTTTGATTTTTGACTATTTAATTCTCCTTCAACTTTCTGTCTCTCTTCATCAATCGTTTCTTGTGTTTTATCTAATTCAATCTTTGCATTATTGAATTCTATTTGTAATTTATGTAACGATTCATTTAATTCATTATTGGATTCTTTAACATTAATCAATTCTCTTGAAGTTTGTTCATTTTTTGCTAATTCATCATTATATTTCTTTTGATTTTCATTGGATAATTGAACATAAACTTCTAATTCATTCTTAAGGCCTTGAAGTTTTTCTTCATAACTATTTTCTAAAGTATCATAAGATCTGGCTTTTTGTAATGCAGATTCAAGTTGTAATTTTAATTCATTAACTTCATTAGAAGATTTGGTTTCTTTATTAGATAATTCAATTCTTAAGATTTCTAATTCTTTTGATAATTTCTTAGCATCTTCTAATGATTTCTCTCTTTCATGTTTAAGATCATTTTGAATGGTCTCACTTTGTTTCTTATATTCATCAAATGAATTAGTTACATTGACAAGTGCATTCTCTGCACTCATGGCAATATTAGAAAGTTCATTTACTTGTATTTCTGCCATTTTTAATTCATGTTTGACTTGCTCAACTTCATAAGAATTTGTATTATTTGAAGTTGAAGTTGAACTTATTCCTGTATTTGTATTAGTATTGGAATTAAGTTGAGATGCTTTTACATGAGCTTCACTCTTCATCAAATTATCATTTAAATCTTTAATCTTATTTTGTAATGTTTCAACAAGATTATTCTTTTCTTCAAGTTTTGTCTTAGTAACCATTAATTTATGACTAAGTTCATTAACTTGTTCTAATTTAGAATTTTGTGCTTTTAATGCCATATCTGATTGATTAGATAAAATTTGCATCTTTTCATCTCTTTCATTTAATTTATCTTGTAATGATTGATAATTTTGAATTGATTGATTTAATCTTTGAGACATTTCGGAATTAGATATTTCTCTTTCTTTTAATAAAGATTGTAAATTAATAACAAATTCATTAAGTTGAGATTTATCTGCCTTAAATTGATTAATATCATTTTCAAGATTTGTTTGAAGTGATTTTAAAAGTGATTTTTCATTCTCAAGTGAATTAATGGTCATTTTATAAGTCATAATTTTACTTTCAGCTTCTTTAAATTCATTAGATTTACTTATTAATAAAGTCTCTTGTTTAGTAGATTGATCTTTCCAGAATTTGATATTTTCTTCAAGTCTTTTTAATTCATTAGTTGAATTTTCTAAGGTTATTTGACTATTATTATATTTTGTTTCTAATAATTCAACATTATGTTTCATAGAATTAACACTAATTTTTAATTCATCTCTATCAGAAGTAATTGAATCCAATTTCTTTGATAATTCTTTAGTTTTGGTAAATGAATCATCTTGAATTTTTTTAATTGAATTTTCATAGTCATTAATCTTTTTTCTTAAATCTTCATTTGCTTCAGTTAAATATCTACCTTCTCCATTACTTGGACGTGAATTTTCTCCCTTAGATAAAGATTTAAGAACATCTCTTTCTTTTTCAATAGCATCATACCTCGTTTTTAAACTATCTAATTCACCTTCCAATGTTAAAATAGCATCTTTAGCTTCATTGATTGCGACAGTTTCTAATTCATTACTTGAATCATCTTGAGCTTCTAATTTCTTACCTAATTGTCTAGTAACAGTTAATAATTCGGCATTTTTCTGTTGTAATTCAGCAATACTAGCGAATGCAACTAATCTTTCAGATATTAATTTATCAGTATCACTTTCATCTACAACTTCTTTATTACCAGTTTTTTCCAAGATATTTTCAATAGCATTTTTCTCTGTCAAAGTTAACGGATCATCATTTTTCTCTCTAATTTTTGAATGAATTAAATAATAACAAAGTTGTTTACCTAAATCTTTACTTAATTTTTTCATAGAAACTAATTCATCTGCACATTCAATAAGTTTAGCTTTAAATCTATTTGATTTCTTTTCACTTTCTAATTTTTCTAATCTTATAAATTCTAATTTACCTAACATATCATTCATTGAATTTTCATAAAATGCAATTTGTTCTTTATAACTTAAGATTATTGGCTTTTTAGCTTCTAATTCTTTAACAAATATTTCAAGTTGATTAGCTAATTTTTCTTTTTGTGATCTTTCTAAAATCAATTGTTTCTTTAAATGATTAAATTCAGTATAAAGTGATGATAATGAAATTCCATTTGAATTAGCAGCTATTAATTCAGCTGATTGAGTAAGTTTTGGTAATTCTGTTTCTTCACGTAATTCATTTTCAAGGGCTTCTTCAGTTCTCTTTAATTTTTCTTCTACTTCAACAAGTCTTTCAATTTTTGATCTTAATTCTGATTCTAAAGAATCAATTGATTCTGTTGATTTTTGTTGAATTTCATCAATATAGTTTTCCAATTGTTTTATTCTATTATCTCCTTCAGAAACTTGGATTTTTATAAGTTCTAAAGATTCTTGTTTTGAAGATATTTCTCTTTCTAAATTAGCCTTATTAGTTTCATATTTAGAATCAAGTTGAGATATCTTTGAACTTTGTTCTTCAACTTTATCTTTTAATTGTTTAACTTGATTATTTAAATCATTATTTAAAGAATTTGAAGATTCCAATTTTGATGATAATTCAGATATTTCATTAGATTTAAAAATTCTCTCAGTTTGATGTTGTTTAGAAAGATCATTAAATCTTTCTTGAGTTTTCTTCCATTCATCTTCAAACCAAGATTTTTCTTTTTTTAAGAATGCAGCTTCATTAGAAGTTTTAGTTGATTCAAACTTAAGTGTAAAAATTTGATTTCTAGCATCATTTAATTCTTTTGAAATTTCATTAATTTTTTGATTTTTATCAATATTTTCTTTCATTAAATCATTAATTTGATTATTATAATTCATAATATCTTTTTCACTCTTATTAAAATCTTTATCATGTTCATTTTCTAAAGATTCAACTTTTTGAGATAATTCTTTAACTTGTTCAATAAGATTAACCCTTTCAGTAGAAAGTTGATTTATTTTAAGATTATTATCGGAATTTAATTTATCAATTGAATCTTTTTCATTTTGTATGTTATCAAGTAATTCTTGTGTAGATGAAAGCTTATTACGTAATTGTAAAAGTTTATTATCATTAATTTGATTTGATTTTTCCAGATTTAATTTTAAATAAGAATTTTCAGATTGTAATTCTGAATATTCAAATGCTTTTTTAACCAAACATTCAAATGTTTGTGGATCAATATTAGAAAGTTTTGATTCTGAAGTTCCAAGATATGTTGCAACAATACTATAATTATTATTTTCTTGATCGGTAGTATTGCCATTGAAATTAGTATTATCAGGTTGATTCATATTTGGCAATACGTTTTGTGCTAAAGGCGAACTCTCTACATCTTTAGCTACATTAAATGATTTAGGTGTTGTAATTGAATCAATATCTTTTAAAGCGGGTAAATCTTTCAGAGGAGTATGATATTGATCCATTGGGATGTTAGGCAATTGAAGGCTTGAAGTATCGATGTTTTCTGCAGTGACGTTTTCTTCCCCTTCTTCTCCTTCCTGCGGTTGTTCTTTTACTTCATTTTGCTCTTGTTGTTCTTGATCTGTTACTTGATCTGCTACTTCCTCATCTTGCTCTTGCTCTTCTTGCTCTGGTACTTCTTGTATGTCGGGCATTTCATGGTCTTCTTCGAGATTAACAATATCTTCTTCATCCACTTCAATCACAGGATTGGAATTGGACACATCGTCCGTATGATCACTCATTTCCTACTGGTTTATCCCAATAAACGTACCTAGCTAGTATATAATTCAAGCTTAACCAGCATTTGATTATCAGTAGTCGCGCACTCTTTTCTAAGTTGAAGGGCTCCAGCCCCCGATAATCACGCCCTCACCTCAAGATAAAAACGCAGTCTTATTAATATAATGAAAAATTGACGTGGGAATATCAAAAAAGTATCACCGTTTTCCAACCTCATAGAAAATTGAAAAAAAAAAAAAATTGAATATAGATTTTATTGCTAATCAAAAATGATTGAACCATCATTAAAAGCTTTAGCTTCTAAATATAATTGTGAAAAATCTATCTGCCGTAAATGTTACGCCAGATTACCACCAAGAGCTACCAACTGTAGAAAGAGAAAATGTGGTCACACTAACCAATTAAGACCAAAGAAAAAATTGAAGTAAATTATTGGTTTATTTATATGGATATATGGTTACATGTATGTCTATTAAGATTTGTCTGTTGAGAAGGAGACTTTGAAAACAGCACATATGAATATAGCTTATTATAATAATACAATAGTTACAAAAACAAATTATGACGTAGAAGGGAACAAATGGACATGGAAGCAGCAAGAATATGAATGGGAAAAGTAGTAGAATGAGTTCGGGAGGAGTATGAGACAACCGAGGGGGGGCGTTTCTTTTGTCGATCGAAAGTGTACGAACCTGGAAAGACCAAATATCTGAGGATTGAGATACTCCAATGGGAATATCGGACTATGGCAATCGAATCCAGCAAATTGGATCAGATAAGACAACTCCTACAAGACTCCTACCCTCAAAACCCTATTTACATCCCACATACTTAATCTTGATCAGGTCCACCCGTTTGCCCTAGCCTCTCATGCGCTTGAAAAACTCATCTCTCCCACTACCCCTTTTCTAACTCTAACACATAATGTACTCTATTAATTGCTATAATGGCCATTTAAACGCCATTTCCGATCTAATATGACCATCTAACGCATGTCTAAATCTATTTTTAACTTTATATAAGTCTTGTCAAATGGTTGAACTCCGTCTACTAGTTAAATCAATTTTAAGGGAAATCGTGTGGTGACCGCCTGTGAGTTTCTCATCAGAAATTACTAACATTATAATACACAATCTATCAAACAACTTTCCCACCCCGTTTCATTTAATTAGTTTCTACAGATTTCAAATAGCGTCAACTAAGGTTGGAATTTGAAACTTGCATAGACTATGAGTAATACACAACCAAACTTTTTTGAGGATTCAATAAATCAAAATCAACAAGTTACTAATCAACTGGACTTGACACAAACTGTATCTCAACAACAGAAGCGTCAAAATAGTTTAAGCAATTATATGATGAATAATTCAAATAAAAGGTTATCGAATTCTTTACAAATGCCGAACGTGACCGGTTCTACCGATCATCAATTGAGCAATCATCCTTCGATAGTACCTCAAGTAGCATCTCCTAGATATTATAATAACGCAAATATGAGAGGCAATGTTCGAAGAAGTATGCAACAACTGCAACAACTGCAACTGCAACAACAATCACAACAACTTCAATCTCCTCAACAACAGAAATTGAATCAATTCACAAAAACCCCTACTCCTTCGTCTTATGATGTTCCATCTAGTCCAAATATTAATGCTATGTCTTCAATATCAGCTCAAAATATATCTGATCTGCCTGATTCAAATCCAAATTTAGATCCACTGAATGCTAATCTGAATAAGCCTTTGGACACTACTTATGAAGATACTGCATCTGCTAAAACAACACAATTATCATCACTATCTGCATCTGATCAAAATAATCAAAAACAACCGCAATCAAATAATCAATCTCAACAAAGAGAAATGTCTGAAGAAGAACAACAACTAGCAACTAAATTAAAAGAAACTTATAAAAACATTGTTAATTATGAAGAAGTTGTTCAAAAAAGTTGTTTAGAACTTTCTGTTAAAGTTAATCAATTATCTGGTAATACAAATTCAAATTTACCATTTGCAAATAATTCACCAGTTGTTGGATTATCATCTTCATTATCAAGTAATAATACATCTCCAATAACGTCAAATATCAAAACTTCAGAATTACTGAATGAATTATGGTCTGTTTATCATCATAATATTTCATTATTAGATAATTATACTGATTTTTTAGTTACTGCTTTAAAACCTTCTTCAAATGAAAGTAGAGATCATTTTAAAACTGGTAAAAATATAGTAGACTTGTATAAAATCCCAAGAAGAATGTGGGTTTATGGAGTTGTTGCATTTCTTGAAGTATTAAAAAATATAATCAATATTTTCCAAGATCATGAAATTTGCCTGTGTTTTATTGGTCATTGTTTTACAATCATTTCTAATTTAACTGATCCTGTATTAGATATGGAAGGTTGGTGGCTGGAAAAATTGGGTGATCTTTCAAGAATGGCTATTGCCTTATATAGTTCAAGATTTATTGATTGGAAATTTAGTGCTGAATATTGGTATTCTATTGCAATGAGAACTTTATACGGTCATGGTAAAATATATTATCATATGTGTACTGTTCAACAAGATAATTTAGATGCTTTGGTTAATATTGGTAAATCAGTTAGTTGTCGTGATCCTTTTGTACCAACTCAACAATATCTTAGATTAGTTGTTGAAAATATTTGTACTCAAAGAAATATTTTATCACTTTTAGAATTACCAATAATTGATTTTATTAAAATTCATAAAGTCTTATTAAGTATTAATGCCAATCAATTAATTCATGATGGTAATCCAAGTAGTATTGAAAGTATTCATGATACTCAATTACAATATGGAATTGATTTAGTTTCAAGATATAGTGTAACCTTTGGATCAGATTCTAATGGATTTAATTTCTTTACAAGAGATCATGTCAATTCAAATGAAGGTAATAATTCATTTTATTTACAACAACAACAACTGCAACTGCAACCTCAACAACTGCAAAGTGGTGTCAATAACGTTGAAAAATTAAATTTTTGGTTAAGTAAAGGTCCACTTTTTGCAATTGCAAATATAAATCATATAATTGGATTAGGAGATTCAAGAAATCCATTTGCAAAATTATTTTTATTACCCGATGCATTAAAGGAGAGGAAAGATAAAAAAGACAGGAAAAGAAAATCAAAAGGTTCAATATCAGAAGATATGAATTTATCAAATGTTAATGCAATTAATGAACAATCAATTACAGCATCTGAGTTATCTATTGATAATTGGTTTTATTGTTTAAATTTTTTAAATAAATCAGTTTTAGAATTAGCTATTAGAATTCTTAAACATTATTTAGTTGGACCATTACAAGCATCATATGGACATGTTATTATATGGCTTTATTTTTTAATAGCTATAGGTGAAGCAACAAATAAAAATCCAAATTCAAAAAATATGTTCTTTTGGTTAATGAGGAAACTTTTACCATGGGATTCATTAATAAATTATTTAAATGAAATTCAACAAAAAATATTAAATAATTTTGAATTAAGAAAGAAATGTCGTGAATTAATTTTAAAACAATCAAATTATATTCAATATTTTAATGAAAATGAAAAATTATCAGAAGTTTGGAAATGTTGGGGGACATTATGGTTTGATTTTATTGCAGTTAAAACTGATTATAGTGATACTGAATCAGCTGGAGTATTTGATTATGATATATTTGATTTACCAGTTTCAGGAATTTCAACAAGTTTAAGAACTGGTAATAATTTAGAATTAATGAAATCTAAAGATACATTTGATGATCATAGTGAAAAAGTTATTAGAATTTTTTTATTAGCAAGATATATATCAAAAAATTATAAATTTGGATTAACAAGAACTACAGAAGGTTTTAAATTTGATAAACAAATAATAAATGAAACAAGTCAATTATTAACTAATGAATCAAGAATTACAGGTGAAGAATTTTTATTTGGAGATAATAGATTTATTCTGCATGAATTTTTTGATCCTGTTAGTTGGGTTAATCAATATGATAGAGAACTTTATGGAGGGAATGAAAATGAAAAAGCTGATGAACAAGATTTTAAATTATCAATACCATTAGGTGAAGAAGATAAAGAAATTTATGGAGAAGATATTATTAAAAATGATATAGAAGAAGAATTTATTGAAGAATCAGATCCAAATGATATGATTGATTTAGTTGATAATGAAAGGGTTAGAAATTTATATAATAATCAAAATCCATCACAATCACAAACTGATCAAATATTCCCAAATAATAATTATATTGAAGATGATTTGTATAATGCTACAGCTAATAGTAATTTTATGATTAATCCAGAAAGTTTATCAGTTTTAAATAATTCATCAATAGATAATGGATTAATAATTGGTAATTTAGGTGATAGAATGGATACATCATTAACAAATATTACATTAGATACTAATATTTGGTTAAAACATTGTGGTAGAATTTTTAAATGTATTAGAAGTAAAATTTTTAAAGTACTGATTCCATTAATTGTATTTCAAGAATTAAGATCATTAAGAAAATCATCAGAAGCAACTATTGCAGATGCTGCAACAAGATCAGTTATTATAATTAGAGAATTATATTTATCAAAAGAAATCTTACCAATTAGATTTAATGGTACAATTGCAACAGATATTAATGAAACAACAGAATTTGAAAATAATTCAAATTGGAGAGCAGGTGTTGATGAAACAATATTAAATGCTGTAAATGCTCAAAATCAAATTGGAAGACAAACTTTATCAGGTAAAAATTTTAAAATAAGTAATACTCATTTAGATAGTAAATTATCTCAAACTTTCCGTTATGCTATATTAATAACTGATGATAGAAATATGAGATTAAGAGCTAAAACTATTGGTGTTACAAGTTTCCAAAGTAAATGGCTTTTCAGTCAATTAGAGAATATTTTTGCAAATTTCTGTATTGATTAAGTAAAACTCCTGTTTTTTTTTTCACCAAAATACCAAACTCCTTTTTTTCCATACAAAGTATTTAGCATTTTACGTAATAAAGACGCATAAAATTAAATAGGCGAAGGTAAACTAATCTAGTATTGATTTTTAAAACACCACCTAAAAATATACTCTTGGATCGAAAGTTAAGTTCTTCTCGAATGGCCGAAAACTTCCTAAAAGGGTTAAATTTGCTAATTTTTCCCTAGCCAGATGTTTCAAAAGCCAGCACGAAACGCGCATTGACGCAAGTTGCAGCATGCTACAGTAGGGTCAAATGCACCTCCTTGAGTCAAACAATGGCGACGAAATATCATTCAGGTACAACAAAAACACTCCTACTGTTTTTGGTTGTTAATTCATCATGAAACAATTTTCTTTAATTGCAAATCCGACCGTGCAGGTTTGAAAAGAAAAAAAAAGTATATAAGTTCAACATATTCCTCCTTATAATATACTCTATCATTATAAAGTCATATTGACTATTACATTCCTTTAAATAAAATAAAACTATAAAGATCACATTAGAACTTATTCGTTCTTAACACATTCCTTAAAAACTTATTACTTTCATTAACATCACATTCCTTTCAATATGAAATATTCTGTCATTCTTTTAGCATTATTGCAATTAGCTAATGCTGTACCAGCTCATGTTAAAATTGTAACTGAAGTTAAAACTGTTATCGTAACTGCTGGTCAACAAGTTACACAAACTGAAGCTCAAGAAGTTGCTGTACAAACCGAACAAGTTACTGAGCAACAAGATCAAGAAGTTGATCAAGAAGTTGCTGGTAATACTGTTGCTACATTTGAAAATACTTCTCCAACTGCACCAACTGAAGTAGCTACTTCTACTGCTTCTCCAACTGAAACTGAAAGTACTCCAACTTCTACTTCAACTTCTGGCTCAGATTCAGATTCTAGTTCAGGTTCTAAAAAAGGTCAAGGTACTTTTTACCTGACTGGTTTAGGTGCTTGTGGTAAAACAAATGCTGATACCGATTATATTGTAGCTGTTTCCCATGAATTATTTGATGAAACCGATAATGGTAACCCAAACAGTAACCCTATCTGTGGTAAAAAAGTTAAAGCTACATTTGAAGGTAAATCTGTTGAAGCTACTATTGTCGATAGATGTGAAGGATGTAAATACTATGATTTAGATTTTTCACCTTCTGCATTTAAAGATATCGCTGATGAATCTTTAGGAAGAATTGATATCACTTGGGATTATATAAATTAAATTGGTATATATAGATAGCTTTAATATAGTGTTTTTTCGGTGTTTAATTTAAATAAAAGTATAATTTAAATAAAAGTATATATTTATGACGTATTTAGAAGTTTTATAAAATTCTTAGTGTACAAAATGAAATAGACTTGGTTTTAAAAAATCCAGTGTAACATGCTCTTGAATTTATTTTCTTGATTATTTTCAGATTCTAATTTAGCATAATGTTCATATTCATGCTCTTCAATATCTTCAATACCAGTAATTAAATCAGCATCTTCAGGTTTAACAAATTTAGTTCTCTTAAATAATTTCCAAAAAATGTAAATAGCAGCAGAAATGAAAACCATAATATAATTGAATAAGAAATCATCGACTGAGAAAGGTTTAAAAGAAGTATAACCTTTAACACCAATCATGATCCAAATAAAGAATGCAGAAATATAAATAATATAAGGTTCAAACCAAGCTCTATAAGGGAAAGTTCTTCTATCTAAACCTTGAGCTTGAACTGCATTAAAAAATTTAATGTAAACAATTGACATGAAACCGTAATTTAATAATTGAGCACCAGTACATAAATTAACCATATAATCTAAAGCTTTAGCAGAACCAGAACCTAATTGTAATAAAGATAATAATGAGAAACACATTGCAACAGCTATACAATAAATTGGAACACCAGTTGAAGTACATTTTTTAAAGATTCTTGGGAGGAAACCTCTTTCAGCTAAACCATATAAAGCTCTTGAAGAACAATAAGTATAAGAATTACCAGCTGAAAATGCAGAACTTAAAACAACTGCATTAACAATATGAGGTAATACAGCAACACCTAAATTATCCATAGCAACAACATAAGGAGAAGAAGCTGAAGCTGAAGCAGTTGTTTTTTCTAAATAATTTGGATCATTATAAGCAATTAAAATTGTAACAGATAAAGCACCACCAATATAAAATAAAGCTAAACGGTATAAAACAGTTTTAAAAGCAGTTGGCATATTTTTTCTTGGGTTAACACATTCTGCAGCAACCATTGACATATATTCAGGACCAACAACAATGAATAAAGCACCAATTAAACCAGCTAAGAAACCTTCAAATCTACCTAAAGAACCAGTACTTCTAAATTCAGCAATTGGACCACCAGATGCATGCCAATTTCTAAAACCAAAAGCATCACCTTGAGGGTTACCACCACACATAGTAACTAAAGTGAAAAATAATAAACCAATACATAAAATTAATTTACCTAAAGATAACCAAAATTCAACTTCACCAAAAAGTTTAACAGCGAAAACATTAATTGCTGCATATAAAACAATTTGAATACATAAAGTAATTGCAGCATTATAATCATCACGCCAATAATGAATAAAATTATTAACAGCAACAATTTCAAATGGAATATATAAAGCTTGCATTATAAAAAAATTAAATCCAACACAACATTCAAAAGCTTCATCAACGCATCTACCTGCCATAGAAACGAATGGTGAAGCAATTGGTAAAAATGAAACCATTTCACCAATTGAAACTGTTAACATAAGAATAATACAAGTCCAAAATGAAAAACTTAATAATAATCCTAAAGGTCCTGCATGAGTTAAATTAATACCAATTTGTAAAAATAATCCAGTACCAATAGATCCTCCAATAGCGATTAATTGAACATGTCTTAATTGTAATTTTCTTTGCATATGTTCTGCTCCAAAAAATTTAGATTTACCACTTTCATTAGTATGTTGATTAGATTGGTTAGATTGAGTTTGACTTAATGAATTTGAATCATTATATTTGTCAGCTTCAAACCTTTTTTCACCCGCCATTATTTAATAAAAGAAAAAAAAAATATTTATTTATCTTGTCTGATAAATATAATTAAAGGTTATTAAGAGGTTTTTCAGAATTTCAAGAGATGAGTTCCTTTATAAAGGTTTTTTTTTTTTTTTTGGAGTAATTACTTTCTAACAAACTTTGCAGCTGAGAAAAACATAAAGGGAAAATTTTTCTTTTTGGCAGAAATAAATCCTCTCATGCATAATATAGTCACACAAACATACCATGAAAGCTTATACTCACGCTTTGTAGTACTTTTAGGAAATTTACATTTCTTTTTTTTTTTTTTTTTGCGATGAGAGGACCCAATACGTCATAGGATAATGTTACTTCTTCTGGTAAGATATTACGATAATACCCTTTATTTATTTATATTTTGATTAATTATCTCTTATCTTTAATGGTTTTATATACCTATTGTTACAATTCAAGTCAATTTTATAATGTTACTCTAAAAAATTATATTACTTTGAAAACTTAAACCCTTATTGCTGCTTTTATTTCATTTTTGACAGAAGATCAACCTTGCTTAAAAAATTTTTCACTTATGCATGAAATCTTATTGGACACTTTTCCGTCCAATACAGTAACTTGGAATTTACTCTTACACAACAGGCGAAGTAGTTTCTCTAAAATACAATATTACTTTAAATAAGATGTATTTTAAGTTGATACTATTTCTGGAGTAAAAAATTACAAAATCAGTTTTAAAGTCATGGATCTATAAGCTTAAGTATAACCATCGTATCATTGCGTCATTCCTATAAATAAACTCAGTTACTAGAGTGATTTTTTTTTTTACTTTTTAATTCTGGTGCAAATTGTGACTACTCCATAACTCGTAATTAAACCAATAACCAATTATTCCACTGCTAACTGGTGGTATTATTGCACTCTCTGCACATTTTGTTGTAGCAATCACTATAGCGAAAAAAAAAAAGAAATAAAAAGAAATTGAGCATATCGTCGCTGCATTTCTCTCACATGGAGAGTGCCGAAAGCTTCCCCAAATTTTGGCGAAACACAAATCGTAAAACAATGTAACCAAAAGCAAATAGATCTATTGTTACCAAGTGTCATTCGGGAGTATTTTCCCCATATAAGGTTTTGGACCCAAAGATCAAAATAGTAAAATGCCTTGGCTTTATGTTCTCCCGAATAGACACCCAAATATAAGGTTCCAAAAATATCACCCGAACAAGGTTACTTGGCAAGAGAGAAAATTGAATTAGTTGGAATCTCATAACCACTAGTGTTAAAGTTATCGACCCATCTTTCTAATACATTTTGATTTTCAATACATGTTGATTTTTATTGGCTTAAGATGCTTCTCTTATATACGATCTTATTAGGTTGAGTAAATGTGTTCTGCTGGTAATTCGTTTGCGGTGGTACCTATTAAAACCCTCTCTAAAAGTTGCTCTATGCGGAAACTCGCTAAAATTATTGTCTGAGGTTATTTCTTCTGACTGATGACTTTTGGATCCACCTAATTAGCTATTAACTGAAATGTTTTTCCCTCTCACTTAATAGGCTATTTCCCCAAGTTCTTTAACTCGTTTGCTCTATCGTATTGGATTTGGAATGTCTTTTTTAATAATATGAAATATTTTCAGGTCCAGTCTAACATTTTTCAGCTTGTTTAACCTGTAAAATTGACAGTATGCGTACTTTGTTATTTGCAACACCAAAAGAGAAGCAAAAAATACCAAAAATTACCTAAAAAATTCCACAGTCTCTCCAAAAACCCGTCTTTAATGTCCCGTACCATTTTTTATACTCTGCAAAAATAATTGATTGTATAGAGCTTCACAATATTAGGTAGATTATAAGCAACTCTCAGACAAAAAAATAAAAAAATAAATGATTCTGCCCAGGATCGAACTGGGGACGTTATGCGTGTTAAGCATATGCCATAACCAACTAGACCACAGAACCATTTGTTGAAAAGCAATCACTTCACTTCAGACATGACAGTCCCCATGCAAAAATAGCACTAACTGGTTTCTAGCTGCACTAATCATTGAAGCAAGTGCAAGATTTTGTTAGTCTAGCCCTTTAAATCTTGATAACCTGGAGAAAATCCAAAAGTAACACTTTGAAGATTTTGGGACATCGAAGTGCGCGGACCGTTTATAATTAATAGAAGGCTCTAATAGAAATATTTTAATACACAAATAATTATGTCCATAGGAGATTGGGAAGAGGTTGTTCATGATGACGGGAGTGTATATTACTTCAATAAAGTCACGGAGGAAACACTGTGGGAACTTCCGCAAGAGAATGGAAGTTGGGAAGAGTTTGAAACTGATGATAGAAGAAAATATTACTATAATGCACAAACGCAAGAGACTACTTGGGAGAAGCCTGAAGGATTTGAAAGTTCTCAGAACGGTACAAAGAAAGAAGAAGGAGAAGAAGAAAATGGTCAAATAGAAGACTCTGATTTAGTACAGGGGACTAATAAATCAGAATTAGATGAAAAGTTAGAAGCTTTACCTGTATCATTAACAAATGATATTGATTTAGATCAAGTTACTGATGAAACCAAAGGAGAAACGTCTTTCAGAAATTTGTTACAAGAGAATAAAGTTGATTCCACATGGTCATTCCAAGATGTTATGTCCAAATTTATAAATAATCCATCATATTGGGCAGTACCAGATTCATTAGAAAGAAAGAAGTTATATGAAGAATATTTAGTTGAAGCCATGAAGAAAGAAATGTCTAATAAATCCGAAGCAAGAGAGAAATTCAAAACGAATTTCTTAGCCGTGTTAAGTGATTATCAAGAAAAAGGTAATATTAAGTACTTTACAAGATGGTCTAGTGTTAAAAAGATGTTATTAAAAGACGATAATCCAATTTTTAAGCATTCTATATTATCAGATAACGAGATATATACGATATTTAAAGAGTTCCAGGATTCACTTCAACAAGAACATAATGATCTGATTAGTAAACAAAAATCCCAAGCGCTTTCTGAATTAGAAGCTTATTTAACTACAATTAATCCAACTTTAGTATCAGAGAGTAAGAGCTGGGATCAATTGTATGAGAAACTACAGAATGACAGTAGATTTAAAGCCAACAAGCACTTTCATTGGCTCCATAAATATGATATTTTGAATCTATATACTAACAAGATTCATCCTCAAATAGTTGATAAAGTAAAACAAGATATTAAAGTTATTGAAAAACAAAACTATAGGTCTGATAGAAAAGCAAGAGAAGCATTCAAGGCTTTATTAGAAGAATTACCAATAGAGGCCAACACTTTATTCCAAGACATTTTCCCATTAATAGAAGATGAAGATGCATTTATAGAATTATGTGGTAGAAATGGATCAACAGCCATTGAGTTATTTTGGGATATTACTAGCGATAAACTACAATTGCTTAAAGTTAAAACCGACTTGGTTGAAAACATAATAGGAAAGAAAATGAATGAATTAATAAGCAGCAAAGAAATATTTTTGAAATCAATTAAAGAATCTAATGACGAAAGACTTGAAATATTTAACGAATCAGAAAATGAATTGGATATAATATATGATAATTTGAAAAGAAATCATGAATTGAAACAACAAAAGATTGCATCTGATTTGAAAGTAGAAATCAAATCAGCTAAGAATAGTTTAGCATTTTGGATATTAAATAATCATGAAAAACATAGCATTTTTAAAATAATTCAAGACAATGAACAAGTTGAAAAGGATAAAATATCATTGAAAAAAGATGGTTCATCTTATTTTATTGGAACATATAATCTGGAAATATTCATTGAAACCTTTAAATCAGTCGTTGAATTGCAATCATTAATTAGCTTAATAGATCAATATCTGAAATATTTCAACGATATCACGATTGAAAAATCCATCGAAGATTCCTTGGACGAGTTTGCAAACAAACTTAGTGTTGGTACAAAAAGGAAAAGAGAACAAGAAGAAGATAATAGAAAAAGAATCAAAATCGATAAACCTCTAATACTTGACTATTAGTTAAATACATTTAAATAGATTAATATAGAGAGAAAGAGAGAGGACGTGCATCTACCAATCAAGATTGCCTACTTTCTTCAAATTCGCATACAAATGCGAAGTTTCCAAGGAATTGATAGTCAGCAAGAATGGTAAGTAAAGGATTTATCGACAATTTAAGAAATAAAAATGATCAATTACAAGAAGTATACTAACAATACTAGTCACAATCATTAAAGCCATATTTAACAGCAGTCAGAACGTCATTGACCGCGGCAATTTGTTTGGAAGACTTTTCCTCCCAATTGGTGGAAAGGCACAATAGACCAGAAGTTGAAGTTGATAATACTCATAATCCTGAATTAATATTGAATCCAATGGTAATCTCAAGAAACGAGAATGAAAAAGTATTGATTGAACCTTCTGTCAATTCTGTTAGAGTTTCTATCAAAATCAAACAAGCAGATGAAATTGAACAAATATTAGTTCACCAATTTACCAGATTTCTAACTTCAAGAGCTGAAAATTTCTTTATATTAAGAAGAGTACCAATCAAAGGATATGATATTTCATTTTTAATTACAAACTTTCATACTGAGCAAATGTTAAAAGATAAA
Organism: Yamadazyma insecticola; assembly: GCA_030571995.1. Classification (NCBI taxonomy): domain Eukaryota; kingdom Fungi; phylum Ascomycota; class Pichiomycetes; order Serinales; family Debaryomycetaceae; genus Yamadazyma; species Yamadazyma insecticola. The sequence goes on from JAJLZB010000019.1 coordinate 31,773, forward strand.
TTAGTTGATTTTATCATAGAATTCATGGAAGAAGTTGATAAGGAAATAAGTGAAATGAAACTTTTCCTTAATGCTAGAGCTAGAGTTATTGCAGAAAGTTATTTAACTCCTTTTGATTAGTTATGAACAACAAAAAAAATAAAAAATGGTAGAATCTTTTATAATATACGAAACCAAAATGAATAAATTCAACTATTTTTAACTTACTATTCTCTAATGATCTTGTATATATTTACACAACTATTTAACATATTTAGTCATTTCTATTTGAAAGGGGAGACTTAATGATAGTTGGACTTTCAGGTTTAGATTTATTATTTGGAGAATTAACATCACCTGTAACATTACTATTCATTCTACTTCTTGTTCCTTCATTAGGTGATAAGCTAGGTTGTGATTGTGGTGAATTAATAGAATGAGATCTTTGAGGTCCTGAATGTACAGATTGTTGCAGTACAAACGATCCAGCATTCAGAGGTGATGCATATGGTGATCCAACAGTAAATCTAGCTTGTCCATTACCATTATTTCTTAATCTTTGTGAACTAACTGAGTTTGTTCTTGTAATTGAAGGTTTATGTCCAGTTGTAGAATAAACAATTGATCCTGGACTTTGTTTCGAGTCAATACCAGAACTAAAAGGACTAGGTGATGCATTTGGTACTGCTGATCCTCCTAAGGATGAATGATCCCTGATACCTTTATTAATATTATCGTTTAAATGAGGGGCATCTTGAACTGTTGGTACCACCATCGGTAAGTCTGAATTATCATTTAATAAACCTGGAATATGATTCAAGACTAAATCAAGTTGGCTTAATGCATCACCAACTTGATCAAAACCTTTAGATGAGATTTTCAAAATCCATCTATAATTGAAAATTTGGTCTCTATAAAATAAAGATTCTTCCTCTGATTGTGAAGATATAAATAATAATGCAGCAAAAGTACCAATTAAAGTGAAATTTGAAGCAGAAGATGAATGCCAAAATGAATGAATATGTTCGGGCTTTAAATCTCTTACAAATTCAATGGAAGCTATTAATCTAGTGTTTGCAGCTGATCTACAAACTTTAACAAGTTCAGGTGGTAATGTTTTACCAGTTTTAGTTTGAATATGAATTGCAGTAATGATTTTCCTATGTAAAGTTAATTCTGTCGCAAAATAAGCTAATTGGAAATAACCATTTGAACATAATTTCCTTGGTTGAACAGAACTCATTTGTAATTCTGGTGGTAAAGAATGATACCAATTTCTTAATTTTAATTGAATTGGTTTAGCTATTTTTAATATTTCAGTTACATCATTATCAAGATTTACCATTGCCTTCATAGAATAAAATTTATCTAAAATTTCTGATAAAATCATTGATAATTCTATGAGAGACATGAAAATACGTTTACCATTATCAATATCAGAAGAACCTTCTTTTAAATCACCATCACCATGTTTTTCAGGGAAATCTTCTTCACTTAAAGGAACAACTATCCAATTTAATTCATTTATATGAGAAGGACGAGAATTTTTTAAAGATAACCATTTATCTTCCATATAAGCAGCCCAAGCTAATCTTTTACGTAAACCTCTCTCCCATTTAGGTAATTTCCAAGTATTACAATCTAAACCTAAACCTAATTCTTCAGCCAATGATACTACTTGAGAACATAAAACCCAGTCACTATAATCCAAATCAGACATTAAATTACCATTATTAGAACCACCAGTGGTTTTATTATCATTTGTATTATTATCATTACTATTACTAACACGAACAATATGTTTACATTGAAGTAATAATAAACCTGCTTGAACTGCACTTAATTTGGGTCTTTTCAAGATTTCTAATAAATAATTATTTAAACCTATTTTTAAAATCAATTCAACATTAGGTTTAGGAAATCTATTCAACAGAGGATCATAATCCCACCATTGAATTGCTAATACATATACAGCAGCTAATAGTGGGGCACTAAATTCTCTATGAGTACGAGAATATTTTTCAAGGAATACTTTTTTATGCAATATAGGATAAGATGGATGAACGATTCTAAAATATAAATCAATTAATATTTGACCGTGAGGTGCTACAAATTTTTCTATTGTATCTACATCATTAGACATAGATTGATAAGATTGAGGGGATTGATCATCTTTTAAAACAAATTGAACATTGTCACTTACTTTTCTTAAAGAAATTGAATCACTTAAATTAACTTGTTCAATTTTACCCAGTGATCCATTATTATTTGGAGTTGGAGTTTGTGGTTTTTGGGAATCTATAATCATATTCAATAGATTAATATCATAAATATAAGAAGTAGGACCAACATAGAAACTAGATCTGGGAAATTGTAGTGATAATGTTTTCTTTAAAAGGGAGTTATTCATTGAAGAATAATCTTGTATAGGTTGGACATCTCTTATTGGAACATTAGGAGGAATGATTTGGGAAGCGGAAGAAGAACCTGGAATAGCCGGATTTGAACTCAATTGATTGGAATCATTTCTCTGGGATTTAGACCTTTTCTGTGATGAATCTTCTGCTCCTACAGGCTTTCTTTTCAATGCTTGTCCTACATATGTACAAGGTAAAGATTTGGCTTCACATTGTGCACAATTATTAGTACCTGGGATCACCACACACTTTGTTTTCCTTCTCCTGCAATGATCGCAAGGTCTTCTTGTTTTAGTATTCTTAACAGGAGCAGCATTAAGGGAAGCATTAGGAACTGGCTTACTTTGAGATTGGGAACCATTGGACTTTGGATTAAAATTGGAATTGTTCGGAATGGAATTAACGGACTTGTTGTCATCGCTTACATCATTATTTACAGTTGGAAGATCAGGCGAAATATTATTGTAACCATTATTAGCAGATTTTGGATCAACATCATCTGGGGAAACATGATTTTGATATTGGATATTCTGAACAATATGATTTGTTGGGGTAGCACCTTGAATGGGCGTATGGAAGTTTATATCGTACAAAAGATCGTTTCCAGGGTCCATCAACATGGAAGAAGACCAATTACTATTCATAATATCACCAGTATTATGGAATCCTTGGTGATGATGCTCATTGTCTTGGTTACGGTGGTGATGATTTTGCAGGGCGGGATCATCGTGAAATTGGCTATCGTATTCGCTTTGCTGAGGTATATAATGATCAGAGCCCCCTGTGCTCCTTGGTACAGACGTACTTTCTTCATCATTCATTTTATTAGCAAAGCGTTGAATTAGCTATTGGGCAATGAGGGTTTAAAGTTGTAAGATGGAAAGTGATAACGTGAGGCAACGCACGACCCGGGAATTATTTGAGTAGTTATAATTTACGAGATAGGAGGAGTGGTGTTGCATTTCGCACCTGTGAAAAACATCTGGCGTGGTAGTACGCCGAGCGTCGACCCATATGAAAAAATAATGCGCCGAGCTTCGACCCATATGAAAAAAAAAATTCAGCCTAGCCTCGGTCGAGAAGTGTAATTTCTCTTTACCTTCTCCGCAGGATCTGAGTTTTAATGATGTAATGAAAATTTTTTTGGAATCTTTTTATCATCTTTGTTTGAATTTTGAATGACACAAGCAATAAAAATCTTAAGAACTGTGCTGCAAGTAAGGCAATGGAGACTAGACTGTCTCTTAAAACAACAAAGTGTTGGATTTGTACCAACTATGGGGGCTTTACACGATGGGCATTGCTCATTAGTATCACAATCGTTAAAAGATAATCATAAATCCATAGTATCTATATTTGTAAATCCTTCCCAATTTGCCCCCCATGAGGATTTAGACAGCTACCCAAGAACCATGGACTCAGATCTCGACATTTTAGCCAATTTACCTGGTGAAAAGTCTATTGACGCTATATTTGTACCAAAGATAAGTGAAATATACCCATCAGGCATAACCACCGAAGTAAGCCGCCAAAGAGGTGCATTTGTTTCAGTTTTGGGGTCTTCTGAGCAGTTAGAAGGGAAACAAAGACCACAATTCTTTAGAGGTGTGGCTACTGTTGTAACAAAACTACTTAATGTAGTTCAACCTACTAATGTGTATTTTGGTCAAAAAGATGCTCAACAGTGTGTGGTAATTAAGAACTTGGTGAAAGATTTATTGATAAATACAACGGTTCAAGTATTGCCTACAATGAGAGAACAAAATGGTTTGGCAATGTCTTCAAGAAACGAATATCTTTCATGTGATGTTAGAGCGAAGAGTTCAATTATCTTTGAATCTTTAACCAAAGGTGAATCTTTCTATAAGGAAAACGCTTCAAAGGGTCCTGTACCTCTGAAACTAATCTTAAATAAGATTTCTGACTCTTTAAATCAAATAAATGACTTTGAAATAGAGTATATTGCAATAAGTCATCCTGAAACTTTGGAAGATTTAGATCTGGTTGAATCTGGCTTGGGTGCTATCATATCTACTGCTGTTAAAGTACCTAAAGCTGGTAGCAATGAAAAGGCAAGGTTAATAGATAATATCGTTCTTCATTGATTTGAGTTCCCTGTACATAATTATATACCTTAATAGAATATTTGGCATTATTAAATTCCTTTGAACTTATTAAGCTTTTTAAACTTTGGTTTATCTTGCTCAACACTTTTCCTGGCCTTTCTTGAAGTCTGGTTTTGTTTGAAGATTTCTGTATCTCTATCCAATATATGTTGGAATTTTCTTTTATCAATATAATCCGGTCCTAGATCATATTTGGCCTTCTGATCTTGCGATAAGTCGTAGAACATATACCCAAACTCTAGTAACCACAATGGATCCACACTAGTCACACAGCTCATGTATTCTTTCGTGGTTAAAATCAATTCATGGTAAATTACAAAAGGTGGTGACAAATCTGTGCCTCCATTTAAAGCTGATGTTGGATGCAAATACATCCTCATGAAATTATGACGTAAATGGAAATATTCTGCTTGACCAGATTGGCTAATATTGACTTTCAGTAATTGTGCAGCTTGATTATAGAACGCAGCACATAAACATTTCCGTATATCTTCATCAGACCTCGACCTTAGTATCGGTAGTTTGAGTTTCTTCATGATCAACAACAATTGATTTTTAATATCTCTTGCTCTTAACAAAGATCTATTATTAAGGAAGTTCTTTGTTGACCAATAGTTCAATTTTGATAGTGTCATTTTCGGTTTCTTCAATTGTGCCTCCCATTGTACATACACGTTTAATAACGTTAAATGATCTGATTCTGATATTGTGAATTTTTCTCTTATAGAATCGGCTTCTTCTGCCCTTTCTTTAGGTCTATAAAACACTGAAGGAACCGAAAGAATTGAAACTATAATGATGATTTCTTCAGAGCAATGGAACTGAGCTTTGGACGAAAGAATAATCAACTTTGATAATGATGGTTCCATGGGAAAATTGGTCATTGAAGTACCCAATTCAGTCAAATCTCCCATGTTATTTAATGCTCCAATACTCCATAGATCATACAACGAACAACTTAATATATCTTTAGGTGGAGGATCTAGAAATGGGAATTTGGTGACATCATTAACTTTAAGTGATTTTAAAAGTAACATAACATTATTCAAATTAGTTCTTTGGATTTCAGGAATTGGCATTAAATTCATTTGTTCATTACATTCTCTCTCAGAGTATAATCTATAAGTGATCCCTGGTCCAGTTCTACCAGCTCTACCACTTCTTTGCTGAGCATTAGCTTTGGAAATAGGTATCACTTGTAAAGTGTCCATGCCTAGTCTGGGATTATACACCTTTAATTTGACTAGCCCTGAATCGATCACATATTTAACTCCATCTACCGTTAATGAAGTTTCTGCAATATTAGTAGCAACTACCACTTTCCTTCTCTTTTTATTGGTCTTATTGAAGATTTTTTTTTGCAAATCAGCTGGTAATGTTGAATAAACTGGGAATATATCTAGTGGTGGTACATCTTCAAGTTCGTCCAATTTTTCTTGAATCAATTCACATGTTACTTCTATATCTTCTTGACCTGTCATAAATACCAATATATCACCATCACTTTCATTGAATTCGTTGAGATTGGTCAAATGTATGGTGACTACTTGCTTAACGGTTGTATCAACGTAATCATTAGACCCAGGTGTGCTATATAAGATTTCAACTGGGAACGTTCTACCGGGGATCTTAAATTGTGGTGCATTACCAAAGAATTGAGTAAATCTATCGGCATTCATAGTAGCACTAGTGATTATAACCTTAATATCCTTTCTTCTTTGAATTAACATTCGAAGTAGCCCCAATAAAATATCCGTATTGAGAGACCTTTCATGAGCTTCATCCATTATGATACACGAATAATTGTCTAGATTTGGATCAACTAATAACTCTCGAAGTAATACCCCATCTGTCATATACTTAATCATTGTTTTATCATACTTTGTTTTATCTTCAAACCTGATTGAAAAACCTACTTCTTCACCCAATTTGCAATTGACTTCTTCGCTTACTCTTTTAGCTACTGACATTGCTGCAACACGACGTGGTTGCGTACATCCAATTATTCTTCTACTTTTCCCTTCACTTATACTTGACCCATACCCTTCTTCGTATAAATATTGAGCCAATTGCGTAGTTTTACCGGATCCTGTTTCCCCAATAATAACAGTGACTTGGTTATCAGAAATTACTTTGATAACTTCATCTCTAACTGAATAAGCAGGTAAAGATCTTCTCTGCTGTGAGATGATTGCCATAGAAGGTTTGTCGTCAGCTCCTTGTTCATCTTTTTCAGTGGGAGTTTCATCATCTCCACCTTCATCTAAACCTAAAACATTCCCAAGTTGAGTTCCTGTAAGATTGGACCTTTCCTTTGCTTGTTTAGCTCTTTCCTTTTTAGACCTTCTTTCCTTAACAACATGACTTCCTTGCTTAGCAGTTATCCCCAACTCCGAATTGGGATTCTTGATAGGGTTGAAGTCTGTTGCAATTCCCTTGGTGAAGCTTTTTGGATTGTTTTGTAATGCCAAATGTGATTCAGAATCTTGCAAAAAAGGCGGGATAAAGAAATGTGGAATGATCTTTATCTTGGATATTTCATTCAATTGAGATTCGATATGATCCATATCAAAGTATTCTCCTGTAATGCTGTCAAATCCACCACCAGATTCCGAGCTGACGAATCTACGGGGTCTTGTTACCTTTCTTCTGGGTGGTGCTTTGCCGTAAGTCTCTTCTTCCAACTCAGTATATATTTCTCCGGTAGTTTGGCCATATTCATCTGTCATGTACCACTCTCTATCGTTCTCCAAATCAACAGTATCGAAGTTTATATCGTCGAAGTCATTCTTAACTACTGTATCACTACGTTCTTGTTCAGCTAATTGCGATAGACTCAATTGCGGTACTTTTGGCGTAGCAGACTGTTTTTTTATCTCTGGCAAAACACTTTCTATCGTGTCCGCCTCTTTCTTGATCCTAAGAGCATCTTCTTTCTTGATTTTCTTGAATTTGAAAGATGGTTTAGCAGCTTTGGGTTTGGCCAATTCCAAGTCCAAGTCATCTTCAAACGATAAGCTTATTGCAGACCTGGACGCTTTTTTCGATTTATTATTTGGTAAGGGTTCTTTCTCGATCTCTATCGGCCTAGAATTATCGTTGTACTCTTTCAACAAGCTATACACTTCCTGAATGACATCATCATCGGTAAACCCTAACACCTTAGTATAGCCTGCAAACTTGGCAAAAGACTTATCTTTATTATAGAAATTCCGTAGCGATTGCACAAAGTTATCGGAAATGGGTTTGTTCAAAGCTGCCGATACTTTAGTTATCAAAAACTTGGTCACCTCATCGGCTCTATCTGCCATCACCAACCGTTATCTTTATAAGCGTAGACGCGCGCCTAGAGATGAGGTTAAGTAATGAAACTATCAACAAACTTGGGCTTCAGTAGCCACGTATTGGCCAGAATACGACTCACTCCCGTTCCAACAAACGCTAATGAGGTAAGGCACATATACCATAGCTTCCAACGAGTTGCTCCGGTGGACTTTCTCCGGATTAAAAAGGACCCTTCCAATGATGTATACTCGAATCAATTGGATGTATTGTTGAATTCAGTAGACTATGAGAGTACAAACCCATTTATAGAGCCATATCTGACAGAGAAAGAGTTTGCCGCCGAAAAAAAGACCATTGTAGAGTTTTTACAAGTTATATGTTCACTTCCCAGGTACCAATACATTGAGAATGATTCCAAGTACTTGAATAATGAATGGGAGATACCGTTCAAGTATAAACTAACTAAACAAGGGTTGAGGTTCGAAAACAAGTATGAAATAACCAATTCCACTTACGATCACCCATTCACGTTGTTAAGTCCTCGAGATGCAAACGTTAACGAGTTCAAAAGACAAATACGGTTCAATTTTGAAAAATTTACTAAATTTGATATGCAAACGATTCTAACCAATGGCGACGCTATACGCAAAGCCTTGAGGTAGAGATTTATCGGAGTCTTCGGTACCAGCGATACTTGGGGTAGTGCTCTAATTCCTAGGAGATAGATTTTGTAGAATCCTAAATCCGCGGATTTAAGAGCCGCATATAGATGCAAAAAGCTATTGTATAAATGATGACATATGAATTGAAAAAAGTATAAAAGAAAGCCGAAATTCCATCAAAGGGATATTTATCAGAAAGCAGAGAAAAAGCAAAATGAAAAATTCTTTAAAAATTCCACAAAAAGGTTTCGGTACCATGTCAATGACAGCTAGTGCCGAAGTTAAACCATTGTCAGAATCTCTTGAATTATTAAAGTATATCAAGGAGACTTATGGGGTATTATTTCTTAGTGGAGCTGAATTTTACCAGTTTGATCCTAATTTTTCCAATATTAAATTATTGGTAGATTTCTGTAAGCAAAATCCCGATGATAATATTGTACTTGGTATTAAAGGTTTATTTAATTTGAGGAAGAAAGAGAGTGATGGTTCTAAAGAGACAGTAAGAAAATTTGTCGAAGATATGAAGGAGGCTTTCAAGGATGTTCCAACCAAACCAAAGATCTTATTAGGACCGGGAAGGAAACCAACTAATGTTCCTTACAATGAGTTTCTTAAAGATATATATAGTTACGTTGAATCAGGAGACATTGACGGTATTTTCCTTTCTGAAGTTAGTGCTAAGAGTATCGAGGAAGCCGCTGAAATTGTACCAATATCATACTTGGAATTAGAATTTTCCTTATTAAGTCAAGATATTTTAAGGAATGGGGTTTTAGAAACTGCTGGAAAATATGGTATTCCAATTGCTTGTTATTCTCCATTAAGTAGAGGTTTATTAACAGATTCTACCGTTGAAGATTCTGATTTTTTGAAAAATCTCCATCCAAATGACGGAAGAGTTGCCTTAGGCTTTGAGAGGTTCAAACCTGAAAATTATGATGCTAATTATAAGAATATGAAACAACTCTATGATTTTGCTCATAATGAATTGAATTGCCCATTGGAGACTTTAGCAATGAATTATATTTCTAAGTTATCCAATAAATCGAACTTCAATGGCATCAAAAAAGTTCCACAGCTTTTGACTATCCCCAGTGCTAGGTCTAAGAAAAGAGCTGATACCAACTATCAAGAGATTGAAATTACTGATGCTCAATTAGTTAAACTCCAAGAAATCTGCAATAAGATTGAAATGGCTGGTTCAAGATATAACCAAGCATTCGAGGACCTTGGAATGCTTTTTAGTTAGAACTGTTTAGTGTAGATGAAATATATACTCTTTGGTACTTCCTCTTATTAGAGAAAACCTAAACAATAAGTCTTAAGATAATATATTAATACATAGAGAAAAAAACAAAGACTATAAAAAAAAAATGATGCTATGATGATATCTTGTTTAATTATTTAATCAATTTTTCAACAGATTCTAAATCTTTTTCTAAAATTTCATTAACATAATTTAAACCTTTTTGTTGGTTTAGTAATAATTTTGATATTTTTTTAATGAATTCATCATTATTTTTATCATTAAATTGACCAGAAGATTCATTAGAGTCAATTAAATTTTCATCATTTAAATTATTATTCATTGAATTCAATGATGAATTAAATTGTAAATCTATATCTTCAGCTTTTTCTTTTAATATAGTTAATCTTGCAAATAAATCATTTAATTTACTTAAAGAATTATTTGGATCATTTAATTTTGAATTTAATATTTCAAATTGTCTTGAAAGTTCTTCTTCTTCTGGTAATAATGGATAACCTCTTAATTTTAATATAGCTAAAACTGTTGCTAATCTTAATAATCTTCTTGATAATTTTAAATTTCTTGCTTTTGCCTTTTTAATACGAACACTATTTTCAAGATCATGTTTTGATGATAATATCGATTGTTTTTCATTAATTGCATTTAATAAGATTCTAGATTTTTTAACATGTTCTAATTGTGTTTCTACTCTTTGAGATACATCTGAAAATGATGTAATCTTAATTGGGTAATAATGATTATTAGGTCTTTCTGACATTGCTTTATTCCAATCATCTGGTGATTCATTGGCTGGTCTTGGTTGATTTAATAAAATTTGTAATTCATTATCATTCAACTTATTGTAAAAATGTGTTTTTAATATACAATTTGGTGAATTAGGATCCCATTGATCTTTAAGTTTAATTAATTGATCATTGATAGATGGTGTATAATTAGTCAATGATTTATCTGACAAGTTGGATTGTCCGAATAATTGTTGCTGTTGTTGTTGAGGTTGTTGTTGATTTTGTCCAAACAATCCACCAGAAGTTTGGCTATTTTGGCTATTTTGGCTATTTTGGTTATTTTGGTTATTACTGAAAAGACCGCCTCCTGTAGATTGATTATTTTGGGAACCACCGAAAAGACCCCCTGTTTTATTATTAGATTGTTGGTTATTAGAACCAAATAACCCACCACTGGTGTTTGATTGTTGGTTATTAGACCCGAATAATCCTCCACTGGTATTTGTTTGTTGTGACGAATTACCACCAAACAACCCACCTGATGGCTTAGCTTGTTGATTACCACCGAATAATCCACCACTAGTATTCGTTTGTTGTGAAGAATTACCACCAAATAATCCACCACTGGTATTGGTTTGTTGTTGGTTTTGCCCAAATAATCCACCACTGGCGTTGCTTTGCTGCTGATTTTGTCCAAACAATCCACCTGATGGCTTAGATTGTTGATTACCACCGAATAATCCACCAGATGTGTTAGTTTGTTGAGCACTATTACTATTATTCAGACCAAATAATCCACCAGATGTAGCGGTATTAGAAGATTGTGCACCCCCACCGAAAAGTCCACCAGAAGTATTGCTAGTGTTGGTGGTATTAGATGCATTATTACCGAATAATCCTCCAGTACTGGTAGTTGGAGCTGCAGGTTTAGCACCAAATAATCCACCGCCAGTTGTATTAGATTGTTGTGTATTATTACTGCCAAATAAACCACCAGAAGTGCTTTGTTGACTATTACCACCAAATAAACCTGAAGATGCTTGGTTTGTATTTGAATTTGATGAATTATTACCACCAAATAATCCACCACTAGCGGGAGTTTGTTGATTATTCAGTCCAAATAATCCACCACTAGCATTAGATTGTTGATTATTACCGAATCCACTCGAATTGGTAGAAGTGGACCCAAACATCCCACCGCTTGAAGAATTGTTATTTGCTGCTCCACCAAATAATCCACCACTCGTGGAAGTATTACCAAACATGATTTAATAGAGTGTTGTTATTGAAGAATTTTCCGCGAAGATGGACTGCGCGAGTTACGGTGAGACAGGAGGAGAGACAGGAAGAGACAGGAAGAGAGACAGGAAGAGACAGGAGGAAAGAAAAGAAAAGAAAGAAAGGAAGAAAGGAAATGAGTTCGCTTTTTGCTCAATTTGTATTATAATATATTAATATCTATGCATTTTGTTCTTTTTGTTTTAAAAATTCTTTAGTGACAGATTTATCTTTTGAAGTACCAGTGTAAATAGGATTTTCATTTAAATGGATTTGATCTTTGACACCAGGGATTTGTTTGGATAATTTTAAATTTTCAAAAACACATTTATTAAATACTTTTTCACTTGATCTACAATGACCAAAATATTGATTATTTTGTTCTAAACATTCATAATGTAATTTGAATTCATCGAAACAATGTTTGTTTATGTTTTGTAATACATCTATGGCACATCTAGTAACTCTTCTACCTTCTTTTAAACATTCTACAGTACCTCCATTTTTTTCATCTTTACATAATAAAAAATCATCATTATAAGGTTTACATTTAGCTCCAATGAAATATGATGCTGATAATAAAGGTGCTGATGTTGCACCTACTTCTTCTACTTCTGGGATATCTTTAGGTAATTGATTTTTATCCAAGTTTTCCCATTCGTGTCTACCAATAAAATATTGTCCTGAACCCATTTTAGTTTGTTTAAAGTAGAATGGAATGAAAATTTGAAATTAATGCGATTTTAGTGGTGCTGCAAAGTACGCGTGCCGCGCGTAAACACCAGCACCGTACTTAGATAAGAAATGATGTACTATGATGAACTATGATGAACTATGATGGATAAAATGGTAAATGGATAAAATAATATCAATTCACGCAATAACTAACCTAAAATTTTTTCAAGATTGAATATTTCAAAAATTCGTTCATTTCTATCTTCAAATTCACTCTTTTTCATCATTTTCTTATATTCTTTCATTAAACTCTTTAATTCGTACAACAAACTATTAAATTTTTTTAAATTAATCATATTATGTTGGTTATTTTTAATAAGGTTATCTAAATTAATGAATAAATTAATTAATTGTCTGAAATTCCCAATAACTAAAGAACCATCATCTGTTAAATTAGTAGATAAATAATTCAAATATGCTTCAAAATTATTTATTAAATTATTAATAAAGGAAAGATTGTTAGTTTTGAACTTAATAATCAATAATTGATTTTTAAATTCGATTACATTAGTAAAGTTTTCATTCAAGTTTTTAAACATATCATTCAATCTTGTTAATTTCTTATTGAACCCATTTAATTGATTGTTTATAAGATTGATATAATCCATAGACCCATTGAGACTTGTACCTAGTTTTATAAAATCATTAAAATTTTCATTTATTAATTCAATTAGTTCGGTATCCAATGTTTTATTAAGTTGATCCAATTCTTTGATTAATGTATCTATTGATGAAAATCTACAATTTTTAAAAAGAAATTCGACCACTTCGAGTTCTTGGTCTTCTAACAAATCCCGTATATTGTCATTTTTGGGTAACTCCAATTCCAAATCATCAAATTCCGCCATGCCAATCTTTGCCGGTTATCTTATAAGGTGTAACTAGTGAACTGTTTAAAGCTCGCGCGCGCATCACCAAAGTTACCCGGGCTAGAAACATTACCCTACCATAAGTTTTTTTTGCAACTAAACTCTACAGTTAGAATTGACATACTAAAGCAGCCCCTAAAAAGCCCAACATGGAAATGATCAACTTGAAATGAAATTATAGAACAATACAGATAACCACCAAATCCACCCCTTTCTGGAGCAACTGCGAAAATCGTAAAAAAGAAAAGTGGAGGAACACCAAATAAAAGAATTAAAAAAAAAAAAAAATAAAAAAGAGAGAAGAAAAAGAAATAAAGGTGAAGAAAAAAAAAGAAACCTTGTCATCAAGACGGATTTATTATTGAAATTCGTTGCTTTAGTATTAGATGTGAGACATGAGGTATCAAAAACATTGTAAGTGAGGAGGGACAAGATCTGCGACACGAAGATGTGAAAATTTAATGGAATGAAGATAACTTTGAATGCAAAAAGACCAAAAAAAAAGAGAGAGAGTCGGTTAAGTAGTTACAATAGTAATTATATTACCAGGATAGAGAAATATTGAAAAATCAATCAAGACGTAAGAGACACAATGTTTGCTTTTTTTTTGTTGAATTATTATTACATTGAAGTATCAATTAAAGTTGATAATAGAGGGCCCACAAAAAACCCGAGACAGTATAATCGATGAATATGAAAAAATAATAGAAATTAGAGTTGGAATAAAGAGATGTGATGTCAGCAATGTACTTATTGTATTAATTAAATGTATTGTTAAGTAGAACAATGAGCGTTATTGTTTTCACGGTTATTAAAGATTTTACATTTTCTAAAACTTCTAAAATAGGTTAAAAACAGATTTTTACGCATTTAGGTATAGAAAAAAAAAAAGGAATCAAGCACCCTGAATTTATTTGGTATCTAACAATAAAGCTATTGTTTAAATATGAAAACAGAATTAAAGTTTCTACGTAATACGTAGAAAAGGGTCCCAATAAGGAATTATTCTTTCTAAAACTAGAATTAATCTTAATTTGTAAATCTGAATTTGATGCGATTACCAACACAAATTATTACCGTAAATTGACTAAATATCGTCACACGCTACTTGTTGATTAAGTATGCAAGGATGAACACGTATCTAGGGATTATAGACATACATAAAAAGAAAATTTAAATATCGAAATTGGACCTGGATATGATAAAATTGTGACGGTTAGGCGGCGTTGCTGACATTATTTGTAAAACATCGCCGACGATCTCTTCTATCAACATGAATTTTAACTTTAAGCTAATTCATTAAGTGTTTAGGTGCATTAAGTTATTCTACATTATTTTTGCGCTTTATAAATTTGAATTGTCCGGGATACAAAAACACTTGACTGAAAACTAAAGTATTTATTAACGGTTCAGTCTAAAGCCACCTTAACATAAGACAATTAAGAAAAAGATAAAAATAAAAAAAAAAAAACTAAAATAAAATAAAATAAATTAAAAAAAAAAAAGGGTATTCAAAAAATAATAAAAAATAAAGGTCCCTAGTTTAAGCACAGACTAAAACCCTACAATTAAATATTAAACAGAAACAAAGTCCGCAATGTGCTTAAAAAATTAGATGGATAGCGGAAATTCAAGAAATAATACTTGAAAAAACTAAAAAAAAAAAAAGACCGGAAATAACTTTTGGCGTCAAGAATACCCGAAAAATCACATTCTCCTCCCCTTACCTAATTAATAATTAATAATGCGATGAGTTAATCTTTATTGTTAGTTACAAAGATCTAGGATTTCAACTATAGAGCTTAGTCTTCTGACTTTATTATATTATAATATTCAAAAAAGAATAAAGTCAGAGAAAAAAAGAAAGGAAAACCTAAAGCGTAAAACTTATTTTTCAGTTTATAATTAATAAATTGAAGATAATTACAAATCGATGATACACTTAAATTAGAACCAATACTTCATCCCTCACCACTACCCTACCAGTTGTATTGAAATCATCCACCAAGCGTCAGTTGGTTATCAGGAAAAATCCTTTTTTTTTTTTTTTTTCTTCTTCTTCTTTTTACCATGTTTTTTTTTACATAATAGGAATTATTCCAATCTATTATGAACTCCGTTGCTCCCAATATTTTTTATGCAACAATAGGGATTTAATTATTTTGTATTTTGCTAATGTCCAATTTTTTCTTTTTATTTTTTAGTGTAATTTCCGTACCTTACGCTTATTTTCGAGGGTAAGTTAATCAATTCGAGGCACCTTCCGTTTTCGCACGAAAAAATTCCACTTCCTAAAATTAAATTGACTGTTTTAGGAAACTGTTTTTTTTTTTATTTTTAAGGTTTTTTTTTTTTTAAAAGTCTTTTTTTTTTTTTCTCTTTCTTTTTATGATTTTGGTATTCAAAGAGAAACTTATATAAATCAAACAATTTCCCTTTTGATTGTAACTTGAAATCTTCATTAAGAAGTTAGTTTGTTTAATACTATTGTTTTATTATAATCTTAGATTTGCCAATAAAAAAAAAGTCTATCAATAATAGTAACTGCTAAACATTATTATCATTTATATATATATATATTATTTTAAATCTTTATCAAATTATTTTTGAAACACTTGTGCTAGTCGTTAGTGTATATAATTTTGATATCATTTAAAGAAAAGTATTAAAAAAGGTCTAGAAAATCTTCTTTTCTTTTTCAATTCAAATAGGTTTTCAGAGATAATCAAAATATTTTATTTCAATTCCTAAGTTCAATTTTTTTTTATTCAATTTTAAATTATAATTTTTTAAATCCTTTTATTTTATTTTATTTCAATGTCAACTGCTGTTTATTATAATAGTAATCATTTACAACACGAAGCTGATTCAAAACATTCATTGCCATCATTATCTCAAATCATGTCAAATAATTCAAATAATAATCAAGCTATGGTTGCAGCTGCTTCTGTTAATGGAAACGTTACAAATCAAGAATTAACTGGTGCTGATGTATTTCTGCAAAATGGTAATTCTCAACCTTCAACTGCTAATACAACTCCTGCTTCATCATTCTCAGCTGGAAGTGGTAATGGAGGTGCTGCTTCAAATTATATTATTGCTGATAAATGTACTTGTAAATCAAATGCTAATCGTATTCCAAGACCAAGAAATGCTTTTATATTATTTAGACAAAAATACCATCAATCTGTTTTAGATGAAGGTAATGTTATAAGAACTAATCCAGAAGTTAGTAGAGAATTAGGTAGAAGGTGGAGAAGTCTTTCAAATGAAGATAGAGAACATTGGAATCAATTAGCTGAAGAAGAAAAAACTAATCATGCTAAAAAATATCCTGGTTATAGATATACACCAAGAAGAAATGGTAAAAATAAAAATTGTGAATATTGCAAGCAAAAAAACTTGAGACAACAACAAATTCAATTACATAACCAACAATTATTACAATTGCAACAGGATCAATACCAACAATATTTACAATTTCAACAACAACAGCAACAACAACAGCAACAACAGCAACAACAACAACAGCAACAACAACAACAACAACAGCAACAACAACAACAATTATCTGCCAACAGTTATCAAGCTACAGTTCCTTCAAATAATATGCAGTTCTACTTATCATCAAACCCATTTGGCCAACAAAATTATCAATTCCAATATAATTCTAATGATATGATTCAAGCTCAAGATAAATTAAGCCCTTTATCTCAAGTTCCTTATGATGCTCAAAGTACACAAAATACTACAACTGCTACAGTTAATCAACCTCAATCTCATGTTTCACATTATGCTCCACAATTTGTAGGTTACGAACAACAAAGGTTTAATTCTTTACCAAACCCAGTTAACACTAATGGTAATTACGGTTTTGACGTTTATCAAACTCAAAATTAAGTTTGATTTTTGTATAATATTGATTTTTGGTTAATTGCATGTAATATATTAATGACGTTTTTTTCTTATTTGTTTCATGTGTCTCTCAGTAGTTTAAAATCTGCGGTTTCTCTAAAAGTTTAAAATGTGTTCCTCTAAGAAATCATACTCTCACGTGGCTGTAGGTAAGGCTGAATTTCAATAATGGAAAAATCTACAAGCTCTTGTTTTTTTTAGTGGGTTTCCAAATTTGCCCAATTCCAATTACACAATTCCAAATGGTTTGTTCCCATTGCACTTTAGAGTATCTCAGGGCGTCTCATCGCCGGCTCTAACAAAAAGCTAATCTGAGGATTGCCTAAACAGGTAAGAAAGAAAGAAAAAAAAACTTAGCTTAAAAAAAAAACACAACCTTTGGTTATGATTTAGCTGGAGAATGTGATTGTGAGTAGTTGCATATTGACTAAAAAAAAAAAAAAAGGGATTGGACTCAAGTAGTTATGAGAGATAATTCAATTGATTTTCATGACCATTGAGTATGGCCCTGTATATGTAAGTGGCTGGGAGTATAGGTGTAGGAAGTATACGCAAAAGCAAGCACAGCCAAAATAGGAAAGGGTGGGGGCTAGCCTTGTGGAATACTTTTTAGTTAAAGTATAATTAGCAGAAATAACTACCCTCGGAAATGGCAGTACAGCGCAAATATATTTCTATAAAAGTCAAAAAAGACAACTGTTGACTTCAAATTCGGGTAGAATTAACTTATAATTGATGCTTCACATGTTGCATTTAATAGTGAAAAAGAAATTTGGCCAATTAAATAAATTCCCGCTTTTTTTTTTTTTTTATTACATTTTCGTTTATCGACGCCGGTTAAAATTGCTTTGAAATTCTTTCAATTGAAAATTTAGCATCGTAAACGTGAGAGCAATGAATTGTTTAAATCATTTTCCTTATCTAATAAGGGGGAAGATTAAAATTATTCTTTTTCTTTGTGTATTATTTCTCCTATTATATTTACATCCTTCAAATTGTTCAAACAATATTATCAATTGCTAACTTTTACATTATTATTAACTAAAATTATGCAAGCGAATTAAATTTTTATAATTGAACCCTATAGCTAAAATACTCTAAATCTTTATTATCTAATACTATTAAAGATCCAGAACCTTTTCACAATGTTCACCCCAGCTTATGATTTTTGGTGGTTGTCCATTTCTTTTTTTTTTTTTTCCTTTTTTTTTTTAATTTATTTTGGTTCATCTTAATTGACTCCCTGTCTGCTTGAATACATTTCCTGATGTTTCTTAATTCTTCCTGTTGCGTACTTTATTCTATCAGTCCGTTTATTCCTGCTTCTACATGGAATTCACTTTTCTTTGCATTGGAATAACCCCGTGCTAACTTCCCTTGTCACCTTCTTTACGGTAGTCTTGTACTACTCCCTCTTTAGCTTAGTTGAATAAAATACCGTTTGCCAAATAATTTTAAAACTTTTTCTTTTTTTTTAGTTTTATTTTTATTTTTCTCTTTTAAACTTTAATTTATGAAATAATTTTTTAATTTTTCCTTTATTTTTCCCCTGTCCCCTTACCTGTGATCTTCTTGTTTAAATGAGGGTAATTATATTTCCTAATTCAGTTTAATTAGTACGGTGATCACAAATTGTTGTTACGGCTATTTCATCCTTATTTCATTTTATCAGGGAAATCAATAATTTTGGTTACCCAATTAAATGATCATTTACGCTTTGAAAGTAGTGCCATTAGTCTAAAGTAAAAAGATCTTATTAAACTTTTATATTCCTTAATCTTCTTTGATCGTTTCACTTTAATCACTTTAGCTTTTACGCTTTCTTTCCGCCCTCGGCTTCTCTCGTCATGGTATATCTAAAGTTTACACTTTCAGGTTTCACCCGCTGTTTCAAGATACTGTTGTGAACGTTGCAACGCTTACTGTGGGATTTCTTATTCTTATTTTTCTTTTCTTTTTAGTCTTTTTCTTCAAAAGTAAAAATTAATTTCGTTTCTTATACTGATTAAACCGACGATCATAAAATACTCTAATTCTAAATCGGGTTTATTGCATAATAATAATTAGAGGATTAGAAATTCATTTAACTCAGAGTTAAAATTACAACTTTTCAGTTGAAAATCTAACTTTTATATATTTCCCACCTTTATAAAAAAAAAAATAATAATAATAATTTAAATAATTTAAATAAGTTAATTAAAATAATAGTACGATAAAATAAATAATTGACTAAATGTCTTCACCTAAACCATCAATGGTAATAGCTTCACCTGGTTTAAATGGTGGTAATCCTAAATATGGACATCCATCACATCTAAATGCATCACCTAATGAACAAGAATTACATCCACCAGTTTTACCTTTAATTGTAAAATCAATTTCTGTTAAATCTTCTTCATTAAATTTAACTTGTTGTTTTTTTAATCTTTCTTCAATTTTAATAGCTTCTTCTGTTGCCAGATTAACCATTTTTGATAATAATGTATTTTGTAAATTTTTTTGTTTTGCTTCTTCTAATTCTTCTTGTTCTTTTAATCCACATGTACAATCTTTACATGCTTTTCTTCTCTTTTTACCATTTGGTAATTCACATTTTTTTGGAATAACTAAATTATAATTATTTGAATTATTAATTAATTCATTTTCATCAATAATTTCATCATTCTCATCTTCATCTTCATTTTCATCATCTTGATCATCTTCATCACTAAAATATGTAAGTTTAGTTTCTTCTAATTTTCTTTTATTATTAAAATCATCATTTTCATCATCTGTATTATTAGCTGATGTATCTGTTAATCCAATAGATTGTGTTGGTGATGAACTTGATGTTAAATTACTAATTGGTGATAATTTTTTAAATTTTGGTAATGTAGATGATTTATTTATATTTTTCTTTAAACTTATAATATTTGTTTCAACAGGTTTTGGTTTAATCCATTTATCACCTTCTATTATAAATCCATTCATTAAAACATCCAATTGTTGATCTTTTGGTAAATCCCCACTAATTTCACCACCTTTTTTACTTAACATTTTAAACATTTTTTCTATTAATTTATTTGGAATACTCCTTTCATTATCTCCATCATTTGGATTTAAATAAAATATCTTATCAAAACTATTTTCTTCAATTTCAACCTTATCATTAGCAACCCTATCTATAACATGTTGAGTAATATCATTTTGTCCTCCTTTACTTAAATCTTCTTTAACTGATTTAAGTAATGATTCATCCGTAACCACTGTTGGATGGAATAATAATAACACCTTGGATGAGGAAGTCATTTGTCAATGTTTCTTAAACTTTTCAAGTCTGTGTTTATGCAATAATACTTGGTTCTATGTTAACTCTTAACTATTGGGATTTTTATACACTTTCAATAGCCTTTAAATATATTTTATAGTTAATTTGTATTTGTCATCTGTTGCTCATTTAAAAAAACATCGCGGGTCGTGCGCCACACCAAAAGCACGCAAAGTCGTGCGGATTTAGCCGTTCTTAGAAAATTCTTCCCTTCCGATATCGGTTCTGCCATAATACAAATTGACACTGTAATGATTTGTTAATTTTGTTTGATAATTTAATCCAGACATTTAAGCACCCGTGTGTATGCAGTACCCACTCTCAAAGCCACCCCACGACACAAGCCACCACGACAAAAAGATGTCAAGATAAAAAGATAAGTACTATCCCGCAGACAATTAATCTTACACCCAAAGCTGCCCTTTTAACACCACAATCTCATCACCGATATCTCCATCAAAACTTATCGTATAGCTAAACCTGACACATAATTCCTCCCCCATTCTCTCCACCTGAGATAACCCTCCACCTGAGATAACCCCGAAATGATAAACTCGACAATCTTATCACTTTAGCAACAACTAGCTTGGCATTTACTAAAAGTATTTCCGAAAAAGTGATTATTCAGTATGATTCCCCTCCGGCGCGAGGGAGACTTTACCTTTTTTAAATCTGGGGTACGGCTCACGCTCGCAACCTCAACCTGTAGGTAAGTGGTTGCAAACGGAGTTGCAATAGTAGAGGTATTAGAGATATTAGATTTGATAATTAGTATTATGATAACTTGCAAACACCTAAGAGATATTCAACATATAAAAATACGGCTTTACAAATAGTTTAACTTTTAAATAAACTTTTACCCTACGACGTTCCTCAAAACCTTAAAACAATACAATTACTCGAGTCCTGTGGGGTCACTTAAATACATAATATATATCGTAGTTTGAGGGGTTTCGTAAGTATAAAAAGGGTATAGAGACCCTGAAGATCCAATAATATTTTTTTAAAATTTGATAGATCCTTGTTAAATAATAAATCGATCATGGATTCTTTATCAAGTGTTGAAAAGAAGCAATCATTAGAGCATAAGGAATTCGCTGATGATCATAAAGAATTACATTCTGGAAATGGTTCTGATGATATAAAAGATGAAAAACTTGCAAATAATTTAGCTGCTTTAGATAATAATGAAATATCATTAGCTCAAATTATTAAAGCTAATCCAGTTGATAAATTTAGTCCTTCAAGAATTAGATTATATTTAATATGTGTTTGTTTATATCTTTGTTCAACAATGAATGGTTATGATGGTTCATTAATGACTTCAATTAATACATTACCTGAATATGTAGATTATTTTAATTTAAGTCAAAGTGCTGCAGGTACAGGTTTAGTTTTCAGTATTTTCCCAATTGGTGCAATGTGTGCAATTTCATTAATTTGGTTAGCTGATTATATTGGAAGAATTAAAGCTATAATAGTTGGATTATTAATATTGATTTGTGGTGCAGTTGTTTCCGCTGCTACTTCAAATCATGATGGATTTATTGCTGGAAGATTTTTAATTAGTTTTGGTGGTACAATTTCATTATCAGCAGCTCCTGCTTATTTAGTTGAAATTTTACCACCAGATTTAAAATTTTTATCATTATTATTTAATACTTTTTATTATATTGGATCAATTATTGCTAGTTTTACTATGTATGGATGTCTGATTCATTATAAAGGTTCACCATTATCATTTAAATTAGGTTTATGGTTACAATTATTATGTCCAGGTATAATTCTTTGTATGATTTGGTCATTCCCTGAATCACCAAGATTTTTATATTCACAAAATAAAGTAGAAAAGGCTAAACAATTTTTAATTAAATATCATGCAAATGGTGATTCGAATCATCCAATTGTTTTAGCTGAATTACAACAAATTGATGAATCTTTTAAAATTTCTGGATTTTTAAAAGCAAAAGATTATCTTGATTTTAGTGTATTTTTAAGAAGTAAACCAAGAAGGAAAAGAGCTGGGTTGGTTTGTATTTGGTCTTGGTTTTGTCAATATAGTGGTAATCAAGTTATTACTTATTATATGACAACATTATTCTTGAATCTTGGTATTGAAAATCCAACTACAAGATTATTATTAACAGCAGTAAATTCAATAATTTGTTTTATATTTGCAACTGCTGGTGCATTTTTAGTTGAAAGATTAGGTAGAAGACCTGTGTTAATTTATGCTAATATTGGTTATGTTATTTCATTTACAGCTTTAGCAGTTTCTACAAAAGCTTTTCAAGATGATAGTAATAATGAACAAGCTGCAGCTGTAGGTATTGCATTTATCTATATTTTCCAAGCTGTATTTTTTTCATTTGCAATGACTCCTTTACAACCAACTTATCCTTCAGAAATCTTATCTAATGATATGAGAGCTAGAGGTATGGCATTATATAATTTAGTTTCAAATGCTGCCTCAACTTTAAATTTATATACTGCACCTTTGGCTATGGAAAAAATTACTTATTGGTATTATGTTTTCTTTGTTTTTTGGGATTTCTTTCAATTGATTGTAATTTATTTTGTATTTGTTGAAACAAGTAATTTAACATTAGAAGAAATTGAACATATTTTTAATGAACCTCATAGTGTTAAAGAAAGTATTAGATTATCTAAATTGGCTAGAGCTAAAACTACTAATCTTGAAGATAATTAATTATAAATATATAAAGTATTTCACTATAAAAAACACGAAGTAAATTTTTGAATCAATCAAATTTTATTTTTATTATCTAGTGTCGTCGTCATCATCATCATCATCATCATCATCATTATCCATAGTTTTTTCATCATCATAATCATTATTGTTATCATTGTCACTATCACGTTTGCGATCAAAACCTTCTATCTCTTTTTCTACAAATCCTTCTCTTTCATTTATTTCTTCATCTTCTTCATCGGTTGCATCATCTTCTACATCGGTAGCATCATTATCTTGATCACTTTTTTGAGGTGAAATTATTGGTCTTTGATTAATTATACCAGATATTGGTGGTAAATTGGTTTGTTGTTGATTTTGATGGATTTGTTGAGGACTCGGTAATATTACTGATGAAGATCTAGATGATACTGGAGAAAGTCCATTATTATTATTGCTTAGACTATGATTTCTACTATGATTAAATTTGACTGATTGAGGTGATGATAAAGACATTAAAGAAAATACTGCATCTTCTTCATTATTTTTATTATTAGGATTTGAAGGAGGTTGATTACCTAAAGCAATATTTAAAGGAGGTAATTGATATTTAGTAGTTGAAGAATCTAATGATAATGGGCGATTAGATTTCTTTTTAGGACTTGCCTTTTGTCTTGATAATGTAGCCATTAATGCACTATGAGCACTTGATTCATCATCAGGTGACGGTAAATTGATTAATCTATCCCTTGAATTTCTTTCATCAAAATTAGGAGATTTTTGTAAATTTGAAAATGAATTTAAAGTAGAATCTTGTAAATGACCAGATATTTCATAATTTGAATTAGTTAATGTTTGTAAATTCATATTTGCTCTCTTTATTGATTCATCTTTTGATAAATCTTGTTGTTTAATTGGAGTTTTAGTTTTCCTTGTTGGGGAACGATCAGAATTAAATGATAATTCAGTAAAATTAAATTTATTAGACTTTGATTGTTTTTGTTTTTGAATTTTATCTAAAGCATTAGATAGTTTCCCCTTTAATTTTAGAGTAATTTCATTTAAATCTTCCTTTTTAGAATTCCCATTAGAATCTTCAGAGAATAACTTCTTACCTGGTGAAAAATATTGAGGAGTTTTTTGTAATTTATATTTAGTATGTTCTTGATTATCATCAGAATCATAACCTGTAGAATGTCTTGGAGTTTTTAAAAGATTTGAAGAAGTAAACGGGGATTGAATATTATGAGATGAAGCAAATTTATAATCTGGCGATGACCTATAATTCCCATCACTTAATCTTTTTAATGAAGGTGAAAATGGTAATTCTGAATTTTGGTCTGGTGTTTGTAAAAATGTGGAGGATAATCTTTTTTGATTTCTTTGTAATGGCGGTGTTCTTGGAGGCTCAAAGCTTTGCGTGATTTTTGGCGACGATATTGGCGTTGTTGGCTTTTCATTACTCATATTATAATAATGGAATTAAAGGTTGGTTTTCAATGAAGGTACTTAATCTAATTATCTTTGGTGTGTGCGAGTTTTATACGTATTCTTATCTTCAATAATTAGTCTTGTGTAAAGAAAGATTCACTATCTCACTAGAAGTTTTTTTCTTATAAAATAAATATATAAAGTCAAAATTTAACTTTAATGGTTAACACTAAGTTTCTTATTATTACAGTTGTCTTGATTGACTTAATTGACTTGTTTGACACTCCTTTGTGCGACATTCCCAACTATTTCAGAGAGCGAAAAAAAATTCCAACCAGCGAGCTAATGGTCGTGGACCAAAGTCAATATGCGCACCAAAACTTCTTTTTTTCCCTTTAGATAATCTCATACTCATTTATTTACCTACTCACAAATAAACAATAACATGATGAATGGGAATGGGATTCTCCCACCTCCATCGTCTCTATTGAGGAAAAACAACTCAAAGAGACTATCTATGGCGCTGGCCACCCGGTCGTCACTTTTAAATTCCGGCAGATCGTCAAATTTAGTAGATTCTATGACATCGATTCCTTCAAGTATAAAGAGAAGATCATTACTTTCAACACCTGCAACAAGACGTCAAAGTTCTTTAATACCATCACTGCAATCTCAACAAGCCAATGGGTTTACACCTGTTGAGCATTCTAGATCACTGTCTATCATTTCATCTCAACCTCAATCGCAATCACAATCAACTTTACCATCACAATCACAATCAACTCAACAAGATAATAGACCTTTAAGAGATAAAAATTATCAATCATTACTTCAAAATGAAATATATGAATTTTTATCAGCTAATAAATTTGAATTAGAAATGAATCATCCATTAACTTCAAAGACTTTAAAACAACCTACTCAAAAAGATTTTATAATAATATTTCAATTTTTATATAATAAAATAGATCCATTTTATAAATTTACTAAATCTATTGAAACTGAAGTATTTACTTTATTAAAAATATTAAATTATCCTTATCTTGATGGTATAAATAGATCACAAATAAGTGCTGTTGGAGGTACTTATTGGCCAACATTTTTAGGAATGTTATATTGGTTAGTTAAATTAAATTTACAATTAACTGATATTAATAGTAATAATGAATCATTAAATTTAGAAGATGAATTAGATCAAATTTTTGTTGAATATACTAAAAATTCTTATAGAGCTTTTATAAATGAACAAGATGATTATTCTGAATTTTATAATGAAATGAAACAAAAATTTAATAAATTTAATGAAAAAATTGAAGAAGAAGTTAAAAATTGTAATGAAATAAATTTATCATTATTAAATGAATATAATGAATTAAATAATCAATTAATAATTATTGAAAATTCAGAGAAAAAATCTAAAGCTTTAGAAAATGATTTAATTAAATTTAAAGCATATATTGAAACAATGGAATCAAGAAAGTTAAAATGGGATGATGTTTTAAATAGAATAAGTCAAGAATTAGATAATTGTGAAATTGAATTAAGTAATATTGAAAATGAAAAGAAACACTATGAAGGACTTATTACAGGGAAAGGTTCAAGTATAAAATATATTGATAATTTAAATAATGAAAGAGATACAATATCAAAATCAATTGATGTTTTAAATAATAAAATTGAAGATATTAAAAATCAAATAAATTTTAAAGAAATTGAATTTAGGAAAAATTTTGAAAGTTTAGAAAATTTTATTAATCAATATAATAATATAATTTATAAAATTCAACCAACTAATCCAATTAATTATAAATTTGAAATTAAATTAAATTCTGAATTAATTAATAATTATTCAAAACCATTTAATAATAATGAAATCTTGGATAAAAATTTAAAAGATGAAAAAATTGAATTATTAAAATTAAGGACTGCAATAAATAATAAAATACATCAATATCAAGATGATTCAATTAAATTACAAGAACAAAATGATTTAATTTCAGAAACTATAATGGAACAAAGAGAAGAATTAGAAAGTTTAGAAACTAAATTATCAATTGATAAATCTAATTATGATGAGATTTATGAAACAATGATAAATGATAATACAACTTATTCAATGCAAATTGAAAAATTAGATAGAGAATTAAGATCTATTAAAATTAATACTAATCAAGAATTTATTGAAATAGAGAATAGATATCAAAATATATCTATTGAATTTGATGAATTAAATCATGAAATATTAAAACAAAGATCTTTATTACATGATAATGTTCAAAAAATTATTGAAACAACAATTAATTTTAAATTAAATATTCAACAAAATCTTGAAGATTTAGAAATTTTAGTTACTGATGAATTTGAAAGAGAATCAAATAAACATAATGAATAATATATTTAAAACTGTATAATATTTTGTAATATACACAAGGAAGAATAAAAAATTTATTTACAAGTTAAAGATTATTTTATTAAAATTTAGTATTCATTTCTTAACCACATTTCCACTCTTTTCTTTTGATTAATTTGATGAGGTGTTGGTGGAGGTGCTTGTTTTTTCGGTTTATGATCTTTTGTAAGTGTTATAATAAAATTTGGATCAACTGAAAATTTTTTAGATAATTTTGATACAGTCCATTCATTTGGTTGATTTACTCTTAATTTTAAAATTTCATTTGCAATTTCTGGAGTTACTTCATATGTTTTCTTTGATGCTCCATATATTATAGGCATATTATTTATTTCTTCATCAGTATAAGATTTATAAAAATTTGACATTTTCTTAATACGAGGATCATTTGATGGTAAGAAAGCTTTTGGGGTTTGTTTTATTGATGGTATGGAAGATGCAGGATTGTATACCAAACCTGACCCGATAACAGGTTTGAAGTTGAATGCAGATGATTTGGAATTGAATTTATTCCTTGGTTTCGTTTGAACCGGGATACTTGAATATGTACGAAGACTCCTAATCATGGTGATAAAATTTTTCAATGAGAGTTGAAGACTGAAAAATGCGAGAGTTGAAGGTTTGAATAATCGTGTGAGAGTGTGGCACGTGACCGCGCACGTGAGACGGTCTAGATATGAAAGAAAAAAAAATTTTTATCAAAAGAAGAGTGGAATGGAAAAAGGAAGAAAGTAGTAACAGAGAAGAGACGAATTTATGAAGCATTTTAAGCTCAAAAGCCACAGTCGTCTAATGAAACATTCTCGGTCTGTAAACAGATAAAATAATTATGAAAATCAGGGGTAGATCAATACCACAGATAGTAGCAGATCAAACAGTTGCAGGGACCAATAGCTTAGAAACGTTTAATTTCCTTAAAGAGGCAAATACAAAATACATTGTAGAGAAATGAAATAAAGAGAAGATACAACATGAACAAGACTAAAAAAGGAAAATAAGCCAAAATAGAAATAAAAAAAAAAGACACTTATTTCGTCTAACGGTTTTTTAGAACCAATATAGTTAAAAAGATCGAAAACAGAAAAACGTATGAACGGCTCACATAATAGTCGATAACTCGACGAAATAAGACAATAATTTCATATTACAACAGAAAAATAATTGCGCTTTTGGTCCAGGTAATCTGAAAACGGATATACTTAACATCTAGACTTTGAAATCAACATTTTGTTTGAAGCAAAGAGCCGTAAAAAAAGATGTTTAAATCCTAAAAAGGAACATAAATGTAATTTAAAGACCGTTTTGGGAGAATGAGAAAAATATTAATTAAAATAGGAAACACGACAAAAGCGAAAATGAATATAAAGGTAAACAATTGAAGCGACCTCGTGCAATGAGCCAATGGATCGGTGAATACAATAGTTCTAATAGCAAGGGACTAATGAAACACAAGAATATTAGACAGAATACAATTTAATTGATTTTAATGAGAATAATGTAACTTATTTGGAAGCATAATAAAGTATTGGACTAAAGTTGGAGTTCGTGTCGTAGCCGAATGCGGAAGGTATGTCTCCCAAAACAGTATGTTTGATCCCCTTTTAGGCAAATAAACGGTTCTCAACAATGCCCAATCGAGCGCAACAATTCCAATTGCATGTCATCCTGTTTACCTCGCATCCCAATCGGGCAATCGTCCACAGTAGTTAAAACTCGTTTATTATACCCCCAACTCTCTTTATTCATTGTTAAAATTTCTTGATTATGTTGCTTCAATAATTCATTTTTGATCACTTGAGATTTTAGTTATTTATTTTCGTTAGATTAAAGTCAGAAAAAAAAAAAAGAAAAAAAAAAACAACCTGACCAAAAGTTTTCCTTTTATATATCTTTCTTTTTAACTACATCCGTTCGTTAAGTTTCAACTTACCCTAGTCTTTCCTTAAATCCAAGTTATTAAAGATAATATTCAAGATGTTATTCAAGTCAACTGTCTTACCGGTCATTTTAATGGCAATTTCAGGTGTTCAAGCCAAACAAGATACTACTGTTTTATCAACTGTTACAATCACCAAAACTTTATTAACTCCAGAACAAAGTGAATCAGTTGCCTCAGTTGCTTCAGTAAGTGAAGCTTCAGAACAAGCCAAAGCTGCTTCCATGTCATCTGCTTCAGTTGCTTCAATTTCCAATGCTAAAGTCGCTAAAGCTGCTGCTTCTGCTTCTTCAGTTTCTGCTGCTTCTGCTTCTGATGCTTCTGTTGCTGCTGCTTCTGCTGCTTCAGTTTCTGATGCTTCAGTTGCTTCAGTTTCTTCAGTTTCTGCTGCTTCTGCTGCTTCTGCTGCTTCTGCTGCTTCTGCTGCTTCTGCCGCTTCTGCTGAATCTGCTGCTTCTGTTGCTTCTGCAGAATCTGTCGCTAAAGTCGCTTCTATTGCTTCAGTTTCCTCCGCTAGTGAAGCTGCTAAAGCTGCTGCCATCACTTCCACAGAAGAATCAAAACCAACCTTAGACGGTTTCAAAGGTGTTATTGCAGTTGCTTCTGGTTTCAATTCTTCAACTTCTGAACCAGAATCTTCTTCTTTCTCAACAATTGCACCAAGTTCTTACTATAATACCAGTTCAGCTATCAACTCAACTACTAGTTCTTCATCCAAATCTTCAACTAGAAAATCTGGTTCTTCTTCAATCTCTTCAACTTCTGATTCTGTTGCAAGTGTTGCTGAAGATGATGAAACTTCATCTGAAGATGGTGCTTCAAGCAAAAATATTGCTTTAGGTTTAGTTGGTCTTGCTGCTATTGCCTTATTATAAGAAGTTTAAATTCTTAACTTTAATACCAAGTTTAGGTTCTTCAGTTAATTCTAGCTATTTCACCCATTTTTCGGATATTTTATACTTGAATTTTCCCTTCTTTGTTACGTTGTTGTTATTACTAAAGTTTTTTTTTATACCTACCTTTTAATTAAGGCTTATACCTCTGTATGTGTATAATTTATGTATTATTAATATATTATACGATTAATATCTTACAATACTTTGAAAAAATTTATTATCTCTAAATATAAATATATATTCATCACAATCGTCATTACTCTATATAAATTATTGTCTTTTGCCATTAATATCTCTAAGGTATTTTTCTTTCTCTAATACATAATACTCCATTTCAGTTAAACCTTGTGGGATTTTAGGAGGCACAGTTGGTTTATTTTCAGGCCCTGAATTTTCATCATTCATCGGCATTCTATCAAATATTGATGGAGAAAATTTAGTTTGATTCTTCCATTTCCCTTCTCCTAAATACCCTGTTTGAGCAGTTCTTAAATCTACTGATAAATCATCTCTATTCAAATGTTTCCCTCCTAATGCAATACTTTTACCAAAATGTTCGTTTGGTGTTGGTGCATAGTATTTAGGATCTATATCATCATTATTGAGTTTAGTTGGTGGATCTGGTAATTCTGAATGAGATAATGATTTAACTTGTTGATCCATAAAGTAAACTTTTGTAGGAAAATCATCTTGATTCTCATCTAAGCCAATAGTATCAGCAGAAAAAGGTACTGAAGTATTTGACGATGGAGATTTTAAAGTGAGATTATTGAATTTTTCATTGATAGAAGGTGGAGGTTTCCTCATTGGTGACTTACTTTTTGCCTTTTGATAAGCTCTATATGGTGAAGGTGTTTGAGTATTCACTGGAGATAAAGGAGTGGAAGAACTCTCTTGTAATCTTGAAGGACTCATTCTTGGACTAAATTGAGAACTGCTATGCCTTGGAGGACTTGGAGGTGTTGTATTTCCATGCTCAAAGGTTATTCCCTTATCATCGAAAGTATTTTGATCTGGTGCTTCAATAGATATATCTCGCTCTAAATCATCTAAAGTATCGAATTCTGATGGGTTTATTGGAGAAATCGGCTTGGTGGTCACATCATGTTTATACTTATCTTCCTGACTCCAAAGAGTATTTATTGGATCTTTTGATTGAAATTTTGATCTTAATTTATTCAATTTTGAATAATATTTACCTTTCTTTGTTTTTTCTTGCTCTTCTTTTTCTTCATCGTCTCTGGGTTCTTGTTCTTGTTGTTGATGATCATGACGATCTTCTGAACTATGTGAGTAACTTAAATTCTTTAAAAGTGACTGCCTTTTCAGTTTAGTCTCTCCACTAACAAATATATCATCGACCACACTTGGTTGACGCCATTGACTCGGATGTTTTGGAGGTGCAGGTAATCCTTTTTGTGAACTTGAAGCAGAACTTGACATCGAGCTAGTCATTGAATTAGTCATTGAATTAGACATTGAATTGGTTGCATTTTCATATACTTTAGGAGGTAATACAGGTGCAGATGGATAGAAAGTCATCTCTAAATAAATCATACCAGCTCTTCTTCCATTAAGTTGTAAATCAAACCATTTGTCATAAATATATTTCCCATCTTGTTGATTTTCTTGTCCAAATACAATAGAACAATCTATTTCACAAGTTCCTATTGGAGTTGGATCATTCTTTGTTTCATCTAGAACGTCTAATCTTACAATTGGCTTCCTTTCTCTCGAAAGCTCAAACCTTATTTCGTGTGTCCAGTCTGGAGTTTGACCTGCTCTAAAATGTGATGGAGTTTTTTTTGCAGTTGATCCCATTCTTAATGTAACATAAGGTGATTGTTTATCTAATTTTCTTCTATTAGGTAAATGCTTAGCACGACATACGATGATGACCAAAGTCCCATTAGCTGTTTCGGGCCCCGCCCCGGATCCAGAACTTGTAGATATTATAGATGTATTCGGGTCGTTCATTAGGTAAATCTCTTGAAAATAGATAAGTGTGGAAAAGTTAAATTATATCAATGAATAGAAGAAAAAGGCTGTTGCGAAATGACGTTTGTTTACAGTTCTATTTTGGGAAATGATTTTTTTTTTGATGAAAAACCGTGAGAATGTCGTGCACGAAAGAGCGACTCCGACGACATTTGTAAAACTCGTTTCTCAATGTTAAACTCATCTCATACTTTGTCAGTATAAAATGTCATTCAGATCAAAAGGGGTAGGGAAAACATTACTCCCGTTTGGGCTTGATTATTCCGATGTGTTGAGCTCCACTTATGATATAGAAAAACCAAAGTATATACTTCCGATAAATGCACCATTAAGTGAATCTGAAGAATCTGAAGCTAAGCAAAGTATAGCGTTTACTAAAGTTATATTAGATGGACCATTTTATACGGGATCGGGAGTAGAAGGTGAAACGCATACATCTAGATCTTTTAGTGATGGGATAGAGAGACATTCCGATAAGTATAAAAAAGTTAAAAAGATTGGAAGAACTATAGAAGAACATCCTTATCAGCTAGAATTTTTCCCAGAAGAATTATATTCAGTAATGGGAATAAGTAATAAAAAGAGAAAGAAATGGGTAGCATTAAGTAGTTATAAAAATGATGGTGGGTTACACGAATACGAACTTAAAGAAAATGGAGAAAATGGACCTACTAAAGAAGAAACTGAAGCCAATTTATTAGTTGAAAAATTAAAAGATATGGCTGAAAGTTTAGATAATAATGATGAAGGTAAAGAAGATGATGAACCTGAAGATGATTTAGAAGATGAATTTGAAGATGAAGACGACGACGATTATAATGCAGAAAAATATTTTGATGATGGAGATGATGATTTTGGTGATAATGGAGATGATGAAGCTGCATTTTAAAAAGAATCCTTTTTTACTTGTATATATACATTTTTCATGTGTTAATCTTTATCTAAAGAAAAAAAAAAGTCTATATAATTACATACAATCATACATTTAATGCAAATGAGAATAATGAATTTCTACCTCCAACTTTACCTAACCATCTCCCGTATTTATGCTCTTTACTGGTTAATATAAATACCCCGATTTTCTTTTGATCAGGTATTTCTACGGTTTGAATATCAACAACACATCCCTTAATTGGTAATTTACCTATCAAGGAGAAACTTCTTAACCCTTCTTTATTTAATTTCCAGATTTTAACTTCTCCTGAATATGATCCACTAATGAATACATCACTAAATGGGATACCGTGTACTGACGTTATCCAATAAGGTTGTCTTTGAGGAATTTGTAAATTAGCAACTTCTTCATTAGTTTCAGCACTGGCTTGTGCATTCTTTAATTCTGGTAATAATCCATGACCTGATCTTTGAACAAATAATGGTTTCTTTTTAGCTAATGACCATAATCCAATACTACCATTATCAGAACCTGTTACAAAATGAGATTCATCAATCATTGTAACTACATCAATAGAACCTTCTGCGTGGAAAACATTATCATCACCTGCATCTCTTTTAGTTCTTTTCTCTGAATCCCCACCTCTAAAAGTTAATCTAGATTCATCAGCTATTTTCCAAAATAATGCAGTTTTATCTCTTGATCCAACTGATACACAAGTTTCTCTTGATAATGCAGCAATATCAGTGATATTATCTTGATGTCCATATAATACTTCTAATTGAGCAAATTGATTTATTGAAAATGTACGAACTTTTAAATCTTCACAAGCTGCAAATAATTGATCTGTACCTCTACGGAAAGTTATTGAATTTACTGATGCTCTAGTATCGAGTACTTTCATACATGTTAAATTCTCTGTTGACCAAATAATTAATCTTGCATCTTTACCTCCTGTTACAATATATTTCCCGTCTGGTGAAGCTGCAATACAATTTATACTATCATAATGATGATTATAAGTTGGATTATCATTTAATTGAAAAAATTTGTACCCACCTTTGGAATGTTTTACTCTTTGTGGTTTTTTACTTGATGAAATATCCCATTTAATTATCTCTATATCTTTTGAAGTTGTGTATAAATAAGGATAATGAATAGACATTCCAGTCATATTTTTAGCTCCTATTCTTGTATTGCCAATATTCAAATCATCCAATTGAGGCTCTAATTTGTCTCCAAAAAACTTATATACATACCCTTTTGATTCAGCTACATCTCTTTGTAATCTTCTTCCAATGATATCATCATCCATATCTTTTGCATCGAAATCTTCCATATCTTCTTCTGCATTATCTCTTATATTATCCAAATATTGCTTTGCCAACCTTCTTCTTTTGTCGGCGGCGTTTTCCCCTTGGAACTCTTCATCCGATGAAACATTATTATCTTCATTTTCAGACACATTTGCTGATGAAATCGATACATTACCATGATCATCTTCTGTCTCACTTCCTCCACTTATTTCTTCGTCACGATCTTGTGGTGTAGCGCTTCTTTTTGGAGCCCTATTTCTCTGGTTGGTCTTCGTGGTGCTGCTTGTCTTTGCAGCCCTTTTTCTCTTCCTACTAGGATCAGAAAGAAATGGATCTCCAGCCATAATTGTTACGAATAAGTTGTAGCGTTAAATTTTTGCTCATCGCGCAAGATGTTAACTGAAAATGTAAAGTGCAGCCAAGGCACGACGAAAAACTTAGGACGGTAGTAAACATTGGTTTTTGAATTTAAACATTTTATTGGTATATAAAGAGAAAAAATTGGGTGGAGGTACAAGAATGATCAATCAATCCTCCAATAAATCTTCTATATCGTGATCTTCAGCTGCGTCGTATGAAGTTTGATATCTTTGTCTTAATTCATCAGCATGTTCTTCAAGTAAAGCTTCTTTTGCTTTAACTTCATTTCTAGTTTTCTTACCCCAACCAAACGATTTAGCTTCTTGTTCAAGTTTTTTTGCTTTTTGTTCCTTTTCTTCAGCTTCTCTTTTTGGTTTTTCAGCTTTTTCCTTTTCATCTTGAGCTAATTGTCTTTTGATTTGATTTTGTTTAGCCCAAGTAGTATAATAAGTACGAATAAATAAATAAATACATACAAGCACAACTAAGTGGAAGTATGTTTTGAAAGAATCTCTTTCAACATAATTGTAAATAAATGCAAATGGGGCGTCCATGGTTATGATTGAAAAGTTTGTAGTAATATTCACCGCGATCACCGAGAAAGATACGATTTTTGGATTTTTGTTATGTGAGACATATATGCAGGAACTGCAGGAACTGCCAGTTTAAAGTTCATCATCGTCTTCGAATAACTCTTCAGGATAGTCACCAATTTGAACTTTCAGAGGTTTAACAAAGCTACCGTGTTTGTCTCTACACAGGAAGAACTTTGTTCCGTTAATCAGTCCATTATTTTTCCCAACTGGTTCATCAAATTCAATACCAACCCATGTATCTTCACCATCGTCTAATATTTCAATGCGGCCTACAAATCTTACTGTACCTCTTCTTTCACCTTCAATATTAATGATTCTACACCTATCACCAGCAGTCATGGTGGAGGCCATTTCTGCATTCTTTAGAAGTTGATCCTGCTTTACGCTATCATATTCGGGATTAAATCTACCTAATTGATTCTGTTTCTTCCATTGTAAAACTGTATTATTACGAGCTTCATAATCTTTATCTGTCATAACAGCTGCTTCTTCACCGGTGTTTTCCGGCATGATATCCACCAAATCTTTCAATGTTGAGTTTGGGTTATTATCTTGAACATGAACACGGCATTTTTCAACTAATCCAAGCGATCCAACAATAGAGTCTTCATTAACTCCTTCAATAGTGGTGTATTCGTTAGAATTCGGAATTTTGTACACTTGAAGTTTTTGAAACTCCGGTTCTATCCCGGTGATGTGCTCAATACGGCTCTGGAGCTCGTGATATCTCCATTGCGTATCGATCTTCCTCTCAGAAGATGTAAGATCAGATGTAATGTATATAGAAAGCATAATAATAAACTAACGCTGAGCTGCGAAATTTATAACTGTATAGTTTCCCATGCGACATTTCCCGGCCACGACTTTTCTCACGCACTTTACACTTTCCAACCTCTTCTTAATAAACGTATTCAAGATGGAAGGGACTAAAGAGCTGCAACAGCAGCCACAAAATCAAAACCAAAACCAAAACCAAAACCAGCCACAAAATCAAAGAAGAGAAAGAAAGAAACAAGAAGGTCCTAAAAGAGAAGCCATATTGGACCTCAACAAATATAAAGGTGAACAAATAAGAGTCAGATTTATTGGAGGTAGACAGGTTGTTGGAGTCTTGAAAGGATTTGATCAGTTGATGAACTTGGTTTTGGAAGAGGTAGAAGAGACTTTAAGAGATGCTGAAGATGATACTGTATTAACAACAAAAACAAGAAATTTGGGTCAAGTTGTTGTTAGAGGACCTTCATTATTAACTATATCTCCTTTAAATGGTAGTGAAGTGATTGAAAACCCATTCCTGGCTGCTCAATAAAAATAGGTGTATAAGAATTTGGTGTCAATTGTGTGTGTAGTCTGTAAAATATATACATAGAATTTTTCATTTTGCTGTTTGGTGTTAAGCTGCTGGTGTGCTGGTGTTCCGCCCGTATCTAAATCTATCGCGCGATTCGACACCCGACTCATCTCTTTATCTTTCAATGTCAAACGTCCATTTATTACCACAAACTAATCAACTTATTGGTCTTTATTCCATAATTAGAGACCAAAGTACCAAAAGAGGCGACTTTGTTTTCTATGCTGATAGAATCATTCGTCTTTTAGTTGAAGAAGGATTGAATCAATTACCAGTTGAAGAAAGTATCA
Source organism: Yamadazyma insecticola (assembly GCA_030571995.1). Lineage (NCBI taxonomy): Eukaryota > Fungi > Ascomycota > Pichiomycetes > Serinales > Debaryomycetaceae > Yamadazyma > Yamadazyma insecticola. The sequence goes on from JAJLZB010000019.1 coordinate 68,515, forward strand.
CCAAATGTCATGGAGGTCATGAATTCAAAGGTGCCAAATTTTTAGGTAAAATCTGTGGGGTTTCTATTGTTAGAGCCGGGGAATCAATGGAAATGGGATTAAGAGATTGTTGTAGATCCGTTAGAATCGGTAAAATCTTAATTCAAAGGGATGAAGAAACTGCATTACCAAAATTATTCTATGAAAAACTTCCTCAAGATATTAGTGAAAGGTATGTTTTCTTATTAGATCCGATGTTAGCCACTGGTGGTAGTGCTATGATGGCTGTGGAAGTTTTATTAAACCGTGGAGTTAAAATGGATAGAATCTTCTTTTTAAATTTAATTGCAGCTCCTGAAGGTATCAAAGCTTTCCAAGATAAATATCCTCAAGTTAAAATCATTACTGGTGGTATTGATGAAAAATTAAATGAAGATAAATTCATTGTTCCAGGTTTAGGTGATTTTGGTGATAGATATTACGGTATATAAGTCTCTCAAATACATTTCTTATGTAAAATTTCTGGATCTTCTTGATATTCTTCTAATGTAACCCACATTTTCTTAAATGTTGATAACCCTGCTAAGATAGATCCTCCTATCCATGTACTTATCTTTCTTTCTGGTGGAGCATATATTTTAACTTTCATTCTTGTATCATAATCTGATTTACCTTGTTGATTCTTTAAATCTGTTAAAAGACGATCCCCAAATCCTTTAAGCATCGTATTACCCCCTGATAATATTATGCTACTATAAAGAGTTGGTCTTAAATCAAGGTCTGTTTTATCTAATGAATTACTAGTTAATTGTGATATCCCAGGTGATTCATCTCCTATTAACAGTGGATTAAATAAAATCTCTGAAGCTCTAAATCTTTCAACTCCAACTTGAATCGAATGACCATCTGGAAGTTTATAATTACACATTAAATTATTTGGATCATTTAAATTAGCCCCTAAAGGTCCATAACGAACAGATGAATATATTTTTTCTTCTCTTGATGGATCTTTACTAATAAAACAACATTTTTCTTTAATATTCCTTACTAATTCAAATTCTGAACTACTTCTAAATGCTAATCCGGACATTCTTCGTATATGATAAGCTAAATGCTCAGTTACATCTCTACCAGCTAAATCTAATCGTTTAATTGAAGTTGGAAGTGAAAATCCTTCATATGCTGGTACTATATGAGTTACACCATCACCACTATCAATAACTACTCCAGTTGTTCTACCTGATGCATAAAGTGATAATACAGCTTGTAATGAGACATAAATGCAAGGAACGTTAAATGTTTCAAATAATACTTGACCCAATTTGTCCCTATTACTTCTAGGGTTTAAAGGTGCTTCCGTTATAAGCAATGGGTGATCTTCAGCAGTAACTTTCAAATCTGAATACACGTGCGACCACAATGCTTCCATATCGTTCCAGTCTTGTACAATCCCATGCTCTATAGGGTATCTTAATCTTAATAACCCTCTATACTCTTGTGCTTTATTCCCTATGAATGAATCATCTCCATCTACAGTTCCAGCCATAATCTTTTGATATTTGGGCGTCCCTATCAAAGAACAAGACGTGTGTGGCGATTGCTGCCCGGCAAACCCAGATTTGATAATCCCCGATCCATTATCAATTACCACCGGTTGATTATATAGATCCATTAAACTAAACAACTGTGTAAACAAAAAGTGTGGTACCAATTCCCGCAGTAAGCTTTAGCGCGGGTGTGCTGGTGTTTGTGCGGGTGTACGGGTGTACGGGTGTTGGGGTGTTTGTGCGGCATCAATAAATCAAATCAGTTGTTTTACGCGACTACTTAGTATGCTTTCCCTTAACAGTTTAACTAATAATCAAAAAGCTGAGCTCAGAAATGCTTTCACGCTTATAGACGGAGAATCTAAGGATTCAGTGATATCCAAAGAAGATCTCGTAAAACTTTATAAAAATTTGGGATTAGAACAGCCTTCTGATAAGGAATTAAGCTCAATGTTATCAAATGGAGATGAAAAAGGATTAAACTTTACACAATTTCTGAATATTATGGCACAACAAATTCAAGATTTTGATGATCGTACTACCATATACAATGCGTTAAAAGTATTTGCTGAAGGTTCAGATGTCAATGATTTAATTTTAGAAGTTGAAACTCTTAAAGAAGCATGTTGTTCAGTTCAATTAGGAGAAATTGGATCTGGTGATAATAGATTATCTAGATCAGCATTTGATTTATTAGTTAAAGGATTTGTTAAAGAACAAAGTGATGGTAAAAAATTGTTTCTTGCACTGAATTGGTTAGATGCTTACATTGATTGAAATTTATTAATTATTATTATTCTTAAATTACACTTTTTATTTTTTTATATAATGACAAATATACCTATACACATACCTATACATCTATAATTAATTCATCGCAACCCCAATCTTCAAATGATCCATCTGGTAAATACCTTCTTACCACTAATGGGATTTTCTTTTGGGATAATTCTTTCATTGCAATTTGTAAAGGATCTGTTTCACCTTCAATATCTACTAAAACTGGTGCATTTAATGAGATTTGTAAAGCCCTCGTACCTAAAACTCTGGCTCTTTCATATTTGGTCATGTATGGTGTTGTAGTTCTCTTTTCTTTTGGTATAGCTAATTCCGCAGTAGTTTTAACTCTTACTTTTGAATCTTCTGGTCCAAATCCTCCATTAACAACTGTCTTACCTTCGCTTTTAACTTCTACTTCACCATTTGCTTCGTTTTCAGGTTCATTGAATTCATCTTCTGAAAAATGATCTGGTTGATCGAAATCTTCGAAGTTTTCTGGTGCTTCGTTGTATGCGTTATCTTCAAAATCAGACATAGTTGTAATGAAAAATAGAGAATGAGAAGAGTTGATTGCGAGAAAAAAAAAAAAAACTTGTGCGCGAAGAGAGACATTTTTACTTCATTTCTTTAGAACAAAAGGAATGTCGTGTGGTTTTTCCATTTTTGCCGCGACATTCCCTATTATTAACTACACTCTATATGACTATAATTCATCAGCGTATGGTAAAGTATCGATATCACCAACGGCAACGTAATTCAAACCAGAAACTTTGAAAGGTTTAGCAGAGGAAGCATCAACGGAAATATCTAAAGGAGATTCATAAGTTGATTGTAATGCAAGACTTAATTGAGCAGATTTAACAGCATTAGTTAAATCACTTTCTTTAACAGATTCAATAATCTTTTTAACTTGTTTAATACCTTCAGAAACTGAAGCAGCTTCACCGGTAACAGAAACAACAAATAATCCAGCATCTTGATATTTAATAACATTTGATGAAGCACCATTAATTGATGATAATAATGCAGTTGTTGATGGAACAACACTAGATCCAAGAGCTGCTGATAAAACTTCATATTTAGCATAATCTGCTGGTTTAATTGGTAAACCTAAAATAGCAACAGATTGACCTGGAGCTTTAATTCTTGATTCTTTATCATTGAAAAATTTAACTTGAGATTTTGAAATAGTATTACCAGATTTTAAATCTGAGAAACCAGATTCTTTTATGAAATTATTTAAATCAGTTTCATTAGCACCTGAAGCAAAAATAGAAACATTAGAAGTATTATAAATTTCATCAGCAAATGATTTAATATCTTCAACAGTATAATTATAAGAACCATCAAAATATAAAGAATTACCTAAACCTTTTCTAAATGACATTTCATGTAAACTTTCTAAACCTTTGAAAGCATTTGATGAATTAGCTAATTCATATTCAGCTAATGAAGATGGTAATACAACTTCATTTAATTCATGAGGTCTAAATGAAGTTTTTGTTAAAACATTACCAAATGCTTCAACATAATAAGGTAAATCTTCTTTTAAAAATTTGGCATTTAAAACAATGGCATCTCTTGTAACAGAACTAGAATAAATCCCACCTAATAATTCACTTTCTCTTGTAAATCTTAAAGCTGATTTAGTTTCAGTATTTAAGAAATTAAATTTACTTAATAAATGTGAAAGACCTGATTTACCAGCTTTAGATCCTCCATTATTGACAACAACTGATAAGTTGGTTAAGTTACCTGGTGTATCTCTAGCAGTGACTTTTAATGAAGCTGCTGAAGAACTATATGAACGTAAACTACGAGCTAACATACTTAAGACTTAATTAAAAAAATAGTGATGAAAATTGTTCAAATTGAAATGCTCGCGCTTTGATTGGGCATGCGAAAAACTTAACTATTTTTTGGTCGTGGGAGACTCATAAAGGCGGCTGCAAAAATAGTAAATTATGATTTTTTCTTTTTTTTAATTCTATATGATATACTAATGACTATGCTTACCATTGAGTTAATCTCAATGAAGATCTTTTTTGTTGAGGGATTTCGTTTCTTTCACAATAATCAAGAACCAATTTTGCCCAAATAAAATCAATTGCTAAAAGGGTGTGTACACCTCCCCAAATAAGATTTATACTGTAAAAAAAATTAGCATTACCATTACCTAAAACTATCCAACAATAATAAAAAATAGGTGATAATACTAAACTAATTATTAATAATAAACCTGCGATATAAATCAATTTACAATATGGTAAAATTGTTGAGGAAAAAATTGGGATTAAAGAAATAGCAAAACCTAAATCTCCAACTGTTGGATAAGATTTAGTAAATGATAACCATAAATAACAAAGGAATAAACTTAAAAATGAATCACCTCCAGTAAATTTTGAAAATTTTTTGAATTCGAAAAGTCTAATTGTAATTGGGAATATAAATAAAGATTGAAAGATATTAAAAGTTCCAATATAAAATGGAGTGAAAAATTCAAACATTTCAGTGAAAAAGTACCACCATAATCCAACATTTGGTTTAATTTTATCTAATCTAAAGATTATACCATAACATTGATCAAAAAATTGGAAAGATGATGTTAATATAAGTGAAAAAAATATGAGTAATCCAATACAAGCAATAAATAATGCAGTACCTTGGAAATAAATTTCTGGTAAAGTATCAAAATTTAAGATTGAATGAGCTAAAGCTAACATTGGAATAGCCAATAATATTGGTGTTAAAGATAAATATGATGATAAAGCTAAACTTATCATTGATCTTGGTAAATTTTTTTTAACAGTTAATTGATAAATTGATTCAGTAATGAAAAGTAAAGTAAATACTAAAGTACAATGGGCCAAATTAGTTAATAATATCAAAGGATTAAATAAATAGAATGCTGCTATTAACCATCCATCTAAAGGTATCAATTTTTTACCATATCTTTTACTTGAATATTCATTATACCAAACATTAATACTAACTAATCTCATAGCTATGAAAACATCGACCGATGCAAATAATAAGTTTACCAGATGTGCAAATACCTTATCACCAAAACTCTTCATAAAATAAAATAACATTACCAATAATGGTGCATGATGATTAATACCTCCTTCATAAGCGTTAATACCATTCTCCATATAAAATAACGCCTCTTTCATAGAAAGAAACGAGTTAATGGGCGTGGTAAGCTCTATGCTGGATCCAAGCTGCTCGGGTATCGATGGATATAAGCTCGGTAAGGCTAATCGAAGAAGAAATCCAATAGCAAATACTTTTGTTTGTGACATACGTGTATCAAGAGTCTAGTTGGAAAAGTTATTGATTTCCGCGATAGGACCCATTTTTGGAGTGGTGTGGGTCTGGCACGACCCCGGTAATGTTTCAAGGTAAATTGACACGACCTGTTTCTAAGACCTCAATTCATTTCATGAGCAGTATGATAGTGAATTTGTTGCTAGTTAAAGTAACGTATAATCCGAATAATGGTCTAGTGACCAATTGACAATGAGTGGTTAAATTGCAATTCTGTGGTCACTCACTCACCTAAATAAATGCACTAATAGAAACATCGCGAGCCCATAGCAGCGCGAAGGGCCTTGAAAGTTTCTCTCTAAACTAACTATGTCATCTGTAAGTATACCCCTACAATTATCAGGAAAACGAGCCGACTCGTTCGTAATCTGCACCGACTCGTACTAACCAGCATCTAGTTCAATCCTATCAATCCAAAACCATTCTTAAAAACACTTGTATCCAAACCTGTTATTGTCAGACTTAAATGGAATAAGACAGAATATAAAGGAACCCTTGTGTCAATAGATAACTATATGAACTTACAATTAGAGAACGCTGTAGAGATAGCTGATGGGCAAGAAGAAGAAATCGGTGAGGTCCTTATAAGGTGTAATAACGTATTATTCATAAGAGAGGGTAAAGTATAGAATATCTTGTAATATATATTTGTAATATAGATAACTTAAAAGACAACTCATTTCATCTTATTTATAGATACTTTGTGTAGTTCAAATTGTAAGCGTTTGACTGAATTATATCTCTTGACATGTAATGCGCACTTTTCACTTTTATCAACACTCTTTAAGCGACTATTATGGCTGACCAACAAGAACAAGAACAGCCGCAACCGGCTCCATATGGAGGATTAATGGTCCAGACTCTTACCGAAGATAATGCTAGGCAAGAAAAATTACACCAACAATCGGTAGAAATAGATATAAATGGTGTAACAGAAACTATCAGACCTGAGGCTATTCACTTGAAAGGTGTTGACTCATTATCTACAAAAAATATTCTGGCTTTTGTTAATTACTATATCAATTATGTTGTTAGTGAGCAAGAATCCGGTCCTGTGTATGAACCATCACCAGTGGATGATCAAATAAATTTTAGAGTTCAATGGGTTAATGATACTTCAGTTAATATAGTATTTCAAACACATGAAGATGCAGTTAAATGTTTAAAACAAATTTCCATAAGTTCCAGACCAGAAATTGAGCAACTGGAAGAAGATATTGCCTCTTTGGTTCAAGAAAGAGAAACCAAACCTTATAATCCAATAATTGAATTTCAAAAAAGAACAGATTTAGCCAATAGACTTGGTCAAGAACAAAATGAAGAACAAGTTGAAAAAAATGATATGGATGAAGATGAATCTGCCGTTGTTTTGTATGCAAGACAGGCGTTACAATCTGATAGGAAAGTTAAAAATGCTTCTGCTTATTCTAGATATTATCTTTTACATGGAGAGCCAGAAAGAAAGCCATATAGAAAGAATTTCAGAAATAACAAAAGACATCAACGTTCACGTAGACGTCATGATGACAATGACGACGAAGAAGAAGATTTATTTGCCCACAAACTTAGAGCTAAAAGGGGTGAAGAAGAAGGTGATTTATTTGAAAATAGAATTAGAGATAGATCCCCACAAAGAGGTGAAGAAAGTAATCAAAGAGACAGATCAAGATCTCCACTGAGAATGGAAGAGTAGAGTATAGTAAATGAACAAATGTAATATCTTTTTATTTTAAATTTATATATTCTGGGGCATTATCTCTATCAATTACCTTCTTGACCAAAATCATTAGTGAATTGAACATGATTTTGAATATCAGAATCATTGACTGTAGGTCTATTACTTTTAATTGATTTAATAAAATCTTTTATAGTTAAATCTGGTTCTTTTAATTCATCAGTTTGGACATCTTGCCAACTTATTTCTCTAGCACCTTCATCTCCAGGACTACAAGGGGTTAATTTTTCACCATCTTCAGTTTCAACAGGTTTAAAATGGGTAGCTTGTTGAATTTTACGAATAGGTTGCATTAAAGCATCTCTTACAACAACTGCAACATCATGACCAGAATAACCTTCAGTCATTCCAGCTAATATTTTATAATCTTGATTATTACATTCACATGCAACATCACCTATATTAATTTCAAACATTCTAGCTCTTGCATCTTCATCAGGTAATGGAATATAAATTCTTCTTTCAAATCTTCTTCTAATAGCAGCATCTAATTGCCATGGAATATTGGTAGCTCCTAATACTAAAACTCCAGCAGAATCATTCCCAACACCATTCATTTGAACTAATAATTCTGTTTTAATTCTTCTCAGAGCTTCACTTTCACCTTCACCTCTTGGTCCACATAATGCATCAACTTCATCAATAAATATAATAGAAGGTTTATTTTCTCTTGCCATTGTAAATAATTGTTTAACTAATCTTTCAGATTCTCCCATCCATTTAGAAACTAAATCAGATGAAGAGACTGAAAAAAATGTAGAATTAGCTTCTGTAGCTACAGCTTTAGCTAAATATGATTTACCAGTACCTGGGGGACCATATAATAAAATTCCAGATGTAGGTTTCCTATTACCTTTAAATAATTGAGGGAATCTAACAGGTAAAATAACAGCTTCTTTTAAAGCTTCTTTTGCACTTTCTAACCCTGCAATATCACTCCATTTAACATTTGGTTTTTCTGATAATATAGCACCTGCTAATGCACCTCTTAATTTCTTAGTATCTGCATCATCATCATCACCTCCACCATTCCCATTACTACCATTTTCACCAGGTTTCCTTGATTTTGTGGATCCATTTGTAGATGAATTTTCTGCTGAATTCAGTTTCAGTTGTTGTTTTTCAAGATGATCCTTCAATTGCTCAGCTCTAGTTAAATATTCAGTAAATTTGGACTTTATAAGTTCTTTGGATTTCTGATTCTTCTCATATTTGATTGCTAACATCAAATAATCCAATCCATTATAATAAAGTTTATACGCCTCTTCATAACGTGTGGCTGTATCTGCATCAATTGCCTTTTGTACAAGGTCTATTCCTTTCGACAAAAAGTCCGACATTTAAGGATTTTAGTAGTGGCGCTCTTCCAATTGAGAATACTTGATACGCACTAAAGGATGGGGCAAAATTTCAAGAAATCAAATCTCAACTTTTTCTCAAAATTCCGTTCGCGCGTAAAGTTACGGCTAAACTTACGGCTAATACCTCCGCATCTCATTCGCAGCCATGACTAATCAAGAGCCATTTAGATTTTTTTTTTATTTTCTTTATATTAATTCTTTTTGACACATTTTTGCATAATTTTGACAGGTAGATAAGAAACTGAAAAACATGGATGTTGGTTCTAAAATATCACGTTCAGGTCTGGAAGAAATAGATCCAAGTAAATTCGAAGGGAATCACGGTCCCGAGGATAGTGATTTAGATAGTTCTTTAAGTGATGTAGATAGTGAAATGGTTGAACAAGAAAATATTAAGAGGACAAAATCAAATGTATCTGAAATCTCAAGAATTGTATCGGGTATGAAAGATGACATGACACATTCAGATGATTATAAGAGTACAGCTTTAGCAGATGGTGAAATTCTGAATCAGTTAGATATTATAACTAAAATATCTACTATAAATTCAAGAAATAGAGATGAAGAAAGAGGAGAAAGTAATTCTATTTTAAATAGAAGAGGATCTTTCAAGCTGGAAAGAGAATCTTATAGAATACCAACTAACCAAGATAATTCCGAAGAATCATGTGAATCAATTGAATCTGTTAAAGATATCCGTCCAACCGATAAGGGTTATTCATGGGTAGTTGCAATTTGTGCAATGTTGGCAGTTTTTTCAACTTGGGGTGCTAACGCCGGTTATGGTGTTTTCCTTAATTATTATATGAATGCAGGTACGTTTGAAGGTGCTACTCATTATGATTTTGCATTAATTGGTGGTATAGTTGTTTTTTTAGCTCAATTCATGGCCCCTTTTGCTGCATTATGTTACAAAGTTTTCGGGATTAGAATCGTTTGTTTCATCGGTATAATTCTTCAACTGTTAGGTTATATTTTAGCTTCTTTTGCTACTGAAGTTTGGCATTTATATTTAACTCAGGGTCTTATAGTTGGTATCTCATTCTCATTATTATTTATACCTGCTACTTTGGTTTTACCTACTTGGTTTGATAAATATAAAGCTTTTGCATTTGGTATCTGTGTTTCAGGTGCTGGTTTAGGTGGTTTATTTTTTTCTTTAACTTTAAATAAATTCATTCAATTAACTGGTGATCAAAAATGGGCTTTAAGATTTACTGCTATAATAACATTTGTAATTTCTAGTTTTTCAACTATTTTTTTAAAACCAAGAGAAGCTTCAAATGTTCCTTTTTCAATAACTTTATCTAAAAGATTTATAATAGACAATACTAAAATGATATTAGATACAAGTGTTTTTAAACAATATCCATTAATTTTACTTTCATTTTGGTTTCTGTTAGCTATGTTGGGTTATGTTACGACATTATTTTCAATAACTTCTTATGCTACAGTTATTGGATTAAGTCCTTCACAAGCTTCAAATGTAACTGCAATTTTAAATCTTGGGCAAACAATTGGACGTCCATCATTTGGGGTTGTTGCTGATAAATTTGGTAGATCAAATGTTACATCAATTGCATGTTTATCTATTTCAATATTAATTTGGGCTTTTTGGATTAATGCAACCACTTATGGTGCATTAATTGCTTTTGCATTTATAGTTGGTATTATTATTGGTGTTGGTAGTATAATGTGTCAACCAATTGCATCTGATTTAATTAAAGATGCAACTGATTTACCAGCTGCATGGTCAGGTTTAAATATTGTTGTACTGTTTTTCTGTTTAGCTGCTGAAGTTATTGCATTAGCACTTTATAAACCTGAATCTAAAGATCCATATTTACATACTCAAATATTTACAGGTTTTTGTTATTTCGGATGTGTTTTATTAATGTTAATAATCAGAGAATCTTTAATTAGAAAAAACATTAATTATAGATTAGCTATTACTTCATCAAAACTTACTGAATTAACTACTTCAAAAGGTAGATATTTAAAGATTACTGATGATGATACAGAAGAAATTAATATATTACAACAAAGAAAAGAAAGATATGAAAATTTACTTAAATATGGAATTAAATATTTTATCATAAGGATATTTTATCCATTAAAAGTATAAGATTTATAATAAATTATGGCATTATATAAGAGCTCCTCATTGACAATATGACCTTTTTATATTAGATAGATATATATAGATAGATATAATACATGAACTTTGTAAAGATATCTTAACGGTTAGATTTAGCAACTCTTTCTAATTCATCTTTCTTCTTGATAGCGTAAGAAGTAGAAGAACCTTTAGCAGCGTTAATTAATTCTTCAGCTAAACATTCAGCAATAGATTTAACATTTCTGAAAGAAGCTTCTCTTGAACCAATAGTTAATAAAGCAATAGCTTGGTTAACTCTTCTTAATGGAGAAACATCAACAGCTTGTCTTCTAACGGTACCTGAAGAACCAATTCTGGTAGAATCTTCTCTTGGACCAGAGTTAACAATAGCATCAACTAAGACTTGAACTGGGTTTTGTTCAGTTAAAACGTGAATGATTTCTAAAGCGTGTTGAACAATTCTAACAGCTTTTAATTTTTTACCATTGTTTCTACCGTTCATCATTAATGAGTTGGTTAATCTTTCAACAATAGGACATTGAGCTTTTCTAAATCTTTTAGAAGCGTATCTACCAGCAGTGTGTGGAACGAAAACTGGTTGTCTGATTTGAACGTAATCAACTAATGAAACATCTTTGATTTCAACATCTTCAAATGACCATTTGTTGAATAATTTAACTTCGCTAGAAGCAGCTTGGACTTCAGCTGGAATGGTGGTAGCTAATTCGACTAATTTTAATTCTTCTTGAACAACTGGTTGATCTTCAACGTCAGACATCTTTAATAAATTGTGTTACTTTAAAAAAGGTTTTTAGTAGTAAATCTTTTTTTTCACTATGAGAATTTTTCAATTAATTTTTTTCTGTGTGAGTGTCAAATTACACAAAAACATGCGATTTGGGGTGTTACCCGGCTCGATAGTGACTGTGGTTACGCGTGGGATAGACCGCTTTGGCGTAGTAATAGGACCGCGAGCTGCTTGGAGACTGCTAAAAGCCCTAATTGTACGCACGTGACATTTACTATTTTCCTCCAAATATAACTTATAGTTGTTCAATTTGATTCAAAAAACCCAATGAGTGTTTTCCAGTATGTTTTATGGTTGGTCCTAATTGGTTCTACTTCGTTTAACATCACCCACTTACCTGAATCATGGTGCTTTCTGATTCTTGATTGACCTTGGTGTCCTGCACACACGACCGCATCGAGTTTTTTTATCTCTCGTTTTACCACTTGAGCCCAAATAGGCAATGTAAATTCCAGCACGATGTGTAACAAGCGAACCGGACCTTTCTACGAAATACGTCGCGGTTCAGGCCCGTATGGCCGTACTTCCCTCCCATCCGTAAATAATTCCGTTATAGTCAAGATCTATCAGCGCAATTGGCTGCAAATGGAAATCTCGTGTGATTAGAAATCACCTAAATAGTAATTACGGAAAAGAACCATTTTCTCCGTAATGTTATAATTATTTAGAAAGTTAATAAAACAAATTTTAATGATATATATCGTATCATACTTCTAAGTAAGTTATATTAAAAGATCACAGGGCCCTTGTTATATCAATAAGTTCCCCTCTGATAGCGGGTGACAGCTTATCAATCCTGTATATTTTACGCTCGTAGAAAAAAAATTGCGGTTCCGGCGTGCAAATATGCCGGAGATTACCCCATGTACGATTAGTCAACTAAATAGTATAAAAGAAAATAAGTCCCTTGAAAAATACAATAATTTTACTTTAGAAAAGAAATTAATTACATTTAATCGAATCAATATGAGTAATAATATTGAAAAAGATGAAAAAATAATAAATGGGAATTCAACTTCAAGTGTTGATATTTCATCAGGAGTTTTAAACACTGAAAGTCAAATACCTTTAAAACAAGATGAAAGTTTTGAAGAAAAGAGTGATAAAGTTCAAAAATTAGCAGATGAACTTAATATTGATCAAAAAAAATTAATGTGGAAAATAGATTTTTGTGTTGTTCCAGCATTTTGTTTATTATATTTCTTATCATTCTTAGATAGAGTAAATATTTCAAATGCTAGATTATATGGATTGGAAGAAGATTTAGGTTTAACAGGTACTCAATATAATACTGCATTAACAGTTTTCTTTGTACCATATATTATATTCGAAGTTGTTTCAAATTATCTTATTAAATTTATTCGTCCACATATTTGGTTAAGTTCATGTATATTTTTATTTGGAGCTGTTACAATTGGAATGGGATTTGTTCATAATTTTATTCAATTATCAATGTGTAGATTTTTAATTGGTATATTTGAAGCATCAACTTTCCCTGGATTATTTTATATTTTAAGTTCATTTTATGCAAATTTTGAAGCTCAAAAAAGATATTCAGTATTTTTTTCAAGTACTTGTTTAGCAGGTGGTGCATCTGGTGCTATTGCATTTAGAATTAGTGATTTAGATGGTGTTCATGGAATTGAATCTTGGAGATGGGTTTTCATTATTGAAGGTGCAATTACTGTTGGTTTAGCTGTTGTTTTATTTTTCATTATTGCAGATTTCCCTGAAGAAGCAAAATTCTTAAATGATAATGAAAGATTTTTTTTGAAAAGAAAATTAGCAATTTATTCAGGTGCAGAATCAGCTTTTGAAGTTAAAAATAAAATAACTGATGTTTTAAAATGTTTTAAAGATTATTTAATTTGGTTACCTGCTTTAGCATATTTTGGTTTTATTATTCCATCTTATGGTTATGCATATTTTTCAGCTACAATTATTCAACAAATGGGATATACTGCAGAAGCTGCAAATCAACATTCTGTTTATCCTTGGATTTGTGCATTTGGTATAAGTTGTACATTAGCTGTAATATCTGATAGATTAAGAATTAGATTACCATTTGTTATTGGATGTTTAGTAGTTGCAATTATTGGATTAGCAATGATTTTAGGTGCAACTAATACTCCTCAAATTAGATACGCTGGTTGTTTCTTAGCTGCAAGTGGATTTTATTCAGGTATGCCAATTTTAGTTTGTTGGAATTCAGTTAATTTTGGTGGTCATTTAAGAAAATCAATTGGTACTGCTTGGCAAATTGGTTTTGGTAATATAGGTGGTATTATAGCTACTTTTATCTTTTTAAAGAAAGATGCACCTGTTTATAAACCTGGTTTAGGTACTTCAATTGGTTCAGCTTGTTTTGCAATCATTTGTTCTATTGCATACTTCTTTGCTACTTGGAGATTAAATAAACTTAAAAAGACTGAATCTTATATTACTGATTTTAATAATTTATCTGAAAGAGACCAATTATTAGCTGGTGATAAAAATCCAAATTTCAAATATTTGTATTAGTTTATACAGCATTTTAACAAAAAAAAAAAAGTTTAAAATTTATGTAATATTTATTTATTTTGTCACATGACCCCCCACACATTTAATATAATTAAATTAATTTAACTGATCTATTGGTCTGAAACACTGCCTTGTAATTTCTTATTGCGTTATAATTTCTTACTGCGTTATAATTTCTTAGGATGATCTGGTCATCTTGCACGACCACCTCGTCACTTTTTTTCTTAGTAAATTGACCGCTGTCTCATGGTGCGGTTCCTTATTTAAACTCCTATTAATCTCTCCAATCAGTTGAAAAAACAAAACAGAAATGTCAGGTAAAGATTACGCCCCTCCAACTGGAGCTCCACCGGAATGGTCCGGTAAACATGAATATTCAGCACCTTCAGGGCCTCCACCAGGTAGTCAAGGTGGTCCTTCATATAACCAAAATTCACAAGATAGAGGTATGTTTAGTAGTAATCATAATCAAGGTTACGGTGGTGGATATCCTCCTCAACAAGGTTACGGTGGCTACCCACCTCAGCAAGGCTATCCTCCTCAACAAGGTGGTTATTATCAACAACAACAACAACCAATGTATGTCCAACAACAACATTCCTCAGGAGGTGGTGGTTGTGGTGGTTGTTTAGCCGCTTGTTTAGGTGCCTTATGTGTCTGTTGTACTTTAGATATGCTTTTTTAGTTAACTATGTCATATATATTTTGTATTTTGTAGCATAATAAAACAATATTATTCCAACTCATCAATACTCTGATCCCTGAGGATCTCGGCTAATTTATTGGTCCTCGTTTTTTGCAAATTTCGTCCTGTGCAGTGCGTTAGATATGTAAGGCTTAAATTTGTGGGGTGAAATTGGTTATGACGCTAAAACTAATGATTTGAGGCTATACTCAGGACATTCCCGAACAAGAGCCACCTGTATCGATAGCTCTGGGTGGAACTTTTTCCACATTATCTGGTCATATCTCTTGTCAAGTTTCTCCAATACGTAATCCGCCTGCGTAGCGTAATGGTTAACGCGTTTGACTTCTAATCAAAAGATTGCGGGTTCGACTCCCGCCGTGGGTTCTTTCTTTTTTTTCATTCTTTATAGAATTGAATCGAATTTTTTTTTTTAATTGTATATTTATTTTAAGTCTAATTTGATTTATATTTTATTTAGTGAGTTTTTTAGATGTATCAGATTCATTAGGACCAAGCACACATACCACTTCCGATCCAGTCCAATTCAAATTCAGAGGAATTGTCACCGAATCTTCTTACCATTGGTAAAACACCTAAAGCAGTTGAAGAATTTTCAACAAGTTCAACTTTTGAAGCTTTAGAAGCATCGGAATCTTGCGGATTAACTTGATCAAAAGCTTTTGGTAAATAATTTAAAAAGTAATCATTCAAAACTGGTGCAGGGAAATTATTAGGTAAATCATTAAGTGCAACATAAACAGATTCATTATCATCTAACAATCTATTTTTACAAACTTTACAAGCAATTGAGAATAAGATATCTAAATCTTGGAAATTATAAGCACCTAATTCATTCATACCAGTGAATGAAGAACCTCTACGAGATCTAATACCTCCCATACCAGCCATACCATTAGGATCAGCAACAGCTCCTAACATTTCAAATTGTAATTCACCAACTCCAATAACGAAAAATTGACCTTTAAGTGAAGCCCAAATAATATAATAAGATTTATGTTGTAAATCATTAGTAAAAATTGCACCTTGGAAATTATTATAATTAATTTGATTTTCTGTAACACCTGAATATTCTTTAGTAAATTCATTATTTAAATGACAACTATTTTCAAAATTGACTAAAGAAGGTTTAACTGCAAATTTAGGTGTACCAGAAAATTGAACTGAAGATTTTCTTCTAACTTTATCTTGATCTGTAGCGTGAGGATGACTTTGTTCATTAATTGATCCTAAATCATTTTGAGAATTGACTTTAGTCATATTTAATAAACTTGACATATTAGTTAAAGAACTTGAAGATTTACGACTACCAACTAATTCAGAATGGAATGTCAGTTTATTTAATTCAGTTAAAATTTCTAATTCTCTACCTTGTAATATAAAACTTATTAAATCTTTATCTTGATTTTTAGATCCTTCTAATAATCTTAATCTTTTACCAACTAATTGAGATTCATGTCCAGGATTATTCATTAAAGTATTTAAAATATCTTCTTGAGATTCTGCAATTGCTGAAGGTATTTTATACAATGAAAATGGGAATCCTTTAAATCCAAATCTTTCATAAAATGTATCAACTGCAGAATAAAGAGTCCAAAAATATTTCTTCCCAAGATAATAATTAGCTAATCTTGTATCAAAACTTCCATCATCTTGAGTAATCATATTTTTGAAATTATCAGATTTATTAGGGTTACTGGATTCAATATTTTGTTTAATTAATGATTCTTCAACGTATTTAATTGTTTGATCAATCAATTTATTGGCTAATCCAAGTTTCCTATATTGTGGTAAAGTAACAACAAATGTAAGTGTTAATATAGTTACATGTTTAATACCAATTTGATCAGCACTAGGAATTGAAGAAATACCTCCAGTCTTATCACCTGGTTTATGCATACCTTTAGAATGTCTAACCATACACATACAAACCGGTTTACCAGTTGCTTCATGTTCTAAATAAAATACCTCATTTTTTTCACCGTTAGATTCAGCTCTTTTAATATTATCTATTAAAACACTCGACACTTTCCTTTCAGGGACTTTAGTGAAAAATTCTTTACTAGTAATAGCTAAAACTTCACCTAATTTCTCAGTGTCTGAATTATCAACAGCTTTGAATTTGAATTGTTCACTCATACTTAATTGAATTCAATTGATTAAAATTAAAGTTCTATTACTATTAATTGGAAACCCTTTGTCCCTTATATGTGGGAGGTGCTCCGCAAAATAAGTGATCAGACACGTCACGTGACATTGCTATGAAAAGTGTTGCAAAAATTTTAACCGGGAAAAAATGCTCAAGTTTCTTTTGCCTTTCAAAATGCCGTAACAAAAAATAAGGGCCGGTATTAAGACTTTGTACCGATAATTTCAATTCATTAAAATTATATAATGATAATTCTAATTCCTTATAATAAACATCCGAAAATTCTTACGTGATGTGTCATAACTCTCCCCACCCCCACTATTCCCATTTACTAATACCAACAATATAACACCGCAATAATAGTTAAAAAAAAAACCCCACTGTTATACTCTGGGCGTTTCGTGTGTGTATCATGCGCTGACCTTCTCGCCAGCAATTTCTATTACTGCATAATTCTTTTTTATTTTTTCTTTTTTTTTTCTTTTGCAACCTCTAATGCAACAGACGTTCCGCTTTCGGGCCTTTGTTTGTCAACGGCTGAGCTGCATCGGAGATGATTAAAAAATTTTTTTTCTTTTTCTTTTTTTGCATTCTACTTATATATTCCAGGTAAATAATTGTAATTAAAATTTGAATAAAATTTCAAATTCGGTGATAAAAAAAAAAATATAAAAAATTTATTTGTACTATGTCAAAATCATCATTAAGTACAAATGATTTAAATATAGAAACAAATGATGATTCATCAGTACCTTCTAATGGAAGATGGGGGTCATTTGTTGATTCATTCAAACGTGCTGAAGGTAATGCAATGATATCTGAAGATCAACTTAATCAAAATTTGAAAAAAAGACAATTACAAATGATTGGTCTTGCTTCATGTATTGGTAGTGGATTATTTATTGGTTTAGGTTCTGCATTAAATAGTGGAGGAGCTGCAGGTTTATTAATTGCTTGGACAATTGTTTCAAGTTATTTATATTGTGTTATGCAATCATTAGCTGAATTAGTAGCTGTTTTACCAATTACTGGTGCTTTTGCTGCTTATTCTAAAAGATTTGTCGATCCATCTTGGGGTTTTGCTGTAGGTTGGAATTATGCTATATTTTGGGTAGTTGTTTTACCATTAGAATTGGTTGCATCTGCAATGACTATTAAATTTTGGCCTTCAGATATAAATCCTGTTGTTTGGGTTGCAATTTTTTATGTCTTAATTATTGGTATTAATCTTTGTGGTAATAAAGGTTTTGGTGAAGCTGAATTTTATTCTGCTATTATTAAAGTCGTTGCTATTATTGGATTTAATATCTTAGCCATTATTATGATTTGTGGTGGTACTGAAATTGGTTATATTGGTCCTAAATATTGGCATAACCCTGGTGCTTTTGCTAACGGTGCTAAAGGTGTCATTAGTGTTTTAATCACTGCAGTTTATTCTTTAGCTGGTACAGAACTTATCGGTTTAACTGCTGCTGAATCAAAAGAAAATCCAAGACAAATGTTACCAAGAGCTATTAAAATGGTTTTCTATCGTATTGTTATCTTTTATATGTTAACTTTAACTTTAGTTGGTTTCTTAGTTCCTTGGAATAGTGATAGATTGATTGGTGCTAGTTCAAATGATTCTTCAGCCCTGCCTTTTGTCATTGCTATTAATTCTGCTAAGATTAAAGTTTTACCTTCTATTTTTAACGTTGTTGTTTTAATTGCATTATTAGCTATTGGTAATTCTGCTGTTTTTGGTTTCTCAAGAACTATTTTATCATTAGCTGAACAAGGTATGGCTCCAAAAATGTTTACTTATATCGATAAAAAAGGTAGACCTTTAGTTGGTATTGTTACTGCTGCAATTGTTGCATTATTAGCATTTGTATCAGCAACTCCAAAACAAGATTTGGTATTTGCTTGGTTAATGGCATTGCTGGGTTTATCTACTTTATTCACTTGGGGTAGTGTTAGTTTAGTCCATATCAGATTTAGAATGGGGATGAAAAAACAAGGTAGAAGCTTAAATGAATTACCTTATTTAGCAAATACTGGTTTCTGGGGTGCAGTTTATGGTGTTGTATGTTCAGTTGTATTTGTTTGTCTTCAATTCTGGATTTCTTTATACCCATTAAATTCCGAACCAAATCCAACTGTTTTCTTTCAAAATTATTTAGGTGCAGTTGTTGTATTAGTTTTCTTTGTTGGTCATAAATTATACACTAGAAAAATCATAGATATTGTCCCATTAGAAACTATGGATCTTGATACAGGTCGTAGAGAAACTGACTTTGAACTCTTGCAAGAGAATATTGCAATTGAAAAAGAAGAATTCCGTGCATTACCATGGCATCGTAAATTATACCGTTATTTATTTTAACGGTTATGTTTAAACAAAATCATGTATATATACATTTTAAATACTTTTAATATTTCTACATTTAATTCATATCATTATTAATTTTTTTGTAATTTCAATATATCATCATCCATCTTAACAAAATTATAAGCTAATATGATATCAGCTAGTAATACACAACTACCATTAATGATATAACCTACTTTTAATAACCCAATCTCTGCTAATCTACCTGTGAAAATTGGCCCTATACATCTTGCAAATGTCTTTGTCATATTTACAGTACCCATGACTTTGGTTAAATCTTGTTTTTTAACAACAGATGTTAATAAAACTTGTCTTGGAACCACATCCATAGTTGATGTGGAATAATATAGTATAAGTAAAATTGAAGCCACTAGAAACAGGTTTGAAAAACTAATGGCAATGAAAAATATGGCTGAAGGAGCTTGAGTTATTAAGATAGCTTTAACTGGACCTAAAAATTTAGCTAATATAGCAGATGGAAGTGTTGTTATAGAATTAATAAGGTTCGTAATGAAAAAAAGTGTACCTAAAGTAGTTGCAGTGATTTGGAAATAAGTTTTGAAATAATAGACTACCCAAGAAGCTGGCATAAATCCATAACCAAAAGAATCAAGAAAGAAAACTACCAACAATTTACTTGCAATATTCAAAGTGGATTCTGTAGTGACCACGGAAGCAGAAGCTTGTTGTTCCGAATCTCCACGTAATGGAGTAGATTCCGAAGGTGTTAAAATAGTATCATCATCATCATCGTTAGCATCATTTTCATCACTGTTAACTAAGATATCAAAATCATCGAATTCACATTTATCACTTAACCCAATCATAATGAAAAACTTTATTACAGCTATTATTGAATATAATACAAAAATAGTACGATAACAAGTTTCCAAATCCCACTGAAGTTGTAAATTAAGATAATCTACTATTACCCCACAAATCAATGACCCTATAGCGGCCCCTGCAGTACCAAATAAGCTATGGAAAGCGAAAACTTCTGGTCTTTGATCATGAGGTGTTAAATGAGCAATAGAAGCTTCCTCTACAGATTTAAAAGGACCTGTTTCATCACCTGATGGTGAAATAACTCCTATAATTGCAGCTAGTAATAATACAACAAAGTTGGAATTAAATACAAAAACCACTCCGGATCCAAGCATCATCAAAGTCCCCATTATAAGAACAGCCCTCCTACCTATTCTATCTGCATTCCAAGTTAATATATATGATATTATTACATCACCTATTAAAGTTAATGCCATAAATATACCTATACTTGATTCTTTAATATCAATACTTTCTAAAAACAACGTCAAAACTTGATTCGTAAGCCCATAGCCTGCCATACGGAAAAATATTGACCACCAAAGTAGCCATACATCCAATCCTGCATGCTTTAAAGTAGAAAAAATCTTCATTATATATTGTTACCCCAAATACTTTTTTACGTCAAATTGTTATATTTCAGTGCGACTTTTGTGTAGGAGATGAGATTTTTTAAAATAGTGGAATCATTCAAACTATATAATTCATGATGAACAATGATCCTCGGGTGAACTCGTTGAATAACTTGGCTCATATAGCCAACATGTCCAATGAGCTCAAGATGTTGAATGATCAACTTAATCGTGAAGAAAGTCAACCTTTAAGTGACTATAGTGGGATAAGTACTAAAACTGGTAAACCTAAGAGAATGGCTTGTGTGGAATGTAGACAACAAAAATCAAAATGTGATGCCCATGAAAAGCATCCGTTACCTTGCACGAGGTGCAGTAAAAAGGGGTTGAAATGTGACCTTCGTTCTGATTATAAAAGAACTTACAAGAGAGCTAGAATAGCTCAAATAGAGAAAGAATTTAGTGATTTAAAAAAGACCTTAACTCCTGCTCAAGCTTCAGAGTTATTACAAAGAATCCCTTCTTTAGGGTATCGTGATCCGAATGCAGGGTATTCCATGGAAGCATCTTCTACACATCTCAATTCTGATCATGGTTCTCATCCTCCTCAAGCCCATCCTCATCCTAATTTATATACAGGTGATGACCATCATCATCATCACCAGCATCATGATCATAATACACCTATAATCAAGCAAGACACGGCCAGTCATATCAATTCTAATGAAACAAATCCTTCTTCTATTCCAAACACCCCTTCCATAAATAGACTTTCAGCTGTTTATAACGATACTGCATTAGAAGCATCACCTGAAAAATTGGTTATCCCCGATTATGCATTGTACTGTGAAGAGAAAACGTTAGATTCAATAACTCTCTCTACTGAAAATATAAGAGCTTTATATTTGGAGTACGTGAATCATTACCATCCTATATTACCGGTGGTAGATGTCATGAAGGGCCCTGATAAAATCTATAAACTATGTCCTGCATTGTTCTGGGTTATTATAGTAGTTTCCTTAAGAAGATTTCACGATGATAATAGTAGAAATCTACTATTAAGATTATCTCCTGTCATTAAAGATGTATTGGCTGAAATTTCAATATCTCCTATTACAAGATTTAATCCTACAGAAGAAGATGAACCAATTTTAAATGCTTGCTCTGTTTATTCAGTCCAAGCTTTTTTAATCTATACATATTGGCCCCCAATTACTTCATCTTTGAGTGCTGATACTTCTTGGAATACCATTGGTTTAGCATTATTCCATGCCATACGTATTGGTATTAACTCTCCCAGTCTGATTGTATTTTCAAATGATGCACAACAAGCTAAAAATTCCCAACAATTGAACATGGCACATGAACAATTAAAAACTTGGATTATTTGTAATATTGTATCGCAAAATATTGCAACTGCATTCGGTTTTATGGCATTTGCTCAATTTGATTCATCCATCTGGTCATCCTTAAGACCAAGTAGTCCTATTCAGATTCCAAAATCAATAAGATTTATGTTGGATATTGCACTGTTTGAGTCACAGGCATCTAAAACTTTAAATTCTAATCCAATGGATCCTTATGGATTAATTGATCCAACAGAAAGATTACCATTATTAAAGATTCTTTTAACTCAACTTGATGAATTAGAATTAAGATTAGCTGATCAATTACCTGTTAGTGATAGCTATAGGAAAGTTCAATTATTACTGGCTCGAGTTCATATTTTAACATATTATTTTATGGATTCATCTAGAATTGCTTTCTTCGAATTACAGAAAGGTTTAGTTAGACTTTATAATGCAGCCATTTCACTTATAAACTTTGCAGATATTTGTCAAGAAAGAAATAAGAATTTTATTAAATACTTACCTGGTGTTTATGTATTGAATATATGGCAAGCATCGTGTATTATTGCCAAATTATATCATTCTCCAATGAAAAAGTATGTTGATTTAGGTTCAGGTAAACAATCATATCAAGCAGCTATATCATTAGCAGCTAAAGCATCAATTTTGAAGTATGATATTGCTCATAGATCTAGTGGAATTATGAGAAATATGTGGCAAGTTCTTAGAACTCTTGATGAAAAAAATTTAACAAGTTTAAGTATCGAAATACGAAGCAGAATGTCAGCTTCTGTTTTCTTTGATTGTCTTTATGTCCTTAGAGATCAAGCTGGAATGTTAAAACTTAACAGCAGGAATGATTCCAATAATGAACAAGGTGAAGCAGATGATTTAGAAGAAGCTGGATCTAATGAAGATGAAGAAGAGTATGGATATCAAAAAACGAATAATGATGATGCTTCAGCAGTTGTCGAATCTGAAGATGAAAAACCCCACGAAAGTAGTCAGAAATCCACTCCTGGTAGTAACAATTCATCCAATACAAGAAAGAAGAGATCACTTTCTAATACCATTAATGCCGAATCTAAAGCAAGGAAAATTATTAGAACAATTCCATTGGATCCTCAGCCTATATCCGTGAATAACAAAAGAAGTTCAATATTCAAGGTAGTTAACAATTCTAATGAGTCATCCCCATCTATAAATACTCCAAATAGTCAACAATCTCCTAGACTTCCATCGTCAGGTTCCAAACAACCACTACATCAACTTCACCAGCAACAATATCAACCACAACAACAACAACAATACCAACAGCACCAACAGCATCAACACCAACCACCAAATCAATTCCCACCACACGTACATCATTCACTACAAGCATTAAATGCCAGTTCACCATCTAGAATGGAGATCACCGGAAACATCATCAATAGATCACAACCTAATGCTAAACCAAGTAATTTTGGAGCTATAGGTAATATAAATAGCCAAGAATTCAATAAAAAGTATAAAAATTCAGATGCTGATAACAAATCAAAGAAAAATGATGAATTCTCTTTGAATCAATATGTCATGAAAGAATCACCATTACAAGGAGGATTAGAGAATCTTGAAGTTGATGGACTTGATATTAGCAGTGATTTATTATGGAAAGATGTGGATAGTGTTATGAATGATTTTGGGTTCCATGCTCAATAAATCAAAAAGTTAGTTAGTTTCTGTACATTTATAATTGTAATAATATAATGAATCAATGGATCAATTGTAGTTTAGATTTAATGGTTGCAAAATTGGTGGTCGTGTGCGAACTGTGACTCTTTTCTTCAAACAACTGTTTTATACTTCTGACACTTTAGGAGAATAATACCTATTCATTGTGTCCGGTAGTATTCATACAACCTTCCAGTAATCTCCATTCAATGTTTTTAGTACAGTTCTGTTTTAAAGGATTATTCACATGAAAAGACAATATATGCAAATTTCATTATGTTATAAAGATATAGAGTGGCCAGTAATAATTTTTTGAAAAATACCAAAAAAATTCGATAAAACACACAGATACACAGAAATACCTAAACTATTTACCTATATCAATAGATTTCATCTAAACAGCAATAATGTCAAATTATAATGTCATATTTCAAGTGGTTTATTAGTTTAGGGCCTCACGGTGAACACACTACTCGGTGCGCAAACCACGAAATAAAAATTTTCATACATTTTTCAACCGCTAGTTACCCTTGAAAGAGTATAAGAAATAACGATCAATAATGTCATACGATGATATTGAAAATGCTACCCCTGATATAGTCATCGGGGGGAATATGCAAGATGAAGAATATGACCTCCAATACGAACATGATGTTGAAAGTGAAGCAGAAGCAGCAGATGAAGAACAATCAAATCAAAAACCATCGAAAGAGAAAAAATCAGTTGCATTTGCTGGATTAGAAGAAGAACAAGATGAAGAACAAGCAAGAAGAGAATTTGAAGAAGGTGGTGGATTACCAGAACAACCAGATTCCCCTAACTTTGAAGAATTAACACCTTTATCTGCTGATATTATTAATAGACAAGCTACCATTAATATTGGTACCATTGGTCATGTTGCTCATGGTAAATCTACTGTTGTTAGAGCAATTTCAGGAGTTCAAACCGTTCGTTTTAAAGATGAATTAGAAAGAAATATCACCATTAAATTAGGTTATGCTAATGCTAAAATTTATAAATGTGATAATGAAAGTTGTGAAGCTCCAGGTTGTTATAGATCTTTTAAATCTGATAAAGAAATAAGACCAAAATGTGTAGTTCCAGGTTGTAATGGTAGATATCAATTGGTTAGACATGTTTCATTTGTCGATTGTCCAGGGCATGATATTTTAATGAGTACTATGTTGTCAGGGGCAGCAGTTATGGATGCTGCCTTATTATTAATTGCTGGTAATGAAAGTTGTCCTCAACCTCAAACTTCTGAACATTTAGCTGCTATTGAAATTATGAAATTAAAACATGTTATTATTTTACAAAATAAAGTTGATTTAATGAGAGAAGAATCTGCTTTAGATCATCAAAAATCTATTTTACGTTTCATTAAAGGTACTATTGCTGATAATGCACCAATCGTTCCAATTTCTGCTCAATTAAAATATAATATTGATGCTGTTAATCAATTTATTGTAAATTATATTCCAGTTCCACAAAGAGATTTCTTAGCTTCTCCAAGATTAATTGTTATTAGATCTTTTGATGTTAATAAACCAGGTGCTGAAATTGATGACTTAAAAGGTGGTGTTGCTGGTGGTTCCATTTTAAATGGTGTTTTCAAAATTGGTGATCAAATTGAAATTAGACCTGGTATTGTTACTAAAGATGACAACGGTAAAATTCAATGTAAACCAATTTTCTCAAATATTGTATCATTATTTGCTGAAAATAATGATTTAAAATTCGCTGTTCCAGGTGGTTTAATTGGGGTTGGTACTAAAGTGGATCCTACTTTATGTAGAGCTGATAGATTAGTTGGTCAAGTTGTTGGTGCTAAAGGTGATTTACCATCTATTTATACTGATATTGAAATTAATTACTTCTTATTAAGAAGATTATTGGGTGTTAAAACTGATGGCCAAAAAGGTGCTAAAGTCAGAAAATTAGAAACTGGTGAAGTTTTAATGGTTAATATTGGTTCTACTGCAACTGGTGCTAGAGTTATTGCTGTTAAAGCTGATATGGCAAGATTACAATTAACTTCCCCTGCATGTACTGAAGTTAATGAAAAGATTGCTTTATCAAGACGTATAGAAAAGCATTGGCGTTTAATTGGTTGGGCTACCATCAAAAAGGGTACCGCTTTAGAACCAATTGCTTAAGATATTTACTGACATAAATTAAAGAAATATCTCCATTTATTACAATTTTTATGTATTTATAGGATTTTTTATAATTATTTTTATTATTATATATTAAATAATTTATATAAAAAAGTGGAAAAAAAAATTTTTTTAATCAGTTTTAGGTTATGATTTATTTATCATTAATTTATATTCATTGAATAATTCACTGTTTAAGAATTTTGGAAATGAATCTACTTCTAATAATCGGTAAATTCTATTTAAAATTTCTATTGAAATAGGTGCAAAACAATTTAATGAATTATAAATATCACTAAATTCTTTATTAGATATGAGTGAACTACTAGATGAATTATTTGGAAGATTTCTTGGATTTTCAAATATTGAAAATGTTTCATCATCATTATAATTTAATGAATCATTAGGCGAATCAAAATGACTCTTTGTATTTGACCAATCTTCACCATTTAATGTTGGAGTTTTTAAATTATTATAATTCATCATATCACTTGAATAATCTTCATTATTAATTAATATTGCAGTTATAGCTTTTCTTAAACTATAATCAATATTCAATACTAATGAAGCATCAGGGCTTAAAAATGTAAAATAAATGTTATAAGCTAATGATAAGCAATCTTTTGAAATTTTAAAAATTTGAGTTTTGTATTCACCAGATTTATTATTACTGAAATTAATTAACTTTTTTAATAATGAAAATTTTTTGTTGAATAATTGAAGTTGAA
Source organism: Yamadazyma insecticola (assembly GCA_030571995.1). Taxonomy (NCBI): domain Eukaryota; kingdom Fungi; phylum Ascomycota; class Pichiomycetes; order Serinales; family Debaryomycetaceae; genus Yamadazyma; species Yamadazyma insecticola. The sequence goes on from JAJLZB010000019.1 coordinate 95,260, forward strand.
AATAAGCATCAAGATTTTCACAACAAAACTCATTTTCTAAATGAAGTTTAAAAATCTTTCTTAAACCAGAATCTTTCAAAAATGTTGATAATTCATAATTTTCATCTAAAATTGATGAATTTGATATAGATCTTTGTTTAGGAGCTTTTTTATACCAAAATACAAATGATTTGGCAAGATCAGTTAATGCAAAAAATGAAGTATTAGAAGCTTTAAATGGTTCATTATTATCAATTGGATAAATAAAATTCAATCTAATAAATAAATTACCAATTTCAATAGCTTGCTTTAAAGATAATAAATCAGTACAATCCAATAACCATTGAACAATGGATTTCCCTGATAAACAATAATTATAAATTTGATTATTAATTCTTTTATTATGAGCAACACGAATACCAGTTGAAGATATATAATATTGAATATGTGAATCAGATTCAGGATTAGTGAAAAATTTATGATGGAATGGACTAGTATGATGTTTTTCAACTGGTTCAAAATTTAATGCTGATGATAAGGAATTTTCATAAAGTAATAATTTATTAATATCAATAGTGAATTTATCAGGTTGATTATCAGGGGACCAAACATTTGGTTTGGCACCTAACATTGTATTGAATAATAATTTTAATAAATTAGTTGAATAAATGATTGAATCATTTAAATAATTTCTATCAAATTGAAATAATATCATTGAATTTAAATTGGAATTTAAAATTGGAGGTAGTTCACGAAATTTTATTCCATTAGATTCAATAAATTTAATTAAAATTGAAATTCCTTTTGGAGTAGGTTGTAAATTCAAATTTGTAGAAGAAGAAAATGTATTTCTTGTTCTATCATTTGGGAAATGTAATAATTTAGCATCTAAGAATTTTATAATTATTGAAGATCCAATTTCTGAGTTTATACTGTATGACATTGAAATGGTAGTCAAAGAGTTATCCACAGTATAATTCAAGTCTTGTAAGATAGCTAAAGCTTCAACAATATTAAATGAATAAGGGTGTATCTTATTGAAATGGAACAATTTGGTAGGTTTAGAAGTATCAGTTAACTTCAAATTGATAAGCATAAGAGAATAAATATTTTTTAAGTCTTCTTCGAAGATTTTACCATTAGCTGTCTTATTGAAAGTCTTATTCATCGACTGACACAACATTTTAGCAGGAAGAAACTTCTTTGAGTTTTGTGAGCTAGTTAAACTACTGAGATCAATAGATAAACTAGGTAAATCATCGTTAGCAGCCATAATATCAAGTGTGCTCTTTTTCTTAAATTTGTTAATTAAATGAAAAAAAAACTTCTTTTGTAATAATATAAGAGAAAGCAAAATGTGGGAAACTTCAAAATAAAACTCATAGCTTTCTATTATATAATAAAAGGAAAGATAAATCCGAAAGTATTACGATGTTTCAGAAATTTTTAAATGTGGTGATAATTGCGAAAAAATAATCCAATTTGGTTAACTGCGTCATAAGTTAGACCGTAAATCCGAATGTTAATCATGGGAATAAAGGGAATAAGGAAATAGTTTGAAACGGTCGCGGGGTTACTTGAAACATCACCCCTGAATACCAATCATAACTTTGTTAATTGTTTGAATATTGCATCATTACCAATTAATTGATTAACTTCACTTAAACTTATATCCAATTGAACCATTTTATGATCTTCAATTATAAAAGCTTTATTAGTATTTTGAATTTTTTGACCACCTTCAGCTGTATTTGCAGCAAAATCTATCAATATTCCTAATTTGTACAATGAGAGCCAACAATTTTTTAAGACTGTTGGACTCCAAATTTTTGAGTTAACTTTAATATTATTTAATATATTGTAGTCAATTAATGAAGATGTTTGAATATGAGCTTTATCTAAATTTAATTGTTTTAACATCTCAACGTATTCATTATAAGCTAAATTGAAATTAATTGAATTTAAATTAAATTTTTCAATCCATCTTGCTGATGCAATAACTAAAAAAATCTCTAAAGATGATAATGATTTAAAAATTGATTCAATTGGATTTGACATTTGATTTTTTTGATAAATTTTTAAAAAATTTTCATTTAAAAATGGCGATTCTTTTGTTATTAAAGATATCGGTAATAAACAATTATTATTGAAATCTCTAATATTTTTTATTGTATTATAATTTAAATTAATTATTCTTATTAAATTTGATGAATTTTTAATTAATTGATCAATTGATTCATTCCATTCAACTCCATATTTTTTATTTGATAATTCAGATATATCATCTAACGACAACTTTAAATTATTCATACAACTTTGCTTAAATTGATCTTCATTTAATTTATTTAATAAGATTAAACGTTGACTAAATCTACTTCTAACTCTTTTCTCTAATAATTCTCTAGTTGTGAATTTTGTAGAAGTACCTATTATACATATCGGGAAGGAAGCATTGGAAGTAAGTTCAAATAAATTATACAATAGAACTTGTTTCCTTCCTTGCGTAAAATGTTCAAACTCATCTATTATAAATACAATAGATAAATCACCTGAATCATTAGTTTCAAGTACATTCATTATATTTTTAAAAGTCGTAGATATTGACCTTGTTTCTATTGAAATATCAAGACCTAAATTATTTAATTGAGTATCGATTTGTTTAGCAATTTGTCTAATTGAAGCTCCATCATCTCCATGAATGAATGAATTTAATTTCACCGTTAAAAATTGCTGATTATATTTCTCATTTAATTCTTTTAAACATTTCTCTATAAGTGTAGTTTTACCAGATCCCCTTGGTCCAATTAAAACAGTGGAATTCCCCTCTCTATACTTGATAGTATTTTCAACAAATGTATATAATTCTTTGTACTTATCTTGGAGATGAGAGATACAAGGATTTGAAGTCAATTGACCAAAGATGACTTTTTTAATCTTTGCAACGTCCTCAGCAGAGTACCCCAGTTCCAGTTCTTCCATTACTTCTGTAAGGTCCACTTTTTCATCATCCAGTTTATCAATTTCATATTGTTCAGTTTCTGGATCTTTTGATCTGAAGACTTTAATATTATTGAAAAAGTCTCTCTTTGCTTTTCTTTTTTTAACGACTTTTGCACTTTTTTTCAATTCTTTTATCATCTTATCATTTTTTAAATCTTGTTGCGATATCTCTTTAACCGGTTGGAACTCATTATCGAAATCACTAAAATCCATTGTAATGATAATACTTAAGAGAGACAAATGGGTTATTTGACGCGCACTTAAAAAAAAAGCTACACCCATTACACTTATTGAAGTTAGGCAATAGATAAAATGCTTCCAGAATCAGTAATTAAGTTATTAAAGTCAACAAGGTTCTTACATTTAGGAACATGTTACGATAATGTACCTCATGTATCATTGATGAATTATACGTTTTATCAAGAAAATGAAGAAAATTATATAATCATTACTACACCTAAGGAGACTACCAAATTTCAAAATATCCAAAAGAATAAGAGGGTATCAATATTAGTTCATGATTGGATTAGTGCCAAGAATGAAGATGAAAAGGGATCAGGAAGGAGAAACTCTTTATATGAGTTGATAACCAATTTAAATAAAACTGAAATGAGTAGTGTATCAGTCATGATTGATGGAGAAGCAAGCATAATCAATGAAGATGATAAGAAGTATAAATTGTTAAAGTCTTTACATTTGAACAATGATGCCATTGAGGAAAGTCAGCTTGATAATTATGTCAGAGATGACAAAAATGCATTGATATTGGTAAATATCAATAAATGTAAGATTACTGATACTAACAATAATATTCAAGAATATTAATAAAGTTCAAAGATAACGATTAAGTATTTAGTTTTTCAAGTATACGAATTAGGACGTATTTCAAGCCACTTCCTCTAATAAGCAAAGTCACGGATAAACATAATATGCAGCCAACCTAATATCGCACACAGTACCTATTGGTTACATAAACTTGCTCTAGTTACTTCACCTGATACCAAAAATTCCATGATAACATACTTTTAAATAAGCTTTTTTTGCAAAGAAGGGTGATTCCATGGAAGAGCCTCTTAGGGGCCCCCAAAGGCAAAAGGGTCAAACGTGAAACACAACCGGTTCAGACAGTTGAATGTCAAAAAAAAACATACACACACAAAAAAAGAAGCCAAAGAAGGTTCAATCGGGCGAAGAAGTTAAGTTTAAAGAGGCTGAATTGAGTTTTAACAATAAGCCACTGACGGAGTTAAGTTTAAAGGGAAAAAAATACTTCAGCCTCAAAATTGACATATGGTGAGGTATGCCAGATTTGGAGATTTAAATAGAGTAAATAGAGATTGATACCGAGGGATACGTACAAGTGAAACGGAAGGAGGAGAAGGAGAGTGAATTTAACGAATAAGATAGTAATCAGGAGAAAAGATGGCGGGTATAGTACAGAATAATTGGGTGAAGGTAAGCAGTATCACTCAATATACACTACTAGAGTATCACAAAATACTACTCAACACACTACTAGTTAATAGTGAAAGCCACCACTCGTAATTATTTCAAGTGCGTCTTTGTTGAGACAAATCGTATCTAAACACCAATTTCACCTCAACCGGATATGGAAACTCTAAATTTAGTAACGCGATTACATAAAAACCTTAAAGATCGTCGATGCATATCACACATTGAAAGATCTATAAATGTATTTTTAGATGACAATAGTAATTTATTGTTGCATTACCAAGACAAGTCCGCAACATAAAGTCTTGACGCCAATAATGAGTTTCTTGCAGCTACAAGAAAGACATTTTTGCCAAACGGAATTATTGCTGAGATTTCTTTTCTCGTTGTGCATAATTTTTTTTTTTTATTTTTTAGGGCCGGCAGCTCAAACGGTATAAGCGGCATCACCAAAACACATATAAAGAGGTAATTATGTGGTTTAAAGGGGGGAAATACATATGTTTGATACGTATAAGGGTAAATAAAGGTATATAGAAACGCATAATCCATTAAAAATCACGATTTCTTAATCATTTTATTCATTTAATTAGATCCTATTAATAGCTGTTCTTTGGGCATTTACCCGAAAAGGAAGCAACTTTTGACGTAATAACGATCTTTCCAGACTCTTTTTCTATTTTAAACTTAGTATTTAAATTCTTTTTTTTTTCTTTTATTTTTTTTTAATTATTTTTTTAAGCTGGCATTCATTAAATATTTGACTTGAAACTAATCCTTTACGTTTCTTTTCCGATGATGGTCAACGAAGATAAACCGGTATTACCATCATTACATTCATTAAACTATAACTCTGCTATAAATTATGGACAAAATGCATATCCCATAACACCCTTAGCACCAATGGACCGGGATTTCCCAAGAAGACAACCACTGTATGGACAACAATCATTCAATCCCAACTTCAGCAATTATAGCGGATCTAATTATAGCGGATCCAATTTTTTAGGTCAAGCCGGACCCAGTCCAGCAGGGCCAAGTAGCAGTCATCCAAATACAAGTCACCCAAATCAACCCACCAGGCCAGTACCACCAATTCAATTGCCCTCTATCAACATAAACCCAATCAAAAGCCCCGGGAGTTCGAGATCTTCTAGTTCATCTGCAATATCACCTTCAATATCGAATATAGTCAATGAAGAAGAACCTATAGACTATTCATCCATAATAAATCATACTGTTTCACCATCACTAAAAAGAAAGAAAAGACTTGTTGCACCAAAAAATCAAACTAATCAACATCTACCTTGTGAAGTATGTGGTAAGGTTTTCGTCAAACCTTATAATCTTAAATCTCATATGAAATCACACTCAAATGAAAAACCTTACAATTGTTCAATTTGCAATAAAAAATTTGCAAGAAGTCACGATAAAAAGAGGCACGAATTATTACATAAAGGTGAAAAAAATTTTACCTGTGAAGGCTTTTTAAAAGATGCAAAGACTAAATGGGGGTGTGGTAAGAAATTTGCAAGATCAGATGCATTATCTAGACATTTTAAAACTGAAACTGGTTGGTTATGTATAAAACCTTTATTAGATGATAGAAAAGAAAGTTCATCTGAAGTTATTAATACTTTACTTAATAACTCTAAATGATTATGATTGAATGTAAAATTATTGAATTAGTGCATTTGCTGTAGATAGGTGTAAGTAGATGTAAAATGTAAATTTATAGTGTAAAGTGTAAAAAAGTGTAAAATTAAACTAAACTAAACTGTAACTACAAGCCAAGTCGCATCACTCCATCTTAACTCCAAATTGGCCCAACATTTCCCCACAAAATTCTTGAACTCGTATAGTGTCATCCGCACTAATAAAAGCAAATCAAGAGTGAATTTTCTTGAACTTCCAAATTTCTTACCCCCTTTTTTAACTCCATTACTTTCTTTAAAAGATACAAGTATCATGAGTTTAACGTTTGGTAATGAAGATAAGTTACCAGAACTACCAGTTCCTGAATTATCTGCAACAATTAATCAATTGTTAGTTGCTTTAAAGCCTTTATTATCGAATGATGAATATTCTGAATTACTTAATGAGTCAACTGAATTTTTAAATAATGATTTAATTAATTCAATTCAATCCCATTTGAAAAAAGCCCTGGAGAACAAAAACCAATCTTGTTATTTAAATTCAATCAATGATGAAACTAATCCTGGAATTTATGGTGATTTAAGAGGTGATATCTTACCAAGAAATCCTTATTTGGTTTTACAAGAAGATCCTTATTCTAAGTTCATGAATCCTCCAAATCAATATCAAAGAGCTGCAAGTCTTATCAACTCTTCGTTGAAATTCATTCTTAGTTTGAGGACCCAAACTTTGAAACCAGATTTAACTCCAAAAAATTTAAATCCTTTGACTATGAATTGTTATAAGAACTTGTTTGGTACAACAAGAGTTCCTGATGTTTTTGACACAAAGTATCAACACATTTCGATCCAGAAATCCAAAAAGCCAAACGATTCAAATCACATTGTAGTTATTGCAAATAATCAATACTATATGTTAAAAGTGTTGACTGATTTAGGTGAAAAAATCGATGATGGGAATAAGGATGAAGATGAACAAGAAGATGAACAAAAAGAAGATGGAAACGATGAAAAAGAGCATGAACAACAAATTTATTTCAATGATTTCGATTTATCGTTAATATTACGTGAGATTATTGATGAATCTAATGGGATTGATGAAATTGAATCTATTAATAATTCGATCGGTTCATTAACTACTCAAAACTTTAATTATTGGAAATTAGCAAGGTTAGAATTATTGAAATCCAATGAAAATAATTTAAAACTCATTGATAATGCTTTGTTTGTTGTAATTTTAGATAATAATGAACCTAAAACTGATCAAGAGAAAACTACTTGTATTAGTCATGGTACTTCAAAATTATCTTCAAATAATGTTCAAGTTGGTACTTGTACTTCAAGATGGTATGATAAATTACAATTAATTATTACCAAGAATTCAGTTGCAGGAATTGTTTGGGAATCTACTTCAATGGATTCAACTGCTATATTAAGATTTATTAGCGATATTTATACTGATTCAATTTTAAAATTAGCTAAAAATATTAATGGTATTGAATATAGTTTATTTGGAACAGGTGAAACAAAATTTGTACCAAATAAATTAGATAAACCTTCATTTAAAAAGATGATATTTAATAAAACTCCAGATTTACAAAAACTAATTCATTTAAGTGAAACAAGATTAGCTGATTTAATTAATCAACATGATTATACTACGGCAACTTTAAAATTTAATACTGAATTACTTAAAAATTTTAATTTATCAATTGATTCAGTTTTACAAGTTTGTTTACAAATCACAAATTATACTTTATATGGGAAATTGGCAAATACTTTAGAACCAATTACAACACGTAAATTTAAAGATTCAAGAACTGAATTAATACCAATTCAAAATGATGAAATTAATGAATTAGTTAAATTATTTATTACAAAATCTAGTAGTCTGAAAAAATGGGAAATGTTTGAAAAATGTTGTAAAATTCATAATAAACAATATTTAGATGCAATGAATGGTAAAGGATTTGAAAGACATTTAACAAGTTTATTACATTTAATTAAAAGACCTAAAACTATGGATTATCTTAATTATCTTAATAAATCAACTGGAATTGAACCATTACCAAATTTTGAAGAAATTAAAGAAACTTATATTCCAATATTATCTAATCCTATTTTAAATAAGATTTTATCACCTGAATTATTAATATCAAATTGTGGTAATCCGGCATTATATTTATTTGGTATTCCACCAGCTATTGATCAAGGTTTTGGTATGGGTTATATAATTCATAAAGATAAAGTTTTATTAACTATATGTTCAAAATTTAGACAAAATCAAAGATTTATTGATACTTTAACTAAAATTATTAATGAAATTAAACTGATTTTAGTATCTCAATCAAATTTCTTAACTAAATTAAATCAAGATAATGATTATAGGAAATATGAATTAAATAAATTAAGAATTGAAAAAGAATTAAAAAATGTTAATATTGAATCACCTTCAACTAAAAGACCAATTGAATTAGCAATTGATCAATTTTCAATACCTTTTGAACAAATAGATTCAGATTCAAAAATTAATCGTCAAAATCTTGGTTCAAGTGAACCTGAACTTAATTTACAAGAATCATCATCATCTGATTCTTCTGAATTTGATTATTTAGGTGGTTATGATTATTTTGATTTTGGTCAATTAGATTTAAGAAATACTCAATTACATAATACTGAAAGTCTTTTAAATAGTCCAAGAAGTTTAAGTCGTAATCATTCATCAACAAATCTTCTTAATACTCCAAGAAATTTTGATTTAAAAGAAAAATTAAATTTAAATGAAAGAATTAGAGATAAATTAGGTGAAAATTTTTCAGATTCTTCTAAATCTGCTTCAATTTCTCCAAGTCCAAAACCTTCTAGTCCAAGTCCTTTAAATTCAAAACCAAAACACGAAATTGGAAGATCTTTAAATGTTTAAAACTTATCTTTGTTTTACGTATTTATTTATTTATTTATTTAGTTTAATTGATTTTGCAACCTCTATACTAAGTGAAATTTGTGCGAGTTTTCCAAACTAGTCTTTAATTGTACTATTAGTAATGAGGTTACCAGTATCAGGACTTTCCAAGTTATCGAGGAAATTCATCGATATAAGAGGTCCCGATAGCGCCAAGTTCTTGAATGGGATAATAACAAGTCGATTTTTACCTAATATAGTCAAGAAAAACCAATATACTATTAATGAGTTGGAGTTTAGACATGATCATCTAAATAAAGTAATAGACTTGAAACAAAATTGGGGGTTACTTCACGAAGATATTTATGATCCTGATAACCAGATAATGATAGGAAGAGATGGAATAAGCTCTATGTTTTTGAATTCAAAAGGTAGAGTTATTAGTGATTGTTTTGTATATACCAAACCATTTATAAGTAAAGATTTAAATGTTGAACCAAATTATTTAATTGAAGTTGATAAATCAGTAATTAATAAGTTAAGTATGTTATTAAATTTGCATAAATTACAAGCTAAAATTAAGTTTACTCCTTCAGATTTCCATACATATTATTATTATAATGATTCTGCAGAATTTGATGATTTTTTGGAAGATTTACAACAAACTTATTGTAGAAATAATACACCCGAAGAAGCACTTGAAAGTATTAAGAATATGATTCAAGATGATATTATTTTTAATAAAGATCAAAATTCTTTAATAGGATTTGCAATTGATAATAGAATTCCTAATTTTGGTATTAAATTTGTAACTGAAAAACCAATCGACGAATCATTTTTCAGTGCATCTTTTAAGGAGAAATTTGAACTAAATCAAGTATCTGAAAACGATATTGACACTAGAAGGTTTCTAAATGGGTTATACGAATCTACTGATAGTCCACCAGATTTTCAATTACTTCCATTTGATATGAATTTAGATTATATTAATGGATTATCTTTAGATAAAGGATGTTATGTAGGGCAAGAATTAACTACCAGGACTTATAATAGTGGGATAATACGTAAAAGAATTGTTCCAATACAGTTCTTTAGCTTGAATGAAGATTTACCTAATAATGATAACTTTATTGAATTAAAAGTTAATGACCCAGTTTTAAAAGATTTACAACAATTAAATTTATCCAATATATCTAAATTAGAAGTTAATGAATTCTTTCAAGATTCAAAAGAACCATCTGAATCTGCACCTAATCCTTTTGCATCTTCACCGTTTCAATCTTCAAAACCTACAAGAAAGCGTACTTCATCTTTAGGTAAAATTCTTTCAATAAATCAAAATATCGGGTTTATGTTAACCAATTTGAAAGATATAGATAAGCAGTTTTTCAAATTTGAAGTACCAGATTTAGAAGATGGTTCAAAAATAATTGGTATTAAAGCTGTTAAACCTGATTGGTGGCCAGAATAAGTATATAGTAAACACTTTGATCAAATACATTAGAGACTTATCTCAAATAACGATTACAGATAACTTAGATCCTCTAAAAGCCCAGGAATCCCACCCTAATCTGGCTTTACCAAGCTTTCTTTTGACCAGCTTAAACCTTATTATGTTTGTCTTTCCTTCTGAAGAAGAGGGAACTTGAGCTGTTTGAAAGATTTCTTTTCGCATTACGAATAGGGTGGCTATACTGCTGAGCTGTCTTTTGATATAGGCGAAATTTTGGAACTCCTATGGGTATTTACAATCAGTTAAGGGACTTGTTTTTGCAACCAATAAATATGGAAGCCAGATCACGTGACACACTATTTTTTGTATAAACTTTCGAAGCTAAAGTCATATTTGTAAGTTTTTTGCAAGTATTTCATCGACTAACATAGAATCCCAGGGTATCTTGGTGATATATGAAGAAAACTACTCAATTATAAAGAAAAAAACTTAAAATGTAATCACTATGTCAAGATATCCTGCAAGAACATACAGTTACTGGGCGTGTGGCGTAGTTGGTAGCGCGTTTGCCTTGCAAGCAAAAGGTCACTGGTTCGATTCCTGTCTCGTCCAAGTTAATTTTTTTTAATAATTTTTTTTCACATATTTTGCTTATCTAGACAGCTATTGTTAAATTTTTCTAGTTTCAATTGTATCTTATCTCTTTTTAGTGGTGGTTACAAAAGATTATGACATATTAAAATTTTATATTTATACATATTTACACTAACGATTTCTTAATTCGTCAATTTCGTTTAATAAATCTTTAATATATTTTGCAGCTAATTCAACGGTAGTTGCTTTTGAAGGAATTGATACCTGATCATGATAATTCTGTGGGATTAAGCTACCTAAAGTTTGAACAGCCATATTCATTCTATTTCTTCTACCTTGTTCAGCTAATTTATGAGAAGCTTTTTTAGTAGCAGGTTTCTCCTTTGATTTATTTAAATTTGGTGAATAATCAGAAGAAAGTGATTTTTGAGATGAAACATCATCATTAGATTGTTGTTTTGCTAATTTACCCATAGTAAAACCCATTAATTGAGGACTCCCACTAATACCATTATTAGTATTATTAATACTACTATTGCTATTATTATCTAATTTATCAGATTTTTTAGCTTGAGGTGGTAACATTGGAGTTGTTGAACTTGAAGAATTATTTAAATAATTCCCATTATTATAAGAAGATTCAGGTAACTTATCAAAAGTTGAAGGAGATTTTTTGATTTTTGAGCTATTTGATTGTAAAATAGGTGTTCCATGAGGAGTTCTTCTTTTATAAACTTTATTTTCTTCAATAGTTGTAAAAGCATTTGATGAAGATCTCCTTTTATCAATTGATTGTTGAGCATTTAATGCAGGTGAAGTTAAAGGTTCAAAAGATGCTTGAATTGGATTTGAATATTTTTGAGGAGCATCTAATGGAGTTGAATTTGGTGATACTAAAGGTGTAAATACAGCATCAGGTCTTATATGTTGCAGTTGAGGTTGATGTTCAACAAATTCATTATTTTTATCTTTACTACTATGATAATAATGTTGATTATTATAAGATTTATTATTTTGACCTGGCAAAATAGGTGAAGAAAATACTGTATTATTTAAATGTTTCTTTTTTGGTAAAATATTAGGAGTATTTGAAATGGATTTTGAAGGTGGATAAGCCGAGGATGAATTATTTGAATAAAAACTATCGGAACGATTATGATAGTTTGGATTTGGTTGATAATCTGTTGGGGTATTACCAGAAGATAAATGATGCAGATGTTCTTGAGAGTGTTCTTGAGGATTTTGTTGACTATGTCCGTTTGGTGTACCATTAAGCTGTTGAGGATTTTGTTGCTGATGATGTTGCTGATGATGTTGCTGATGATGTTGATGTTGATGTTGCAGTTGCTGATGCGGGCCTTCAAACCCTAATTCATCAGGTAACATGAAATTTAAATTATCAATATTAAAATCCTCTTGTTTAGCACCATTATTATTATCATACAAGTTATTTTCAATTTGGTTTAATAAAAATTGATCGTGTTCCATTTTATTATTGATATCTTCAGCATAATAATTTTTTGGAGATAAGTTCCAATCATTCTGGTCCATCATCATATCTAGAAACTAAAAGAACGTTAAGGTTAACCAAAATCAAATGAAAAGAAGCAAAAAAAAACTGGAATTTGAGTAATAAAGGGACAAAAACGGTTCACGTGAAATATCCATATATATAAATATATATAAATAAAACTTTGAGTTTCTTGTTCTTTTTGGTTATTATATTAAAGTTTGATAGTTTAATTCAATATGAAACCTGCGGGACCTTAAAAGAACGTAAACTGATAAGCGATGAGGATAATTCCGTTTATTAATAACTCCTTACTAAAGTTGTTGGTATACCTTTAAATTTGTAAATATGAAAAAGGAAAAAAGTTTATATCACTTGAGATCAAATCTACTAACGGGGAATCTCCTAATTGCAAAAGGATTTGTTTTAATTAATATTGTTTGAATCCCACGTGGTGGATAGAGAAGAAAGTTTAGGTTGAGTGTCGTGTGAGGGAGGAAACTAATGAGGCTGGGTAACTGCAACTGAAATGCAGGGACTAAAAAAAAAAGCAGTATCACGTGATACAAGATAAAATAAAGAGTATAGCAGAAGATAGCAGAGTATAGCAAGTAATACTGACATGTCTATTTCTATTTACACAATTGTGAAATTATAATTTTTCAGTTTCTTCATCAACTGATAATTTGTTAAATTTTTTATTTTTAATCACTGTATTACTGATGATTTTATTCTTATTAATTGATTCACCTTTAATAATTTTTTCCATTTCATCTCTTGTTAAAGTTTCATATTCTAATAAACCTTGAGCTAATCTATTTAATTCAAGATTTTTCTCTTTTAATAAAATTCTTGCTCTTTCTTCACTTTCAATTAAAATTTTTCTAATTTCTTTATCAGCTAAATCTTTTAAATTAAATGACCAACTTTCCCAATCATCACTTAATTTAATTGGTCCAATTTCATCACTCATACCATAAGATAATACCATTGCTCTTGCAACATTTGTTGCATTACTTAAATCACTTGAACATCCACTTGTAACATTTTCTTTACCATGAATAATTTCTTCAGCTATTTTACCTCCCATACAAACATCTAATCTTGCAAAACATTCTGTCTTTGTCATATCAACTTTATCTAATTCAGGTAATTGAAATGTTATACCTAATGCTCTACCTCTTGGTAAAATTGTTGCTTTATATAATGGAGTAGCTCCTTTTGAAAACATTGCCATAATTGCATGTCCTGCTTCATGAAATGCTGTATTTTTTCTACTTTCTTCTGTTATAACCATTTTCTTTTTAGCTGCTCCCATTAATATTTTATCTTTTGCCCATTCAAAATGTCCCATATCAACTGATGGTGCTGATAATTGTGATGCATGAACTGCTGCTTGATTAACTAAATTCATTAATTCTGCTCCACTTAATCCTGGTGTACCTCTTGCAATAATTGATGGATCAACATTTTCCAGTGTTTCAACATTTTTCATATGATGTTTTAAAATATCAATTCTACCTCTAACATCTGGTAATTCAACATTAACTTCTTTATCAAATCTTCCAGGTCTTGTTAATGCTTTATCTAAAGATTCTGGGAAATTAGTTGCTCCAATAATAATTATACCTGTAGTTTGTGAAAATCCATCTAATTCAACTAATAATTGATTTAATGTTTGTTTTGCATATGCTTGATCTTTTGGATTTCTTTTACCTCCAATTGCATCTAATTCATCAATAAATATAATTGCAGGTGATTTTTCTCTTGCTTGAGTAAATAATTCACGAATTCTTTTTGCTCCAACTCCTACATATAATTCATCAAATTCTGATCCTGACATGAAAAAAAATGGTACTCCTGCTTCACCTGCTGTTGCTCTTGCTAATAATGTTTTACCTGTACCTGGTGGACCTGTTAATAATACCCCTTTTGGTAATTTCCCACCTAATCCAGTAAATTTTGAAGGATCTTTTAAAAAATCAACAATTTCTTCTAATTCAGCTCTTGCTTCATCACATCCACAAACATCACTAAATTTTACTGTAGATTGACTAATATCAACTGATTTATCAACTACTTCTGCATTTTTAAATATTGTACCATTTTCAACTAAATAATTAAATCCATTCATTGCTCCATAAGTTAATAAACCAATTGGAATTAACCATTTTAACCATTTAGAAATTATTGTAAAAATACTTTCACTTACAATAACATGTACTGGTTCATATTTTGATCCAAATCCTGATGGTAATCCACTCATTTGATTTGAATTATTATTTAAATTTTTTAAAACTTGTTCTGCTTTACCCTTTTTACCAATCTTATTTAATGCATCAATATAAAGTTGTACACATTCTGAATTAGAACTAATTCCAGGCGTTTCATATCTTTGTACAACAATATGAGGATAATTATTTTGAATTAATGATTTATAAAATTCTGCTTGTGAATTTGCATTCATTAAATCATTATTAGCAATTTGTTCTTGTGATTGTAAAAGATTTACCGTTGAGTTAGAAACCGCTCTAACTCCACCAACTTTGAATCCATACAAATTTAAATTAGTTGGGCGTATATGTCGGAACCCTCTTTCAATATTCCACAGCTTTAATCCAATTTTTATCACTGGTGACCCAAACTTAATCATGGTTCTTACGACTATTAAGTGGTTAGTAATGACTACAATTTTCGCCTGCGAACTCGCGATTTCGGTAATGGGCGTGTACTTTACTGATAGTGCACGATGTGGACACGACCCATACTTACTACTTACATACTACTATACTTATATTACAACATTATACAATTCAAAAGCCAGTAATCTTTAGATCCTCATAATTTTCTGTGGACTTAACAGATAAACTATGCTCGTTAGCCAAATGTAGGAGGCAAATGAAACAAAAACTAGTTGAAAGATCCTTTCTTTCTTCATTACTATACATTTTACCAATTGATTGAATAACTTCAGTAAATTTCTTCTCTTCTGGTTTTGAATCCTCCAAATTCTTTTCTAAATCATTTTCTAAATCATTTTCTAAATCCTTTTCTAAATCCTTTTCTGATTTAATTCCTTTCCATAAATTATCTTTTAATAATTTAACATCAACTCTTTTAGCTATTTTGGAGAAATTTACATATTCTGGTCTTGCTTTCCTATTACCAATTAATTTATTATCATTTTGATTTGAAGTTTCACCTAATTCGTCATTAAAATCAATTCCTCCGAAAACATCTGCATCTTCCTCTTGAGCATAATCTTGATTAATTTCATCAAATTGTGCTTGATGGAAAGATGTCATTCTATCTTGTTCATTATATTGTTCAGCAAAGAAATTTTCATCAGTTAATGAATTAATTGGTTTTTTAGGTATTTTAATATATTGTGAAATTGGATTATTTGGTTTTAAAAATAAATTAATTAATTTAGTAGAATTATATTTAATATCTGGTGGTAATAAAGTATCAAATTTTTGATCAAATTTTTTAGTTATTAATGAATTTTTAACTGTTTCAAATAATTTATCTTGATTAAATTCTTCATTATCATAATCTTCATCATCTGAATCTTGGAAAAAATTAATAATTGAAGCTTCTTTTTTCTTTGATTTTGATTTTAATTTTTGTTCAGGTTCTTTTAAATTATTATCTTTAATATTATTTGAATCAATATTTTCAGCAATTTTTTTTGATTTTTTATAAGCTGCAACTTTCCAATGTTCAGGACCTCTCCAATTCGATTTCATTGTTTCATCAAAATATGCCATTAAATCTTGATCTAATATTTTATTATTTGCTTCTAATTCATATTCTAATTCATATTCAGATTTTTCTTTATTTATTGAAATATCAATATTATTATCTTGTTCTTCATCATTAAAATTATTATCATCATAATTACCAAAATCAAAAGGATCTTCTTCAATTTTTGTACTTATTTCTTCATTAATATCATTTTCGTAATCATCATTATCATTTGAATATTTATTATTAACATCACCTAAAACACTTTTAGCTTGATTTATATCATTAACAACAACTTTTAATTGATCCATTGATGGACATAAAGTTAAATTTTCATTTAATTCATCATCTTTTTTAAATATAATTGATTGAATTTTATTTAAATTTATATTAGTATTTTCATAATTTAAATCTTCATTAGTTTGAAATTCTTCAACTTTATTATTAGTTGTTGCATCAAATACAACTCTACCATTATTATCAATATTTAAAGTATTTAATAATAAACTTTTAGCTCCTCCTTCATCAAATTCTGCTAATGCTTTTTTAAATAATGGATCAATTGATAATTCTTGATCTAATTTTTTAATTTGAATTGTATCAAATTTAACAAGTGTTGAATCTAGAACTCTGTTTATTTTCCTCTTCTTTTTATTATCATCATTATTTTGTTGATCACCATCTTCATTATCTATATTTTGATCATCTAAATCTTCCTCATTAATTTCTTCATTATTATTATTTTTGGTTGCTAATCCACTTAATAATTTCCCAGTTTCTGTTGCAACTGATTCAACTCTACTCAGATAAATCTTAACACATCCATCTAATGTAGCTGAAGCTCTTTGAAAATTAATATCATCACCATCTTTAATAACATTTAAATCATGGAAATAATCAATTAATGCAAATTGCCACGAATTTTTGGATGTGATTTTATTATCTGTAGATAATTTGATCCATTCTTCAAAATTTGACATAATAGTATTCTTATTTGAATCAAAATCAATTCCTTCTTCTCCAAATGATGTATTTGCATCATTACCTCCTTGAACAAATAAATCACCTCTATTGGAAACCACTCGTTTTGTTTTCGACGCAGCTCGCCCGGAAATCACTCGGCCTCTATTCGATAGCTCCGCAAGCGAACTTACCCTACTACCAGAACTATTCTTTTGCCCTCTCTTCTTTGGTACGATTTCTGTCATGGCCTTTGTTTACTTAACGCGATCTCTTTTGCTTTAGATCAAAAAAAAAAAGAATGCGAGGTCGTGCGCGACAGAAGCACCAAACACCCAGACACCCAGACACCCGGACACCACGTACAGTTAGTATAAATTAAACTATACAAGTATATCATCACCTCCTTTTAACCCTTTCAATTTCCTTCTTGGATATGATGAGACCGTTTCTAGTGCTTCTCCCAACGGAGTTAATCTTCAAACCTCTATCTCTGACTCTTTTAGTGACTTTTTTACCACTTCCCAATCTATCGCTAGCAAATGTAGCACCTTTTCCAGCGTCCAAGTCTCTTAATTCACCCTTTTTAACTTTTGAAAGAATGATTCCAGCATTTTTGGCCTCTTCTTCGTGCTTACGTATCTTATCTTGTCTACTTTTAATCATTCCTTTTCTCATAGCCATAGGCATTTTTTCAAGAGTTTTAGGATGTCCACCAGTTGCAGAATTAGTCGAAGATAAGTTTCTGATTCTACTGGTTAGCGCCTTTTTCCTTGATTTCCCCGTTGGTTCTTCATAATCAATTGTTTGCATGGTTAAATCTGCACCTGAATAGTCCATATTCTTATTCAATATATGAGATTCTTGTAATAATCTTTGCAATTTCACATCGTTTTCAAGATTGTCGTCTTCTTCCTTCACCAATTTAGCTCTTTGTTTGGAGTTGAGTTTAGATTGGGCTTCTTCCTTTTGTTTAAGCTCATGTAATGTAGGAGCCCTACCTGATCTGAGTAATTTTTGGTCCTTTTTCGATATAACTGGACCAGTTGTGTAGCTTTCAGTGAGCTTGACCACTTTAGGTTTCTCCGCAACCTCTTCAAACTCACTTTCTTCCTCTTCTTCATCGCTTTCTTGCTCACTATGGCTAGCCTCATCTTCGCTGCTCATCGCATCGCTATCTTCACTTTGTTCACTCAAGCTTTCCTGCTCCAACTCTTCACTTTCTTCACTTTCGTCCTTTCTGGACTTATCCTCGTACCCCAAAGTCTCCAACGACCCGAACTGCGCCTCGAAATTACGTCTTTGGATCTCAAGACTTCTCATATATTCGTCCTGGCTCATTGTGTAGATAGTGAGAAAATCTCACTTGTCACCGCGCTCTTCAATGACAAAGTATAGAGGGTGCATAGATATCCATTCTGGGCAAGTGAAGCAGATAGTAGGGGGTACGTTGGCGGATGACGATGCTGTGGATAACACGAACTCAACGACCAAAGAAAATTTTGTTAGCACCAAGCCGTCGTCTTATTATGCCGAGTTGTATAGGAAAGGACAGGTTGAAGGGTGTCATATTATAAAGCTAGGAACCAACACGGAGAATGATAAGGCGGCGCAGTTGGCTTGCGCTACGTGGCCGGGCAACTTACAGGTAGGCGGAGGCATTAGTGATAAGAATGCGTTGGAGTGGTTAGATACTTATAAGGCATCTCACGTTATATTGACTAGTTGGCTATTTAGTGACAATGATAAGCAAGAGAAGGAGCTTAATTGGGATAGGTTGAAGTCGATTTCGTCCATGGTGGGCAAGGAGAGGTTGGTTGTCGACTTAAGTTGCAGGAAAGTTGGTGAAAAATGGGTTGTAGCTATGAATAAATGGCAGACACTAACAAAGAACGAATTAAGTGGTGAGTTTATAGGCGAGATTTCTCGTTATTGTGACGAGTTTTTGATCCATGCAGCCGACGTAGAAGGGTTATGTAATGGGATAGATGAAGAATTGGTATTTAAATTAGGTGAATGGTGTCCTTTAGGGTTCGAAGAGAAATTAGTTTATGCAGGAGGAGCTAAACTGATTAATGATTTAGCAACAGTAGCCAAACTAAGCAAAGGTAAAGTGGATTTAACTTACGGGAGCTCTTTGGACATTTTTGGAGGGAAATTAGTTAAATACGATGAATTAATAGATTGGAATAACACCAACTAATTAGAATATACATTGAAAAGAAGATATAAAAGAATATACATAGATTAACTCCAACTAGAGTCACCGTACCCATTAGAGCCATAAGAGTCCATGGTAGGAGATTGATCACCTGGAGACCTACCATAAGTTGTAAACCCACCAGATGTGGCATTACTTGCTTCAATAGTATCTTTATTTAATTCTACCGAGATCCCAGCTAATTTCAATTGTAAAGTCTCTATACTCTTAAGGAACACTTCGTTTGGAGGTAAATTCCCAACTGTTTCTAAATCCATATAATAATTTGAAGGTTTTGCTTTATAGTCAAATGGTAATTCAGGATCTGGAGCTTCTTCCCATTCACAATTTTCCAGTTTGGGCCATTCACTATCGGCATCATTTTCATGCCAGTAATCGGTATGTTTTAATTTATTCCAAGGATCATATTCAAATCCAATTGCTGCACAAGGTGACCATTTAGCGTGTTCTTTAGCAATTCCCTTTTTAGCTATACATGTCAATCTTAATTCTTGATGTTTTCTTAATTTACAAATCAAAGGACCTCTACGATGAACATCACGAATAACTGGATCCCCTAATTTAGAACCATTTTGGAATTTAGCCAAATCTGATGAGTAAATATTCATAGTTGAGTCTGAATCACATCTTGCAGCTAATTCTAATTTAACTGAACATTTATTGCAATACTGGTCACAAGTACAGTCACGCGAATACGACAACTCGTCGATTCCTTCACTATTCAAAGGTATCATACCTAATCTATGTGATATAAATTCATCTGCTAATACCGACGTATTGATATCTATTTCTACTAAATCCACCGCCAAAGTTGGAACTTCCGCCAACATGGTTCTTCTTATGGAGTTTGCAACCGACAAGTCCACGTTTTTCAATATAAAATCAACATGATCCCTCTCTGTTTCTCTAATAGTAACGGCTGGGCCTGTATCGGTATCAATATCCATGTTGCCTCAAGAGAATTTTTCGCGCTTCAAAGATTTTTTGTAAACTTAATTTTTGTAAACTTAATTTAATTTTTTTGTGTTTAATGCGCACAAATTAATATTAATTAATGTCTTTAAATATTCCGTTACCTGACCTTCGGTTTGAGCAAACTTTTCTAAAAAGCCTTGTAAAGTATCAGACCGACAGCGACAAGAAGACGACAACGCGTGTGGAAGGCAAAGATGTGGACAAATTGTCGCGCCAATTGGACCTAGAGGAAGAAGATGAAATCGATAAGCCCATCACCATAACGCCAGCTACTGTGACCTATGCTATATTGAAAGACCAAGTGGTGATGCCTCTACTCCAAGGTTTGCTTTTTGCAGGCTTTTTCATAGTGTGCAAGCCATTGATGATGCATGTGGTGAGACAGGGCCAGCAGTGCGGCACTTATCTAGCCACGATATTGGGCATGCGGAGGTAGTGGGAGAAGAGGAAGAGGAAGGGGAAGAGGAAGTGGGCCGCCAATCCGCTTCTACCACCTCCACGGGCACCACCTCCACTGGCACCACCTCCACTGGCACCACCTCCACTGGCGTCACCACCCCATACCTATATACTTAATGACATATCATGTGTTACACACGACCACTCTACCCTTTGTCTTTCCTTCTTTCCTTACTTCGCTCACCCGCACGACCTCCCTTATATACTCTGTTTACCTGAAATTCCTATTCAACCACAATGTTTTCAAGACGTAAGAGCCGAAGCGTACATAATACGTCATATACCGGTGTTAATTATCATACAAATAACCCTACGCAACCAAGCAACAATGCATTGGCGGCGGCTCATACCATTGGACAAGGGTTAAAAGCTCAAGCAAACAATGGGTTAAGTAGGTCGGGTTCAATGCAATTTGGCAATAATCAACCGAAACAGTCTATATTGAAAAGAAATCTGTCAATCAGTACTTCTAATACAAGAACAAGTCAAAGGGGGTCATATAATCCACAAAAACAATACTCCCAAATTTACGATATTGACGATACTATGAATGATTCTTATTTAGACGAAATTACCGAAGAATCAACTAATCGTAGGGCAATTGCAGATTTAAAATTGAATCATCAATCTCCTCCACCTCCTAAAATGGTTAAGAAATACGTTCCGACTCCAAATGGGATTAAAGTTATTGAAGTACCTGAAGAAAATATGCAAAAGGAAATGTCAAGACATAATTCGATTAGATCTGGAGCTAATATAAGGGGGTCTAGATCTGGGTCCAATATTCCAAGGTCCGGGTCAAATATTCCAAGATCTGGATCTATTAATTCTTTAAATCAAAAAAGAAGTATCCAAAGACCTGCTTCGACTCAAAGACCTGCTTCGACCCAAAGACCTGCTTCAAGACAATCTAGTATTATCAAATCTAAATTACCTGAAATTGAAGATACTATTGAAGATATTGATCAAGATGATATTGCTCTACAAAATTTACAAAAAAAAATTGATCATGAAAAACTTATTCAAAAACAATTACGTGAAAAACGATTAGAATATGAACGTTTAAGGTCTCAAAGATTAGCTGATGAAGATGAATTAACTCAATTAGAATTAGAACTAGCTGAAATGCCAAAACCAACTACTCCTTTTAATATTAATGATGTTCTGTCAATGATATCTAATGAACAAAATGGTTTAGGTATTAATGAAAGTTCATCAAATTTAGTTTCTAAACCTATTTTAAATGATATTAGTACTATTGAAACTGATAATAATTTAATTTCACCTCATTCTTCAATTCATGAGACTGAAGCTTCAGAAGATTTTTCAGAAAATGGTATTAATACATCTGGAGTTGTTGTAGATGAATTTGAAGAAAAAGTAGTTACATCAGTTCCTGAAAGTTCAATTGATCCTTCTAAATTAGTTGTTGATGAATTTGAAAAACATGTTGAATCACCTCCTTCTTTAGATGGTATTCCAAAAATAATTGCATCTGAAAATGATGAAGATGAATTTGGTATTGAAGAAATTGAATTAGGTCCTGATGATACTCCAAATCTTAAGACAAATGGTCCAAAATTTGATGATCAACCAAGTTATATTAATGATGAAAATTTAGAATTAGAAACTTTAAAAGCTCCAATTTCTTCATTTCATAATGGTGGAAGTTCTATTTCTTCAATAGAATCAGATTCAAATTCTCCTTTAAGATCATCTTTAAAACCTAAAAAATCAGCAATGAAAAATTCAACTTCTTTCCAACAAATTAATTCTCAACAAGCTAATTCAAATGCTGCTCATCAAGCTTATGTTTCATTAACTACTGCTGAAAATACAAGACTTAATTCAAAGATGTCAACACCTCAATTAAATGATAATCAATTTAATAGTCATCAATATCCTTCATCAGTTTCAATTAATAAAAGAATGTCACAAACTTTACGTAAACCTCCAAGTCAAACGAATGGACTTTCATCTAAAACTTTAAGACCTCAATCAATGCAAGTTGATAATTTATCATCAAATAATAAATCAAATACTTTAGATCCAAATGCTTCTCAACAATTTTCAAATTCTAGAATGAGTAGTAGATCGCTTCGTGATAGAAATTCAATGAATATATCAGGAATTCCTCCTCATCCTTATAGTCAACAAACTAATGTATCATCACAATCTAAAGCAAAAGCAGCCGAATTATATGCAAGAGCAAATTCTAGACCTCATTCAACTTTTACACCAAGAAAGTCTTCTTTCAGTAAAGAAGATTCAACACCTCCAAGGGAAATTAGTACTAAACATAGAACAACTTTAAGAGATATGAGTCCTTTAGTTCATGAAAATGATTCTTCTCCTCAAAATTTGAATCCAAAAGATATTAAGAAGCTTTCAGATCCTCATACTCCAACTAAGAATTCACCTCAGGTCAATGATGAGATATTTTCACCCGATAGTGCTTTTTCATATAGAGAAAATTCTAGGGATAATTTGAGTCCACCTCCTCAACCAAAGTATAACCAACAACCTCAACAACATCAACAACCTCAACAGCAGAAACATCAACTTCCGCCAAGTCAACGTGATTTCTTAACACTTCGTGAGGTCAAACAGCAACCGAATCAGAAGTTTGGTGAACACAAGGAAAAGAAGAAAATGGGTAAATTAAGAAAATTATTCGGTAGAAACAATTAGTTATTACATTGTACAGTATTATATAGTGAAGTTTGTTTTCTATATTCAATAAAAGAGTTAAATCGTTAAAAGAACGGGCATGAATACGAGAAGTAAAGCAGGTTGCTAGGCCTTTACACATATGTCGCCGGGCCTTTACAAATACGTCTCCAAACATTTACAAATACGTCTCCAAACATTTACAAACACGTCGCCAGAACACCACTACACCAGAAACGCCAAACACCCGTACACCAGACGTTTACAAAAACATCTCCCACCACAACACCACGACACCACAGCAAACACACCCGTACACCAACTTAATTAAAATGTTTATTAAAACCTATTCAATCATATATCATTCAAGTTTCAAACTCAATAAGATTATCACCAGTATCAGATTTGGCTCTATTTCTACCTTGTTGAGATGGAGTGGTAGTATTATCAACTTGACCATCAGTACCTAAAAGAGCAGCTCTATCTTTATCATTAATTGAAATAGTATTAAAATCATCATCACGTTCTTCTTCTTCAGGTTCATCTTGAGATTTCAGTTTAGAAGATTTCAAAGAACCATTTTCGGAATTAAGAATTGCATTAGAAGCAGCAGAATCCATACGACGGCGTACTTTCAGAGCAACTTCTCTACCATCAGCTAATAAACCATCAAACATATCACGAATATTACGCATTGCATCAAATTTAGTTCCAAGTGGTTTCTTAACATGAATAGATTCACGTAAAGTCTTACTGAAAAACAATTCATAAGTTTCATCAGCTAAAATTACCATTCTAAAAGTTGGCAAATTTAAATAAACTGGAGTATTTGGATTTAATGCAGCATTATGAGAGATTTTATTATCAATTGAAAGTTCTTTAATTAAAATCTCTGTATTAATTTCTTCAGGTTGTGCATATTCAAAAGCTCTTTGAATAAATGAACTAGCAGCTGATAAATATCTTTCACTTTGTTTAGCTTCAATTTCTGGTCTATCAATATTAAATTCTTGTGGTAATTTAACTTTACTATCATTTTGATTAGTATTTTCATTTTGTTTTTTCAGTTCTTTATAAACTTTATCAGCTATTATATCTTCAATTTCTTTTTCAGTAATTTGATCAAGAATAAAACAATCTTTCCAAGAAGCAGTTATTGATAATAAATCTTCTGACATTTTTAAAATTCCTTCTCTATCAATTTTATCATTATTATCAGTATATAAATTAAAATAATTTGACATTGAAGTCATTAAATCAGGTTCAATTAATTTATTTAAACCAACTGCTAATTCAGGTAATGTAATATTATCATTTTCTTCACCCCAATGATTAAATAATCTATAAATAAAAGTCCTTATTATACTTCTATGTTCTTCATCAATATCAGGTCTTATCCAATCACAAATTTCTGACATAAATCTATAAAAAGCTTCAAAATCCATTGAATTTTTCCCACTACCCATATGAACATTATAAGATTCAACAATTGAATAAAATCTATCATATATAATTCCTAAATCATCTTGATTTAAATTAGGAGTTTTAGGAATATTTCTTAATTCAGTTCTTTTAACAAATGTTGAAATATTCAGATATATTGAATCTCTATGTTTAGAACGATGTTTTTCAATTATTGAATCTTCTATAATTGAAAATTCTTTAAATGCAGTTACTAATAATTCTTGAAATTTTGTAATTGATCTAAATTTTGAATTTGGTGAATTAGGATGTGCAGATTGATCTAATGTTAAAAAATAATTTTTTAAAACTTGAATAAACATTCCATCATCTTCTAATTTAAGAAGTTCTTCACCATTAATTTTTAAAATTGCTAAAGCAACTTGAAATAAAGTTTTTTTACCATTTTGAAAGAAAACATCTAAAATTCTAAAAGCATAAACTAAAGGTAATGAATTAAGATAAAGTGATAAAAACCAAGGAAGTGAAACAACTGAAAGTTGAATATCATATTTATTAATATGATCCCATAATAAAGGCATAGTTTCTTCAACTAATGATTCAAATACTCTTTGATCTAAAAGTGTTCCATACATTGTTTTAGAATAATATCCAGGTACCATTCTATCACATAAAATATTAAGACACCAAAATGCTTGCTCTTCAGACATAAATATTAATAAAGCTGCAACAACTATATTCATAGCTTGACAATAACCAACTTGAGGGTTTTTCCATGAATAAGCAATTAAAACTTTTCGAAGTCTTGAAATTCCTTCAGAATCTTGATAAGCTGCATATTCTGGTAATGATCTATTAAGATCTTTCTCTATTTCTTCAATTGCAACAGTCTTTTTACCTTCATTATCTTTTAAAATTTGTTTATATTCATTTGGATAATCTAATCTTAGGTACATTGAACCACAACATAATTCCCAAATTTCACCTCTAAGTCTATTAGGTAACCCAACCCTTATTAATTTATGAAACA
Organism: Yamadazyma insecticola; assembly: GCA_030571995.1. Lineage (NCBI taxonomy): Eukaryota > Fungi > Ascomycota > Pichiomycetes > Serinales > Debaryomycetaceae > Yamadazyma > Yamadazyma insecticola. Next base: position 121,289 of record JAJLZB010000019.1, read on the forward strand.
TTGGTGTTTTAATTATTGATAAATTTCTACCATCTGATCTAAATAAATCAAACCATAATTTCATCTTTGATTTATCACGTAATTCAATTGCATTCCCTGGGAATTTAAATTTCAATCCAAGGCCTCCCGGTGGAATGGATTCTATATTTTCATTAGATATATTATTTTTAGCTAAAATGTACTCTGAATAACACGTTTGAATAAAAGGTTGAAGTTTATTGATATTTGATAAGTTCTTCTTCAACACTAATTTCAATTGATGAGCAAATTTTTCACTTTCTGAACGGATTCCAATTAAATGAAGTGTTAATTTGATCTTACTATGAGTAGTTAATGCTAATGCAAACCCAAATGAACTTGTTGGTAATCTTTCCACTTTTTTAATGGTTGATAAATGTAAACTAAACGAACAGTTTTTCCTGTCAAAAGCGTCCCAAAAAACCAAAAAATGTTCAGTCAAGTAAACTCGACCTTGTGGGTAAATAGAATAGTCATTTGAATTGTTATTTAATGATTTAACAGATATTTCAACCGCTGACTCTTTAATCACTTGTTCATTAATTGGTATACTATTTTGCACGCAGAAAGCTTCGTTCCGCTCAATGGCCTCTGCTTTTCTTTTCTCCATCACTTGGTTGATGGAATTTACCGCTTTTTCACGTATAGATTCAAAAAACGACATCTTCTTATACCCTAAACACAGAGAGTCACGTTCCAATTAGGTTGGATTGTTCCCTAGGTGTGCTGCACAGCGCGCGCAATAGAGAGACTGAAACTCGAAGGGGGGTCGTGTGCGACACACACAGATCCTCTTGATGGCTGCAAAATATTTATCAGGACTATAAACCAACTGTGGGCGGCGACACCGACCGTTTTGTGTCTTGGGAGTCTTCGTTGATCAAGTCGTAGATCATTGATTCGAAGTTTTCCTTGATTGTTGGGGTTTGCGGAGTTTTCCGCGTGTCAGTCCGGTGGTGGTGGCTCTGGTGGCTCTGGTGGTGGCTCTGGGCCTGACGTTGAGCCCGCTCGTGCTGGAGGTCCAGAATAGACATAAAAGACGCATAGTTGGAGATCTGCTGCAACGGCTCCTTCAACATGTTTCTCTTTCTGATCTTGAACTTGTTCCCAATTATCTTCCCCGTGTTAGTCAAGATGACTCGGATAATGTCCTTCCTGAGACGGAGGATAAAGTCTTCACCGGACCACGTTTTGTTCATGTACCTCAAGTTCGGGACATCGAGGGTCAAATTGTGCACATCGATGATGTTAAGGTGGCCCGGAGCTTTGAAACTAATCACCAACTTCACCTTGTCAACTTCAACGTCAACCACCGAAAAGTACTTGGACGACCTGGCCATGATTAGCGAGATGTCGTCGGTGTCGTTTTTCTGCTTATCTTTCTTTAATATCCCTTTAAAGAACTGCGGTGTATTGGGTTTATGTCTATCGCTAATAGAGAAATCTTCAGTTGATGACAATCTCGTGGAGAACGAGCTTGCCTTGGTAGACGAATGTCCCGTGCTGACGGAAACGTTATCATCATCGATACTTTGCGTATCGTCACGTTTCTGGCTGGACATGAAGTTCCTAAAGATATTCTTGGGTTTCTCAATAGGTTTTTGCCAGTCGATTGAAGTGTCACTATTAGCATCTTCAGACTCGGAGTTATCGCTTTTAGTCAGCGTATTACCTTCTCTTTCATCTTTGGGGAAAAGGTACTCAAATATGGTCTTTGAAGTTTGATAGTCAAGCTGGATTTTCAAAGGCTGCACTTGAAGCTTGGCCATTTGCATTATGGGGATCCCTCCTACAGGGTTAAGCATAGTCCAAGACATTCTAATTACCGGTAACTGACTATTACTCAATGGATCATCCATTATAGGTGCCAATAGATCCGGGTAAACGGTTCCTTTCTGCAAGTTGAAGCCCTGGATCAATTTAATGCTGAGTTGATTCTTATTGGACCCATCCATAGTATCTAGTCTTGCAAAATAAGAGTCAGCCAAAGCAAAATCGATCAAGGGGGTCCTTTTATCGTCCAAAAAGTGCCAAATGACTTGATCCACCGATATTTGCCATGAAATTGATGCTCTTTTCGCCGTATTCTGCTTGGTCAGTCTCGTCTTAAGACCTCTCATTATCATATACAATTCCAACTTGCGTTTTTCCAACTCCAATTGTAACTGCCATACGAGTTCCTGCTCTTGGTTCGATAGTTTGAGCGTTTTATGGTCCAATTTCATCAAAATATCTTTAAACTCTTTGATGGAGTACTGTAAGTCCTTAACTTGTACATCCAAGCCGTAAAATTCATCGTTTCCTGCCAAAGAAACCACTTTCTCCAACTTGTCGACCAAAGTGTTCTTTTCAGTCTTGTTGTGGATCAATAAATCCGTTAAAAGGTAGTAAAGCGTAGAGTACTGCTGGGAGTCGGCATTAAGAACAATCTTAGCAAGGTGGACGTTAATGGTGTTCCGTTGCATCTTTGGAATGGAGTTGATGTAAAGAAAGTTGGGCTTGGTGTAGGTAAGACCCATGGTGTTCCTTTCGGCCACAAGCTTATCACGGATCCAGCAGCTTTCATAGATCGACTCACACTCAAGCCAAGGTGGCCAGCTTACGGCCAACTTCGAGTCCACGTAACCGTACGGAACGTCATCGTGTAACGCCAAAGTTTGGTCTTTTTGGAAGATGTAAACCGAAGAATCACTGAATAACCCACCAAATCTGGTCTCTTTGGTGCTGGAAACTTCTGCTGCTTCACTCTCTATGCCATTGAGCTGTTTGGCATTAACTGCAAGGATTCTTAGCTCCAAGTCCCTTGAAACAATCAATGCAGCCGAATCCGGGCTCTTTTCACTCACTAGTTGGATCTGTGGGTGCATTAACTTGATCAAAAACTTGTTTTCCTTCTCCTCCGTGTCGTTGTTGATCTTATCGAGATACTGGTAGAAGTAATCGATGATTTGCTGGCACTGGGAGAACTCTTGACTGAAAAACTCGTCCTCGATGTCGTGGTTCCCGTTTTCTTCCTTGCTGTTGATGACACTTTCGACCAAATCCACGGCGTTTCGACTCATACAGTACGACTCCGACTTACTGTCACTGACAAGCTGGAGGAAAGTGTTGAAAAAGTCCCGGAGCCTATTGTCCCACTTCAACTGCAAGTTGTGGGCAATAAACCGGTTGTGGTACTCGGTGGCAGACTTGTTTAGCATCACTAGCTCTTTATCGTCAAACGACTTATGGCTGGAGTATACAGAGAGCAGTCGACTGGTGAACCTGGACGTATTTACCGATAATAACTCTTCACAAGAGTCTTCACCGTTTCTGCCTGTTAGTTTCTGGTACACTTTGCCCAACACTTCCAATTTCTCCCGTCCAACACGAACATTCTTCTCCACAAGCTGGATATCGGGCTTTAAAGCTGCGTCATTGGCTTCCTTTAGGCCCCGAAGCATCTCTTCGTTGGCGTGCTTTTCTTGCCTGAGAAAGCTGAGTCTTGAGGCCAATAACGACTCCTGTGTGTCCTCCGGGTGCTCTAGTCCAATACAGCAGTCGTGAATGTCTTCGTTACCGAACCTAAACGGCCCGTCTTTCTGGAGCGAAAACTCTCTGAAATAGGTGAACTTTGGAGTAAAGAAGAAGGGTAGCACCGTCACTTTAGGGTTCGGAGACAAAACTTCTCTCATTTCCAAGTCGATAAAGTCTTCGTGGTTGACCCAAGACGGGTCGCTGCACGAGTCAGGAGCAGATTTCCACGTCTTAAACTCGTTCTCTTCCGACGTATCGGACGATGAAGCGTCCCCCAAGTACTTGGCCACCTCCGATTGGACTGTTTTGTCGGAAAACACGGCATTGATGATTCTAATATCACAATCATCAAAAGAGATCTCTGCCTGGTTCATTTTCAAGTGCATTGTCAGACTCTCCACTTTGAGCTTGTCGTTGATTGTCTTCAAAAGCTCTTTCCTCTGGTGCAAGTCAACTATACACTTTGTAGACCTTCCCTTGAGCCCGGTGAAGGTGATAAGATTGTTCTTATCGCCAGAAGAGTGCATGTACAACTGCGATACCGTCAAGTTCTCCAAAATAAGCTGGTACTTTGCTGTGAATAAGTGTGGACTCATTTTGACGTGTGTTTGGTCCACTTCTTGGTTAAATAGGCTTCCTTGTCTTATGGGTAGCGAGATTCCCTTGGTGAGTGTATCCCACCAGTAGAAGAAGTACAGGAGCGTGTTTGGCGTAAGGTGAAGCGAGTTGGTCAGATTGCCCTTCTTGGAGGACGAATTGACCGAAATAGCCAAGTGGATGTAGTCTGACCGGAAGTTCTGGTACGAATCTGGGTGGTAATCAAAGTCTGGGCTGGTCACAGTCACGTCGTAATGAGGTATGAAGCTGGTGCTTCTCTTTTGGTTGTCTGAGAGCTCTGATACTTCCAGTTCGTTCCGTTCAAAGAGTAGCCCCAAGTTCCACTGCACTTTTTCATCGGAGCTTAGCATCATAACTCGTTTCTGGTACTTTCTGGTGTCAGCATTGGTGCCGGTGTCTATCTGTTCGTCGTAGAATAGACTCCACGATTGCTTCTCTGCCACGGAGTAGTTGGGGATCCCTAGAATGAAATCGTCGCTCTCCAAATTGATCAACTTCTTAGCGTCGCTGGTGTCATGGACCTTCAAGCTGACGTTATCTTTCCAGCAGAAAACAAACCCTGCGCTTCTTCCCGTCATATCGTACGGGTTTAAAGATGACTTTATATGGAAACATAACTCATTTTTGATGTTGAACACAATCTTACCGTGAAGAAGAAGGGCCACTTTATCCCACCACCCCAACGGACTATCGTCTATTTGCGGCTTGGTAAACTTATCAAATGCTGCCATTGTAGCTGAGATTCCGGCCAGGTACGATTTGCACCAGCTGATCATGGCTGCCCGTTCACTGTCGATGTCGCAGGTCAAATTGCACATGAACTTGACCGGTGTAAGCGTTCTTGGGACGTAAACTGAGTAGAAGCTGTCGGAGTCCAACATCGGACTCTGTGGTGGTGAAAATGGTACCCAAATGTACCTCATTTCCTCCTTTCTGTGCACCAACTTCTCGTTAATTACTACGTTCCCACTAAGGTTGAACGCAGGCCCTGAATTCCCACTCTCTGGGAATGAAAGCAACGGGAGCGCATAGTCCTTTAAGAAGAAGAACACAGACGAACTCTTCCACGAAAGGTACAAAGGTATCAAGATGGAATACTCCAATTTAGGCTGCCCTTTCCCAAACTCGTACAAGAAGTCGTCAATGTTTCCTATATTGACTGCATTGCTAACAGTCAAGTCCAAATCCTTAAAGAGTCCTCCAAATAGAAGCGGTCCCGGTAAGTAGCTGAGAATATCGAACCTTTCCGTTACACTGTCCCGTATTATATCGTCATTCCATACTCTTTGTGCCCTTTTTTCCCAGCTTTTGATCTTAACGACCCGGAATCTCTTGTATTTGTATATCCACGAGATGGAAAACTCTTGTTCTAGAGCGTACCTTGCGTCGTTGACCTTTTCCTGTGCCTGTTCTTTGGTCCATTGCTCGCTGTTGAGCTGTTCTGTGCTTTCCCCGTCCGTAGAGGACCGCTGCTGCCCTGGTTTCACGTTCAGTAGCTCTATCTGGTCGTCAATGGTGCTGTTCATGATCTTCCTGCTCTTCTTATCAAAAGCTCGTAACTTCCGTAGCCTTTCTCTCTGTTCGATCAACCCAAGCTCGAAAATGTACGTGAGTTCGTTCTCAAAAGGGTCGTTCTCCAACGTTATCCCCATAACTTTGCTCTTGAGCTTCACAGTGGGCACCTGGAAGTCTTCTTTGGCCTCAGGTAAGATCCTGGAGAAGTCCAATTGATTCTGCTTGAGGTTCTGGAAGTTGTGCACAATTTGCCGGATCGACTTGGCCAACGTCACTATGTTATCGATCACGGTGTAGAAAAGGTACCCGTGCGGTATATTCAAACGGATTCCTTCGGTTTGCACGTCAAACTCCCTGTGCCCGTCCACCAATTCCACCTTCATACAAGCGTTTCTCGACGTCAAGAACCTCGCCCATAGCTGCGTCTTCGGGTGAACTACGTAGCTTCTGAAGTACTTGTACTGTAAGCTCTGAGATTTGGTGATATCTCTTAACGAAAGCGTATCGAATTCAGTTAGAATATCCACTCTATTGGGTAATCTGGTTATCAAGGTCAAAGAATCGATGAAAATATCCAACTTTACCCGTTTCTCTATGGCCCCAGATAGCGAGTTCAACTCTTGCTTGGAGCATTTGCTTTCAACTGTGGGTGCAAAAAGGTCTACCAAATATTTGGCATATACACAACACCAAATGAAGAATACATCGATTCTACCATTAATGTCAGGTACCTTCACGCTCAATCTATTCTTATCTCTTTGCTTATTGGAGAAGTTATTGATTTCAATGTGTGCTATATCGAATACTTTCTTTATCTGTCTGAGATCTTCCTCTTCTTTCTCTGCCAAAATCACTGATTCCAAGCTGGAGATTTCACTGAAATCCGATTCTGCCTTATCGTACATGGCCACCACGTCAAAATCTTCCATATAGTCCAATGCAAACTCACTCAATGTAAAACACTGCAATGATTGTAAGTTAACAAACACCTCTTCCTGTACAGACTTGTAGCTGAAGGTAGAATGGTTGATTTTGATCGATATTCCTCTTTTAAAGTCACTCAAATCCACTTCTTGTCCTACTGACTCGTCATAGTACGTCTGTTTCGGTAGAACGTCCTTGCAAATAACGTCGATTTGGAAATCATGCACGTCCAATCTGATCTTCTCGATGTAAGCAGGTAATAGTTCAAATAGCTCAAAGTATTCTTCAACTCCCATTTGCTGCTCCAGCTCTTCTTTGGCCTCTATCTTGGAGAGCTCAGAGTACATCTTGTTGTAGAAATTGATCTTTCTATTCTTCATTTCTCGTATTAGATGGAAGAGTCCACTGTTTGTTGACTTCATCTTGAACCCTTTCCCACTGACTTTCAAGATAACCTTGCTGGCTGCCACTTTGTACGAGAGCAACACATTTAGCTTCGACACATAGATAAGGTTATCGAAGATGTTGGCTTTGAAGTTCTTTATCTTGAATAAACTGTTGAACTTGCCGTGGGTTTCCACCTTGTTTTGGAGCAATAGTGCAAACTTCTTGCTTGCAAACCTTTGAATTATCGCTTCAATCGAATAAGATACCGTCAAGTTGTGGCTGGAGTCTCTGTGGAACTCTTTGGACCCAAATGCTGGGAAATGTGTGATGACTTTGGTATCAACAATAGTGATTCTTGAAGACACCGTATTGAGTACATTCAAGAGGTTTACAACGTTGAATCTCTTGCAAAATGACGGCTTTGGTTGTTTCTCTTGCTTTTTCGTCCTCAAGTACAACAACTGATCGTAGTAGACATCAAACATGGGGTTTGTGAGGTTCAAACTGATTTCAAAATCCAGTTTTTCTTCCACTTCTTTGATTGGTTCCATTATATGGGTATTCTCCAACCCTTGCAAGATCCCAAAAGGGTTCATTTCTAACGTCAATGTTCCTGAAGGCAACTCAAAGCACTTGGTATCAGTTTCAAACATCTTTAAGCTCGATATATAGAGTCTAAACTTGGCCTTGGTGTCGTCTTTTTCGGTGTGGATCAACGATGTTTGTAGGTTGGACAATTCCACCTTCCTAGGCCCCAAAACTAACGTGAAATCTTCTAATGTCACTTCAAACTTGGTGAATTTCGACCAGATACTCCGCATTAGCTCAACATACTCCATTTTTATCGGGTGACAAGGCTCCTGGCCTTGCTGGGTTTCCAGGCTAGATTTCGTTCTTTTCTCCTCCGGTAAAAGGTTATCTAGAGGAATATGACTTCTCCCCATTGACGCAAAGAACGAAAAGTCTCGTAACGTCAATTGAATGATACTTCGGTCTTTTAGCGTACACTCGTAAATAGCATTGAAACTGAACACAAACTCGACGTTTCTCGTGATTCTTACTCTCTCCTTATTGGATTCGATGTACCCGTTGAACAATAATACAGATAACGAGTTGTGACCATCGTAGCGAAGCTTATTCTCTATCTTAGCAAAATCAAATAGCAATTGGGTGTCGTTCCAAGAGCTGTTTTGCAACGTGAACTTGTTGAATACAATATGGAACTGGTTGGCTACCTGGTAGTAGAAAAGGAAATCGTGTACTCTCTTGTTTACTTGGAAGGTAAACAATTCATCTAAATCGATAAGATGGAGGTTTGGTTCCAGCACCTCTTTCTGCAGGATTTGGATTGTTGTATCGTAAAATTCGATACTAAGTAGCTTCGACGACCAATAGGTGTTCCTGAACAAGTTGAATCTGACTTTTAAACTGCCTATTTTGATGACCTTATCAGAAGATTCAATGGTTATACCTCTTAAAGATAAGAACCCCACGGCTCGAACTGTCACTTTGGGGATTCTATTGATACATATCAAAACACCAACATACACAAACACGGCTACAATTGCTAATGAATAAAGATTCATTGTACAATCACTGCAAGCGCTGGAATTGTATTGGCTTTCAATTTAACTTAGCGCTATGGTTTAATGTAGGTTATCAAGAGCAGAGCAAGCGCGCGTACCGGGCGCGCCGGCTGGCGTGCGAAGGAGCTCGACTGGCACGCGAAGGAGCTCGACTGGCACGCGAAGGAGCTGGCGTGCGAAGGAACTGGACTGTGCCAAGGAGCTCGACTGCAAGAAATATGATACTCCTAACAGTGAGTGTGATTATCAATGCAATTGAGAAGTTAATTGTAGTTGGGGGGTCACGTGATTGGATTTAACACTTTAATTACAGTTCAAGTACCAAAGTCAGGGTGTTCAAGTACCTCATGTGGTCCCCAGGCTGCAGCATCTCGCTTGATCTCGCTGCGCGCGGCATACGACGGAGCGAGCCCGTGACCCACAGGCACCTGACTCCAGCAAAGGCATATACGAGAGCTATCTACTTTAAAGAAATTTCCTACAATAGAAATGACAATCAAAGATGAGTTAACAACCAAAGCATTACTTGATTGGTTTATGGAATGAAAAGAAATATACTAACCGAAGGGATGCAAAGTTGCCTAATTTGGTAAATTGTAAACTTTTATAATTAACGCACCGAGAATTTCCTTTTTAGGTAAAGTAATGTTTTCAATGGATTTACCTAAAAGGGTAAAGTTATTTGCATTCTCTATTAAATGGTATAAACTCCAAATTTTTAAATTAAATTATTTCTACTTTAGGTACAATTTTTAAAACTCCTCATTATTTATATTATTGAAAAGGGTAATTTTTGAAATTTATAATAAATTCGACTAAGCTATATAAATCAAGTAAGATCCACTTTTTCAAAGATTTAATTTATTAATATATTCATCAAGAATTAACAATCGTTTCACATTATGAAATTATCTACAACAACAGCTGCATTAATATTAGCTTATACATGTTCAATTCAAGCTGCACCAGCTACAGTTGGTACTACCAATTCATTAACTAAAAGAGAAACTGCAATGATTAGTGGTTATATTGAAAGAATAGATGAATATACTGCTAAAAGAGATACTTTACCAATGGCAGATTTATCTAAAAGAGAATCACAAATTGTTACAGATGTTTTAACTGCTATTAAAAATACTAATTTAGCACCAAAAATTCTTAAATATTTCGTAACTGATCCAACTTTTGAACCAATTGTTACAAAAACAATTGTTTCATTAATTAAAAATAAAGTTGTTAATTTAGATACTTTATTAAAAGCTTTAAATGATTCTGGTTTAGCTGTTGATGTTATTAAAAATCTTATTTCAGATTGTACTTTTTATGCTGATGTTTATAAATTAGCTTTGGGTTATATCTCTGATTTAGCTGATAAAATAACTGATAAAATCTTTAATAAGAGAGATTTTGAAGATGATTTTGCTCTTATTAAACCAACTAATTCTATTGTTGATAAAAGATTAGATGAACAAGAACTTTTAACTAGTTTAATGGAATCTTTAAAAAATTCTGGTTTAGCTAATCAAGTTGTTAGAGAATTAATTGTTGATCCTGAATTTTTAGATTTTGGTGCTAATTTAATTAAAGAATTAATTCAAAATGATGCTATTTCTATTGGTGAAGTTATTGATGCTGTTATTGATTCTGGTTTAGTTCCTTCTTTAATTGAAGCTTTCTTAAACTTGGGTACTTTTAATACTGTTATTACTAATGCTTTAGCTGCTGCTTTTGGTAAATGTGATGGTAAATCTGTTACTTCTTCTATCACTGGTAGTGCTACAAGAACAACCACTGGTGGTCCAAAACCAACAACTTCTGGTGGTAGTGGTATTTGTAGAAAGAAAAAGAGATCTTACAACTATTAAATCTGAAGATTCCTCTTATTTTCAACCTACATTTTTCACGATCCATCATGTTTAAAATTAATTTCAAAAAATAACGTTTTTTTCAGCTTTTCTGAAAGAACAAAACTACCCATATAATAATAATTTCCTATTATCACCCAATTTTTATAAAATGAAGAAAATGGGTAATCATTTAGCCATCAATATTTTTTTGACCTAATTTCGTTCTTTGGTGAATCTGCAGGGCAGTCCACTTAAAGATTTCTTTAACTCATTCAAGTTTCTTTTGAAGCTTTTAACTTTCGGTTATTGTGGTGATTTTTGATTATCTAGTTGATTCTTTTATACGAAAAAAAAAATAATATATATGTTTATTGAAATACTCTTGTTTTCACGGAACAAATTCATTTAGCAATGAATAATTACCTTGGAACGTGAATTTCCGATCAATTACTAAATGAAAAAACCTTTCATCGGTATCATCTTCCCAATTACCAAATAGTTTCATACATAAATCTTGATACCAATATAAATATTGAATAAAAGGGTTCTCTGGATCATTATGGAATATTCTAAGGCCAGTAAGTAACGTTATACAAGAATAATAAAATAAGATTTTCAACCCAAAGAAATTATTTGATAACATCAAATCATGAATTTCGACTTCAACTAGAAATATCCATCGTATAATGGATTTATTATTATTTTCTTTGATTGTTATGCGGAAACACGTCTTGTATAACGCAAGAGCATTCATTATAATGAAGTAAAGGTTTTCATTGATACTTGCTAATCGCTTAGAATGGAAATATATCTCTAGGTGTTTGATCAATGGATAATCTTGATCGGCCGGGCCAGAAAACCATGGTTCAACATTGTAGAAGATTCCATGTAAATGGGACCCCCAGAGAACAGGAAATACTCTTGTCAAGGCCAATTTCATTGACTTAATGAATTGGATCAAATTGGTTTCTTCGTTATTAGTTCCTTCTTTATTATACGATATCAAAGGTATAAGACCATAAGGTTGTTGAGCTAAAAACCCATAAAGCAAAATCAGTGATATACAAATTGTTCCTGCAGTCTCGGCGTCTAATTCATCCTTATTAGCACTACAAGTTAATAAAAGACTGGTTTCTTGAATACATTGATTGAAATAATTAAACATACATCCTGAAAGTATTTTCATTTCAATATCATTGGGCTTCGAAGTTTCACTATAGCTAGCATCCTCTTTTATTAATCTTTCAATTGCGCTTTCATTAGATTCATATTTAGCAAATAATCTTAGGATCCCTGCTAATAATGTATTATTCTTAACTAATGAAGATGTCACCCACATTCTAGGTAGTTCAACGTACCATAATTTTGTATTTGGATTTAAAGTATCCAAGTCTGTGAACTCATCAATTTTATGATCTATTGAAAAATCCTCCCTAAACAAATAAAGTAACCTATATTCAAATCTGGTGATACCCATTTGTACTGTAACATCGTTTAATGGGGTTTTAACTATAACTTGCTTCCCGTAATGCGTATTTGGATAGATACATTCTCTATTTGTGGATATGCAATACTCACACTTGTCTCCTTGTGCAACACAACCAATCTTTAGCTTCCTGCAGCTTAAACACCGTATCTTTCTGGCCATTGATAAGGGTTTATGCAATTAATTGGTACTAAGAAGTATTGATATCCGATCACGTGATGCGCGTTCTTGCGGTATAGGGTCCACCTTCTTCCAGAAACAGCATATCACTAGGGCGTGTGGCGTAGTTGGTAGCGCGTTTGCCTTGCAAGCAAAAGGTCACTGGTTCGATTCCTGTCTCGTCCAAGATATATTTTTATGGACTTGCCATAACTCTTTTTTTGTGGGACCTAGTCCTAACTGTTTTTTTTGCGGCACCTGTAGCCATAACTCTTTTTTTTTTTGTCTGTTTCGTGGCCAGGCCGTCCTGGTTGTCTTTAGTGCCCTCTGCGTAGACTCGTTGTACTGCGCAGACCTTCGCACCAAAACTCAAACGCGCTCAAAGTAAACAACATGCCTGGGTAAGTAGCATTACGGCTCCAATAAAGCATTAACAATACTAACAAAGGAAGTGAAACTATAACGCTTCAAGCAGGACAGTGTGGGAACCAAGTGGGGCTCCAATATTGGAACCAAATGGCGTCTGAGCACGGAATAGCCGCAGATGGTCAAAGTGTAGTAACTTCGGATACAAAGAATAAGAGAGAAGATAGACCGGAATTGTTCTTTACAGTATCAGAATCAGAAAAATATACGCCTAGATCGATTTTAATTGACTTGGAACCACAAGTTATAGGTAAGTTTGTCAGTTCAATACCTATGATTAATCCTAGAAATATTCATTTAAGTGAAACAGGAAGTGGAGCAGCTAATAATTGGAAACAAGGATATTCATATGGATTAGAATATCAAGAAGAATTAATTAATTTAATAGATAGGGAATGTGATAAATGTGAAAATTTATCAAATTTTCAATTAATTCATAGTGTAGCAGGTGGAACAGGTTCAGGAGTTGGATCATTATTATTAGAATTATTAAATGATAGATATGGTAGTAAGAAATTAATAACTACATCACTGATTTTCCCATCTAATGAAAATACTTCAGATGTAGTAGTACAACCTTATAATACAGTATTAACATTAAAAAGATTAATTGAATTTAGTGATGGAACATTAGTTTTCGATAATGATTCATTAATTTCAATTGAAAATTCACTTTTTGGTATATCACAATCTTCAAATGTATCTTTTAATACAGCTTTTGAAAGTTCCAATAAATTAATATCATTTGTAATGGCTACAATGTCAAATCCTTTAAGATTCCCAAGTTATATGTATAGTTCAATTGAATCTATATTACCATCATTAATACCAACTACAGATCTTAAATTTTTAACTGCATCAGTTGCACCATTTGCAGATTTTTCAGATTTTGGAGGTTCAAAATATAATTTTATGAATTTAAATGAAAATGAATTAATACTTGAAATGTTAAATGATAAATATAAAATGAATAGAACTGTTAATGATACAAAATATATTTCAATGTTAAATTATGTTATTGGGAATAAATTAAGTCAATCAGAGATTAAAAAGGGGACTTTAAGAGCTCAAAAAAAAGTGGAATTTGTTCCATGGACTTCTTCATCTATAAATACTGTTAATGGGAAAAGATCACCATATTTACCAAATAATAACAATTTAAATGGTTTACAATTATCAAATAATACTTCAATAATTCAAGTATTTAGTAAAATCTTAAAACAATATGATTTATTGGCCAAAAGAGAAGCCTACATAAACTACTATACCGATTCAAATAATCCCGAAGAAAGAGGTAGAATAATGGATTTATTCAATGAATGTAAAGAGGCTGTGCTTAGCGTTATTGACGAGTATAGATCCTGTCAAACAATGCAATATTTAGAAGATGATTTAGATCAAATGATGTAACTGTCGTTGTAGTTGTCTTTACTGTTGTCTAAACTGCAAAAATATCAAAATGTCTTAAGTCTAAACTGTAAAAATATTGAAACTGCAAAAATATCCAAACTGGAACTTGGGCTGGCGCGCGCAACTGCGAGTCAATCGTCACAGCAATAGGCCCCTTAACAGTTAATTAGTAGCAAGATGGCATTCAACTTTAATAATTTTACTAAAGATTTAAAGAGTTTTAGTGATAAGGTAACAACAGAATTTAATAATGAAGTATTACCATTTGCACAAAGAACATCAAGATTGGTTCAAGAAAGAATTGGTAGAGTTAATGTTGACGATATTAGTCAATTACCTTCAGAATACGTTGAATTAGCTAATAAATGTAATAATGTTGAAAAATTATATAAGAATGTATTAAAGATAACTAATACTTATGATAATGAAGGATATGATTATCCTACTAATATTCAAGAATCATTTCAAGAATTTGGTAAGAATATAACAGAGAGAGTTCAAAATTTATCTAAAGCAACAACACCATCAGAAGCACAAGCAGCAATTATTAATCCAACTACAGGAGAATTTAAACCTCCTAAAACATTATATCATGCATTAGCTAGAGCTACAGATGCATCTATATTAACAACATCATCAGATCAATCAAATAATCAAGAACCTTTAATTAAAGCATTAGATTTATATTCAACAAATTTAAGTAAAATTGGTAATGCAAGATTAGGACAAGATCAATTAATTCATAATAAATTTAATAAACCTTTAAATGTTACATTACGTCAATTAATTAGTCAAAGTAATAATATTCAAAAAAAAGTTGAAGATAAAAGAGTTGATTATGATTTAGCAAGAATAAATTTAACTAATTGTACTAATCCAACTAAAGAACCTCAATTAAGAGTTATAATGGAAAATTCAGAAGATGAATTTGCAAATACTGTTGAAGATGCTATAAATATTATGCAAAATGTTTTAAATAATGCAAGACCTTTAGAAGAATTTTTAGAATTAATTAAAGCTCAATTAGCTTATCATAAATTAGCTTCAGAATTATTAGGAAATATAATTGGAGATTTTGAAAATTTAGTTGAAGAAAATTCTAAATTATCAAATAATAATACTAGTAGAGAATCTGGTGATTTTGATATTTAAATAAATGTCTATTAAACTCTAATTTTCTAATTTAAGTGACTCTAATTTTAAATTAACTGCACTATCATTATTTGAATGCTGTTCATAATTCCCTTCCAATAATTTAGCATGAATTGCTTTTAAAGCTCTAATAGTATCTTCTTCATTAATAACTGCTGATATATTAATTTCATTAGATCCTTGTGATATCATTTCAATATTAACTCTTTCATCTGCTAATACTTTAAACATATTCCCTGCTATACCAATAAAATTTACCATTTGTTTACCAACTAATGAAATAATTGTCATATTTCTAGTTACATCAACTGTACCCATTTTAGTTAATTCTTTAATAGCCTTTTTTAATAATAAATCTTGTTCAACTTGAATCAGTAAAGCCATTGAAACGTGAACTTCAGATGTTGAAATTAAATCAACTACTAATTTATAATTATCTAAAGTAGTGAAAATATGAGCTAAGAATCCATGTGATAAAGTCTTCTTATTTGAATGAATATTAACAACTACAATATCTTGTTTAGCAGTTATAGCTGTGGCTGATCTCTTCTTATGAGAACTAATATATGATGATGTTAAAGTTTCATAAGCTGCTGGTGGATGAGGAGGTGTTGCTTCACCTCTTCTCCCCATATTATCAGGAAATATAATAGTACCATTACCATTTGGATTTTCGACATTTTTAATTCTAATTGGAATCTTTGCTTTGATCACTTGTTCCATGGTGAAAGGGTGAATAACTTCAGATCCATAATAAGTTAATTCGGCTGCTTCTTCAGGTGTAACACTATCTAATAATCTAGCATTTGGAACTTTCCTTGGATCTGCTGTAAAAATCCCATCCACTTCTTTCCATACTTGTAATTCATCTGCTTGAACTCCAACGGCAACCAATGCTGCACATAAATCTGTATAACCTCTACCTACTCCATTTAATAATCCACCTGGGACAATACCAAAATACCCTGTAATTACGGGTACAACATCGCTATCTAACTCGAGTAATTTTCTACCTAATTCTTGTGATAAAAACTTGTAAAAAGAGTCATCAAACCCGTTATAAAAGTCATAATCTAACGGGATAATGTCCGATAAGTCAATATACTGAGACTTGACTCCGTGATCATTCATTAAAGCTGAAAGGAATAAACAAGATAATTTTTCACCTATCGACATGATGGAATCCAAAGTTCTTGGACTGATCTCTCCGATGATCTGACACGCATTTAGCAATTCCTTGGCTCTAACAATCTCTTTTTCTGTATCTTTAATCAAATCTTCAAGTATTTGCTTATTATTACTGACAAATTGATTAGCATTATCTATATGGTCGTCTTTGATGATATCCAATAAGCAAATGAAGTCACCGTTTTCTTGTGCCAAATCAGCAGCTCTAAGCAACCTCGATGTAGTCCCTTCGCTTTTGGTTTTAGACGATCTAGCGGAACACACTACTGCCACTCTATTGGACTGGGTAAACTGCTTGACGATATCGTCGACGATATTCTCCGGGAATTTCCCCACAGACGTCCCGCCGAACTTCTGCACCACCCAGCCTTTGCGCTCGTGGTTCTTTAAATCAAGTACGGAATTGTATGACAGTGTTAAGCCTGACATTTTGTGGTGTATGAAATTTTTCACTTGACTCAGATCAGAGTGAGTCAGATAAAATTTCGCGAGGTCAAGTGACAGGGCTGGTAGGGGCACGTAGAATGAAGAGCGTGTGCGTACCGGCTTGCGCGAGCATCGCGCGCGAGCATCGCAATAAGAATCACCTGATTGAAGATGAGAAGGAAGGTGCAATGACTTTAGATAAGAAAGATAGAGACACAAAGAGACAAAAGAGTCAATTTACCAAGACGGATATAGCGTCGTTCTTCAATAGCGAGGTGTGGGACGAAGCGGCGCAAGAAGCGCTCAAGCAGCAGGTGAGCGATAGTCAGCCGTATAGATGGGGTACCATCAAAGGGCTTATGGATGATACTTTGTTAAGAAATGTTAGGAAAGAGGTTCTTAGTGAAATAGCGTTTACTAAGAAGGAGACGGATATTTACAAAGTGTTCCAATCGGGCGATTTGGCTAATTTGTCGGGATTAGACTGGGATGACTTGTCTAGACTCCCTTCATTGTATAAGTTAAGAGCGGCTATTTACTCAGAAGAATTCAGGGATGTAATGTCCAAAGTAACAGGATGTGGTAAATTAAGTGGAGTGAAAACCGATATGTCGATAAATACGTATAATAATGGGTGTCATTTGTTAACACACGATGACGTAATTGGATCTAGAAGAGTTAGCTTTATTTTATATTTACCAAATCCTGATGAAGTATGGAAACCTCAATATGGAGGTGCATTAAGGTTATTCCCAGCCATTGTCCCCAACGTTCCAGCTACAGATTTCCATACAAAATTGGTACCACAATTCAACCAAATTGCATTTTTCACAGTTCAACCTGGGCTTTCATTCCATGATGTTGAAGAGGTTAGAGTTGATAAACAAAGGCTCTCCATTCAAGGTTGGTTTCACATCCCACAACCTGGTGAACCAGGCTACATTCCTGGTGAGCAAGAAGCCACTGAAGCTAGAAGTACTTTGCAGCAATTACAAAGTAAAGAATTACAGGAATATGATTTCCCTAAACCTTTTAGAACGGATTTTTTTGAAGATGAATTGAAAATGTATCAAGAACTTTCAAAATTCGATTTTTCTAATGAAGAAATTTCATATTTGAATGAATTTATTAATCCAATTTACCTTAAAGAATCAAATTTAATTGAATTAAATAAAGTATTTTTAGAAGAATCTGTTATTGAAGTTAAGCATTTTTTAAATGATAAAGTTGCTAATTTATTACAAAAATCAATTAGAGAAACAGAAATAGATTTAAAAACTCCAAAAACTGCAAAAGATATTCAATTCCCTTGGAAATGTGCAATTCCTCCTCATAAGCAAAGATTTATGTATATAGATGGGAAGAAAGACTTTGAAATGACTCAAGAATCTATTAATTTCCATAATCATATTGGATCACAAGATTTGCCTAATTTTGACTTATTAAGTAAACTACCATTACTGGGGACTGATGATAAATTAATTGAATTAGCTAAATTTATCAAGTCGGTAGTATTCAAGAAATGGTTAAAATTGATGACAAGTCTTATTCCAACCAGTGAACAAGTAATTATAAGAAGATTTAGACCTGGAAGTGATTTTATACTTGCTACCACCACTGATAAAAAATTAGCTAGAGATTATAAAGGTGAGAGTAATGTTTTATTAGAAGCCACATTAGGATTAACACCAACGGCTACCAATTCTAAAAATTGGGAACTGGGTGAATACGGTGGTTATGAATTGTGTATGGCAATAGATAACGATGATTCAGATGTCGAGTTTGAAGACGATGATCCTGCTATTTATAGAGCCAATGATCCAAATGACGATAGTGTGTTGTATTCGAGTCAATGTCAATGGAACTCGTTGGTTTTGATGGTGAGAGATCCAAGTGTGTTGAAGTTTGTCAAGTACGTTAGTATCAATGCTCGGGGTAGCAGATGGGACATTCTGTGTCAATGGAATGTTGCAGAGGAGGAGGATGAGGGGGAGGAAGAGCAGGAGAGTGGAGGAAACTAGGACTGGGTAAAAGTACACAAGATGGGGAATAGAAAACCGTATGCTTCACATGCAGTCACGTGACGTGCTTCTGAAAATACAGTATAAGCCCATAAGCACAACTACAACCCCAACTACAAGCATAGCAAAACCAACACAACTACCAGCATTGAAAAACCTACAACCACAAGCAAAACCAACAACCCCAACCACACCACCGCACCACCATCGGATCCCCCATCCCAAATAGGATAACCCAACCATCACCTCATCTCTTTTCCTTAATCGGATACCCTCGTCACCGCGCCGGGTAACCTCAAGCATTAAGTTTTCACACGTACCCAACGATATTTTCTTCTTCAACACCACAATGAATTCAGAGCCAAATCCGTTTATAATCTTTGCTACAATTGCATCTATTATTTCAGGTGCTATTGCAGTTTACTTTATTCAACAAAAGAGAAAAAACCAACCAGTTTTAGATGTTAAAGAGTTCAAAAAATTCCCATTAATTGAAAAGACAAGAATCTCTCATAATACATCTGTTTATAGATTTGGATTACCAAGATCTACTGATCAATTAGGTTTACCAATTGGTAAACATATTTCAATTGCAGCTACAATCGATGGTAAAGAAGTTGTTAGATCTTATACACCAATTTCAACTAATGAACAATTAGGATACTTTGATTTATTAATTAAAGTATATGAACAAGGTAACATTTCAAGACACGTTGATTCTAAAAAAATTGGTGAAACAATTGATGTTAGAGGTCCAAAAGGTTTTTTCGATTATTCTCCAAATATGGTTAAAAAATTAGGTATGATTGCAGGTGGTTCAGGTATTACACCAATGTTTCAAATATTAAATGCTGTATTATCAAATCCTCAAGATAAAACTCAAATTAGTTTAATTTATGCTAATGTTTCTGAAGAAGATATTTTAATGAGAGCTGAATTGGAGAAATTATTGCAAGATCATCCAGATCAATTGAAAATTCATTACGTTTTAAATAATTCTCCTGCTAATTGGAAGTACTCAACTGGATTTGTCACTCCAGAAATCATGCAAGAACACTTACCTAAATCAACTGAAGATACAAACTTGTTGATCTGTGGTCCTCCTCCAATGGTCAGTGCCATGAAGAAAGCTGCTACCACCATCGGGTACCCTAAAGCTAAACCGGTTTCAAAGTTGGGTGACCAAGTATTTGTCTTTTAGTCTGCTAATTGTATAGAAGAAACTAACACTGTTTGTTTATGTGCCGCGCACGTCCCCCTCTCGCACTCTCCTTATCCGCAACCAAACTAACCCTACAAGTAATATGATGTTGTTACTCCTATTGGCAGCTACTTTGTGGCTGGGTGTATCGGCTGTTACGCAATGGGAAATAAGTAAAGACAGTTATATTTCCAATGTTATCAATGCGGAAAAACTAGAAATCAACAAGTTATTGTCGTCGCCAGGACAATTCAAGCACTTACCGCCGTTATTAAGTGACCCTTCTACGTTCCAAAGAACCTTAAAAGATGGTGAAATTCCTTTGTATGCAATAGAATATGCTCCTTTAGTTCACTTGTACTCTGAAGAAAGGTACCTACCTTATGATATAAAAAAATATGTTACTCATTTCCATATAGAGTATACTAATGGGACTACAGTACCAGGTACAGAAACCAATATGGACTTAAAAAAATTGGGTGAATTACCACCTGATGAAGAGTATTATATGACTTCAAATACAGATTTTGATGCAGACCCAGATTGGATCACTGGAGTTAAAAATAAACCACTGTTAATAAATGGAGAAATTAAAGATGCTCCTGCAACATTAATTGTTGTTGATAAAGGGAATGGATGGGTTGATGCATATTGGTTTTATTTTTATTCTTTTAATTTGGGTCCATTTGTTATGGGGTCTGGTCCTTATGGTAATCACGTTGGAGATTGGGAACATTCTTTAGTAAGATTCTATAATGGAGTTCCAATTATTGTTTGGATGTCAGCTCATGGAGGTGGTGGAGCTTATTATTATCATAATTTAGAAAAACATGAATATAATCCAAATCATCCTATTATTTTTTCTGCAAGAGGTACTCATGCAAATTATGTATCTGTTGGTCAACATCCTCATGATTTACCTTATGCAATATTATCAGATTTTACTGATAGGGGACCATTATGGGATCCTACCAAAAATTATTTAGGTTATTCATTCGATGGTTGTAAAGTTTATCCTGCTATAAATAATACAAACCCTAATCATACCGGTAGGGAATTAAATTACCATAATTGGTTAAGTTTCACTGGTCATTGGGGGGATAAACAAATTCCTGATGATGATAATCGTCAACATCATTCATTAATTGGTGGTTATAAATATATAGATGGTCCTCGTGGTCCATTGATGAAAAATTTATTAAGGTTAAAGCCTTGTGAAAGGCATAAATGGTGGAATTTTTGGAATGGGTGTATGGTAAGACAGAATATAAAATGGGGAATCGGTGTAGAGAGTGAAGGTTATAATTGTGGTAATATTTTTGTAAATTTAAGACCTGTTTGGTTAAGAAAATCCCTACAAAAAGTTACTTGGGGTGGAATGTTTTGTTATATTATAGATATAATGTATGGTTAATGAATAAGGTTTTGAAGTAAAATGAAAAAAAAAAAAAAAAATTTAAAAAGAAATGGCGGGGTAGCTTTTAATTAAAATATAGTTACTTTTTAATGCAAATCAATTATTTTTTATGTATAAGATAAGTCAAATTAATCCGCGATAATTTCTTTTTTGTTTAATATCAATTCCCAATTGGGTAATCCATGGCGAGATGACTTCTAATAGGTTGTTTTTTTGTGAATTTTTTCCGGTCGAGTCAATTTTGTATAATTCGAGCCTTAAAATTCTGTGTGTTGAGATGACTCTCTTATCTAAAAGTAAAGAGTCTGTTACCACAACTGGACATTCTTCATCTGTCAGTTTAAGTGACAGTAAAGGTAAATGGGGGACATTTATAGATTCATTTAAAAGGTATGAAAATCATGAACTCGATGAGTATGAAGGGTATCAACAACTTACAGATTTGGAAAAGGCTAATTTAAAGACTGCTAATTCACCATTAAAAAGAGATTTAAAGGGAAGACACCTTCAAATGATAGCTATAGGTTCTGCTATAGGGTCAGGTTTATTAGTTGCAAGTGGAGGTGCTTTAAGTACTGGTGGTCCATTAGCTGTATTGGTTTGTTGGACATTAACAGGAGCTTCAGTTTTCTGTACAATTCAAGCCCTTGGTGAATTGACTGTAACTTTCCCTATATCTGGTTCTTTTAACGTATATGCAAGTAGATTTATTGATCCATCACTTGGATTTGCAATTGCTTGGAATTATTTCTTACAATATTTGGTTTTATTACCTTTAGAATTGGTTGCTGGTTCTATGACTATGAAATTTTGGAATACTGATATAAATCCTGATGTTTGGGTACTAATATTTTATATACTAGTTATATCCATTAATTTCTTTGGTGTTAGAGCTTATGGAGAAGCTGAATTCATGTTTCTGTTGATTAAAGTTGTAGCAGTTATTATGTTCATTATTGTATGTATAGTAATTGCAGCAGGTGGAGCACCTAAAGGAGATGCAGTTGGTGGTAAAAATTGGCAAAATCCAGGACTTTTGGCTAATGGATTTAAAGGTCTTAGTTCAGTTTTCGTTACTTCTGCTTTTGCTTACGCTGGTACTGAATTAGTTGGATTAACAGCAGCAGAATCTCAAAATCCAAGAGTTACACTTCCAAAAGCTACTAAACAAGTTTTTTGGAGAATTCTTATTTTCTATATGGTATCATTAACATTAATCTGTTTTCTTGTTCCTTATGATGATGAAAGACTTTTAGGTGATAGTTCAGTTGATGTCACTGCATCTCCATTTGTTATTGCAATAGTTAATGGTGGAATCGATGTTTTACCTTCAGTAATGAATGCAGTTATCTTGGTTTCTGTTATATCAGTTGGTTCATCTAGTGTTTACGCTACTTCAAGAACTTTAACAGCTTTAGCTGAACAAGGCTTTGCTCCTTCATTCTGTGGCTATATAGATAGAAAAGGTAGACCTTTGGTTGCCATTATGATCACTAATGTATTTGGATTACTTAGTTTTATTGCAGCCAGTGGGAAACAAGGTGAAGTATTTAATTGGTTGTTATCTATTAGTGGTTTAAGTTCTATTTTCACTTGGTTATCCATTTGCTTGGCTCATATCAGATTTAGAAGAGGTTTAAGCTACCAAAATAGAGATACAAATGAACTTTCTTTCAAATCCCAAGCTGGTATCATTGGCTCACTTTACGGTGTTATTTTAAACACTTTGGTCCTAATCGCAGAATTCTGGATCGCCTTGTTCCCATTGGGCGAAAAATCAAGTGCTTACGGCTTCTTCTCAAGCTACTTGGGCTTTGTCGTATTGGTTCTCTTCTACGTGGGCCACAAGATATGGAAGAACAATTGGATCTTATTTGTCAGAGCTAGGGACATGGACATAGATACCGGCCGCAGAGAAACCGACTTGGAGGCTTTGAAACAAGAGATCTTGGAGGAAAAGGCCATTCTCCAATCAAAACCTTTTATCTATAGACTTTATAACGTTTGGTGCTAATTTTAATTCGTAAACTATTTTGCTTATGGCGAGTACACGCCCTTTCGGTCTCTCTCCTCTCTCTGAAACAGTTTACACACTGCGAGTCATTGCAATTGCCTGATGCGGTATTAAATGGAATAATCTGAAACACCCACATCGTAAGATGCTGCACTATATAAAGAGGGCTGATTGTATGGGAAGAGCAACAGAAAAGAGCAAGGAACAGCTACAACCTCTATACAGGATCAAACTGACACATATTAATAATTTTGTTTTGTAGTCTGTCTATTTTTAGTGGTTTTCCCACGACCGTGATTTAAAACTTGACGCATTTTGCAGTTGAGTATGAAGCACTAATGTCTACACACCACCCCAGTTTTGGGCGGTCATCGGGGTTTGGAAGTGTGTTTAAATGGACGAATCCGCTAAAGGCAAGCTCCAGCAAGAGCCCCGTGCAAATCAACCCCACTGTGGTGGGCGGCGGAACCGACCAAGAGAAGCTTTTCATGCAGCTTAAGAATGGACCGCTACCTTTAAGGGCTTCAACTGCCGCTAAAATGACAGAATCACTACAAAAATATTCCATATCATCTATACCGGAAGTCTGGTACTTGGCGAGAGATATGTGTGATGATAGGGTGCAGCTGTACATTAGAAGAATCACTTTAAAGTTGATGATTGAGTGTATCAAGTACGATGACCTAACTTCCACTAGCGGTAGGCTCTTATTTTACAAGGATATTGTGAAATTTTGCCACCTTTCTGACACGAGAATTGATCAGGAGTATGATTTGTTTCTCGACGCGTTGATAGCTTTGACTCAGGACGGTAGGGATATCCAGGACTTGTGTATCTTTAATGGAGACATCTCTTTCCCTCAGTTCATGTCTACTG
This sequence comes from Yamadazyma insecticola, assembly GCA_030571995.1. Taxonomy (NCBI): domain Eukaryota; kingdom Fungi; phylum Ascomycota; class Pichiomycetes; order Serinales; family Debaryomycetaceae; genus Yamadazyma; species Yamadazyma insecticola. The sequence goes on from JAJLZB010000019.1 coordinate 145,476, forward strand.
TATTGCTGGCACTAGGTAGACACGCCAAGTCGTTCGAAACTGTCTTGGATACCGATGAGGATCTGATAAAAGAGTCAAGTTTCCACAATTTGGTGAAATCCTTCGAGTTCTTAAAGAATTCCATTAAATTCAATGCTGCTGTTCTTGACTCGACTTTTATCGTGGAGTTCATAAACAAGGCCATCAAAATCGGTTTTAAAACCACAAATACTCGGATTTTGGTCTGCTGTATCGAATTGTTGTCTACTTGCATTATTTACGCCAACATCGATAGTGACCATTTCCATTCAATTATTCAATTCTTCTGCTCGGTGTATGGGTTAGAAGAGGTCTTAACTCAGTTATCGTGGAGTGCTATCACCAACTTGACCAACGAATCTACTTTCTTCGTAGTCAGCTCCAGCTTGTCAAAGATCATAAGTGATGAACGCCTACTTTCCTATAGGTCTTTGGACTTTGATCTTTCTAATACGCTAACGGCCGTCTCTTCGGGCTCAACTGTGAACACCCACTCCCACAAGGAATCAAACGTCTCGCTCAATTCTTGTATTGGAGCAATCCAGATCATTGAAAGACTTACTGTGTCGACCTCGCTAATTGGAACAAGTAAAGAAACTGCACTAATCCATTTCATCCCAGCTTTTGCTAAAATGATCTCCTTCAATGTTGGCATCATTAACACCGCCTTGTTGAGGTCTTTCGATAGACTCTTCTCCAAGCAAACGTACGATGTGCTAATTGATTCACAAGCTGATATAAATAAAACTACAGGCGAGGTCTTCTCGTTCCAATTATGGTGTTCTACCAAGACTTCCATCTACAGCATCTTGGACAATATCAAGGTCTTATCTCCAACAGATGTCAGCTACTGGAACTCCATCTGTCTTTCCTTGCAACAAGCGTACGAGGACCACGAGCTCATCACCCCCAAGGACAGATTGGTCTCCTTATTGACTCGTCATTATATCCATTTACCCAAAGAGTGTATCAAATTCATCACAAACTACTACATCGAAGAAAGACTGTGCACTATATTGAACCCTTTGTGGAAGGAAAATTGCATGAAGCTCTTGAATTACTTCTATTATTCGGAACATTCTTATACCGCCAAATCAATTATACCCTCGTTGAATGAAAGCAGAGCGGAAATCAAGTTGATTGCTTTGAAAACCATCAAAGACTCGTTGCACTCTTCCTTCATATTAGATAAAAACGAGTCGACGTCCGAGGTGGTCTTCGATGTATTGAAGAAATCGTTAAAGGAAACTGACTCGGTCATTCTCCATTATCTTATTGAGAACTTCTTTGTAGATACAATCGGTAGAGAATCGTTCTCGGTATTGGGCCGTCTCATGGACCTTTTTAACCCGTTCTTTTTGGTCAGACCTAACCCCGGTAGAATGAAGAGCTTTGTATCTATGAACTCGACCGGTGCTACTTCCCACTCCAACATCAGCACCGACTCGGGGAACACCATTTCCAGCGAATACTTGGTGGCTCTAGCTCAAGGGATCTCCAAATCTTTACTTGTTCAATCCACAAAAGACGCAGCAAAGGCTCTGGAACTATACAAAGTGGCTATATCGTTTGCCCATTTTGCGTTATCCCACAATAACAAGGATATCTTGATGGTATTGGCCAAGACGTTGGCTAGAGTAAGGGTCTCAAATGAGTACTACATTTACTTCTCAGAACCTACGGATATGGAAGGTTTGGCTACGGCTTTCCTCAGAAATAAGCTCAGTCCAGAAGATTTCCGGGAAGATACGTCTAGCAAATGGGTGTATCCTGAGGAGGTGGAGTATCTCCCTTCACAGTACTTTGATATGCCCAATAAATCACTAAAGTTGTTCAATCCAATGAGCTTCAAATTGGACCTTTCGTCTAAAGAGCACTCTTTGGATATAACGTTGTGGTTTTCTATAGTGTTGGATATTATGGAGAGTTTTGTAGATTGGGAGCTTTATTCGTTTATTTGGGCTCATTTCTGTCCCCAATTAGCCAACATGGACCTATTTATCAATAATAAAGAGCAAATTCTTCGTCTTAAGAATATTGTCTGTGACCAATTGATGCTAAATTTACCACCCAGTCTCAAACTACCTCCTAATTTGTTGAAATCTAACCTACAAGTGGCCCACGTTAGAACTTTATCGAGTTTAATTGGGTATAATTCGTTCTTCTCCAAGCCCGACGAAGACGATATCATCCGAGCTTTGCTATTTGGTATAGACTCCTGGGAGAGAACCGCTATACCTTGCATTCATATATTGACTATATGCTGCTACGAGCTCCCATTGTCTATCAAGAAGTTTTTGTCCATGATCTTGGTGAAGATTCAGACCAAAGTGACTAGTATAATAGCCAACTCTCATATTTTGGAGTTCTTGATGGCACTAATTAATCTTCCTACGCTAACTTCCAATTTAAATACCGATGAAATCAAACGAATCTTTGGTATTGCTTTCAAATTCATTCAGCGTTCCAACGATCAAATCCGTACGCATGAAGAGAAAGACGAAAGTACAGAAGCGTTGCCTCGGGATGCTGACGAGATTAAAATAGACCAGACCCCTTCGACGCAGAATGTTCAGGAACACTCGTTGGTTTTACTCCAGTACGTCCTAACATTATCGTACAATGTTATTTCAACGTGGTTCTTAAAGATCAATTTGTCTGAGAGGAAACAGCTTTCGTCGTTTCTTATAAAGAATCTAGTCGGTTTGAACAGTAATAAGGATACTTTGGATGATCAAATTGCGGCATTTTTGGATTTGGTTATACGATTCACGTTTAATGATGTGCCTTTGAAGGTTGTCAATCCGCATAAAACCTTGCAAAAGCTCAAAGGCGAAGAGGGCGAGATAAGCACCAACAGTTGGATCATTGGAAGCTGCATCTACACCATCAGCACCAATGTGGTGAGTGGAGAGTCTATGGTGGCCATAAGAAGACCAACTGGGGTAACGATCTTTAAAGTGCAGATGGATGCTGATCTTATCCCTAGTGAGTACCGAATGAATAAAGACGTCATGGTGAATCCAAGTTATTTCTTGCTACAAGGAATTAACAATCTATCGCCAGAGAACAAGAGCAAGCCAATTCCATTGATAGACGATCCAGTGACCAGTAGGGCCCTCAATACCTTGGATAGGGTGCCTATTGTTGAGTTCCATAAAATTGGAATCATCTATATAGGGAAGAGCCAAACCGAGGAAGTAGAGGTGTTGAGAAACAGAGGAGGGTCCAATCATTACCAGACATTCTTAAACGAAATAGGGCAAATGATAAGGCTAAAAGAGTGTAAGGACATATATGTGGGAGGACTTGATACAGAGAATAACTTGGACGGAGAGTACGGGCTTTACTGGAATGATAAGACAGTACAAGTGATCTTCCATGCTACTAGCTTGATGCCAAATAATGAAAGAGATGACTATTTTGATCTCAAGAAAAGGCACATTGGTAACAACTACGTCAATATTTACTTTGATGAAAGCGGGTTACCATTCAATTTCAATATCATCAAGTCACAATTCAATTTCATCAATATTGTCATAAGTCACCACACAAAAGCATTTGATTACTACCATAAAAGCAAAGACAACTCCAAAAAGTACTACAAGGTCAAGATCTTTCGAAGACACGGGATCCCAGGAGTATTCGCAACTTGCCATTTTAAGCTTGTAAGTGAAGAACAGTTGGCTAGTTTAATCAGAAACCTTGCAGTTACAGCCAATCAGTTTGCAAATGTGTGGCATGCTAAGTATCACGGCCTGTATATATCCAACTGGGCACACAGAGTGAAGCAAATCAATGTTTTAAAAGAAAGAACGTTAAAGAACCATGAAATACTAAAGCAAGAGCACTTTGATAGCAAAAACGATAACTTGGGGTTGGGTGATACGACGCAATCGTTTCTACAACAGTTGCAATTCAACTCAATTCCGAGCAACTCCGAAGCATCTTACAAGTACGAGTACTTGGGAGATGAAGATAACAAACTCTATGCACTGTATGAGTTCAATTCCTATACATAGTTGAAATAGAGATTTTGGCCTGTAACTCTTCTCTTGCACACACACACTGTGGCTAATTTCCGCATTAGGCAATTCCATCTGAGTAACTGCGAAAGCTTATCAGCGAGAAGTCGTCATTGCAAGTGCATCCCACAGCAATCTTACCAGCTAAACGTCACTATTAATTTAACCCTTGTCTAAAACTGGAACAAAAATAAGCACTTTCAGCCTCTCGGAGTTAAACTTTTAACAAATCATGTTTCAGATTCTCCCGTTAAAACCTTATCCGGCAGATCCAAAAGGAGTGAGCATGGGAGAAAAAACCGTTTTCCGCACTGGTCTTCCTAATAAAAGCCTCAGTTGAGGGAAGCTCAATAATATAGTAAAGATCTTTTAGCGGTTGGTATGAGCGAAAAGGACTACAAAACGTTGTTGAAGTCGGGGGCGGAATCAGTCCAGGCCACGTTAGCGTCTCAACTGGAAGCTTTGGCGCATCTCCAGCGCCAATATTTGCACGATGAGTTTTCACAAATCAGCCTCATTAGGTCGTTAGATACTTTGATATCGACCAGGATAAAGGGCGGCAAAATAGTGTTGTGTGGGGTCGGAAAGAGCTATAAGATAGCCAGCAAGTTGGTGGCCACGTTGAACTCGTTATCGATCCAGGCCGTTGGGTTGCATCCAACTGAAGCTCTCCATGGTGATTTAGGTATAATTCAAGAGAGTAAAGATTGCATAATATTTCTTACTGCTAGCGGAAATACCCCGGAATTGTTGAACTTATTACCTCATATTTCTTCTTGTGTACCCATAGTGTTACTCACTTGCAGCAAGGATTCGAAATTAGCTAATCATCCACAAATAAGTTCATTATTGTACACAGAGTTACCTCCTCATTTAAAAGAAGATAGTATTCATGGTATCCCTGCTCCAACTGTTTCTGCCACCATCACTTTAGCATTGGCCGATTCTGTCAATTTGGCGTTATCTGAAATGTCTAATCAAGACTTGGATTATCGTAAAAAGCAATTTTCAATGAAACACCCTGGTGGATCTATTGGTGCTAATTTAAGTCATTTGAACGATAATGTCAACTTATCTTCTTCCAAAGACAAGACCCAGTCATCTAGTTGGTCCTCCGTATTGAGTCTCGACCACTTAAATTACTCTCCTGGCTCCAATACCTTGACATCTGATGACGATGATTTTTCCACCCTAATATCCCAAAAAATGAAACTGAACCCTTCTTGCATTAAAGAAATTCCCTTCAATGAGTTGAACTCGATGGATGAAACTTCTTTTTTAAGAACAATCACGAAATTCTCCTTCATCGCTTCGTTTAAAGATAACAAAAGAATTGTCATTGAATCAAGTGCTGCTAAGTACATTTATTTAAATCATCCTGATGGGGCATCTTGGGAAACATTCATGAGCCACTTAATAAAAGATTTTGTGGTTATATAGATTAAAATACAAATTATGGTTTAACTTTTTATATACATTTTTAACATTATACTATAAAACAGGAGGACTTATTAACTATATAAACGGAGGATAGGGGACAAAGTTTAACTCCAACTTTTTCAACTTTTCAGCTTTTCAGCTTTTTTCAGCTTCTATCAATGCAGTTTCTGCAACAATAATCATTTTTTCAACGGATGCCAAATGCTTACCGTAAGTATTTTTAGAAGAGATTTGCTTCAAGTATTGTCTTAATTTCAATACCAATACCTTCTTTTCTTCACTCTTTGTATCGAATCCTTCGACCAATTTTTGAATCACATAATTGGCGTATTGATCTTTCATCATTAAAGCTAAAGGTGAATCATCTTCAACACTTTCTATAGCCAAGTCTTCGTTACCTAATAATACTTCATGGAGAATTTTCTTCCTTTGCTTGTAGTCTCCAAACTTAATACATTTTTCAATGACGTTGGAAGCAAATTTGTGCTTTGAAAAATTAACTACTGATCCTAATACTACTTTTAAAATGGCTTCACGATCTGGCTGACTACCTCTTTCCAAGATATGTTGCATGACATAATTACCGTATTGATCTTGGATCAAATAGAATATGAATCTATTTAACTCATTCAATATCTTTCTTTGATCTTCAACCGTTGAATGTTCCAAAAACCTTTGAATAACCCTACAACCGTAAGGATGTGTTGATAAATGGTAAATTTGGTTTTCAAGACTATCTAAAATGAACCTAACGTCTTCAAAGGGAATTCTCTCGATGGATTTTTGAATTACGTGGTTCCCATTTTGATCTTTTGCACAAATCAAAACGTGGTTCTTTAATTCAGCTACTATTCTTATTTGACCATCAAGACTAATAGCCTCCAACGCTCTTTGAACAACTCTACATCCATACATCTGTAAAGATAAATCATAAATATGGCCAATCATGTACTCTAACAACACATTCTTTTGAGTGGTGGATCCATGCTCAAAGTACTTTTGAATAACGTAGTTTCCGAAAACATCGGTCATCAAATCATAAGAGATATCTCTGATTTCATTGAATATCATTTCCTTTTCTTCGTCAGAAGCGTCCGGTAATTTTTGCTGAATGAACCTTGAACCGTGCTGATCCTTAGTGAATTCAACTGCATGACCATAGATATCTTTTAAGTAATAATCTTTACCTTTGAAATTAGATCTGATCTCTTCTAGTAATGGTGATCTGTATATATGGGGACCTCCATTCCCGTTACCCTTACTAGAATTATTGGTTTTGGAGTTATTTTTACGTTTAGATCCATTTGCTGGAGAGGCCAGGCTTGTTTTAGGCGTGGGATTTTCGTTTTTGCTAGGTTCATCGAAGTTTTTAGTCGAGTTCAGGTTCCTTGGTGATGTTGCAGTCTCTGAGGCAGAAGGATCGGTAGGTTCAGCTTCACCAGGACCAGAATTAGCCATCATAGGTGGCGGTGGTGGTGGTGGTTGCGGGTACATCAGATAAGGATTGAAAGGATGGAACATAAATCCAGCAGTGGAAGCTTTACCTGGAGGTGGCATGCCGATCCCAGGAGTGTGAGCGAAATCTTTCCTGTTTTGTTTACTATTGGGAGAAGCATTTTCAGCGATAGAATCGTCGGAATGGGATTTTTTGTTGGTTTCAGTTTCTTCTTTCTGTTGTTGAGAAGGGGCGGCCATTTCATTATTCACAGAGTACCCAATACCATAGAAACGAGGGTCCATGAATTGAAAAGGAGGTGAAGGGACCATAAATCCAGCTTGAAATCCTGGAGGAGCACCTTGAGCAGCATTTTGAGGAGGAATTGCAGCTTGAGAATAATAAGGAGCTTGAGCTGGTTGACCATAAGGAGTGAAAGAATTTGCAGTTGCTGGGTTCCAAATGTTTGCAGGAGGAGGCTGGGAAATTCTTGAATCGTCCTTTGTTGAATTTAAATCAGAAGAAATTGATAATGTAGCACCAGCTTGAATTGGAGAAGTATTATTGTACTGGTCAATTTTTTCACTAATGGATTGATGACGAGAAGTACGGTTGTTATTCATATTTAAACTCTCATTCAAAGACCCAGATTCCGATAAAGGCTTTAAAGAATCAAGTTTTTGATTACTATTAAAGCTGGTTCTTCTTGAATGATTATTGTCCAAGTTCAAAGAATTTGAAAAATTGTTGGAGAGCTCTATATCTCTAGTTGCATCACCGACGTTGGAGAATTTCTGTAAGAAACTGTCTTGAGGAGGGTGTCTGCTAGCTATTCCACCAGAAATAGAGGCAGTACCTAAACCAAGACGTTGACCGGTATTATGGCCAGCACCATTACCATTATGCGAGCCAGGCTGCGAATGGGCATGGTTTTTTGCACCAGAACCATGGTAGTTATCAACAGGAGCAGTAATAGCAGAAAAAGTTGAAGGTTTAATACCAAATAAATTAGACAGGTCAATGTCACTGCCATCATTGAACGAAAGTCTACGAGCAGCCAAGTCGTTTGACGAAAACATATTGCCTACGTCGCCGTCGACCTGATCGAAAACTTTCCTGAACTGATCGTTTTTGAACTGATTACCATTCGAACCGGACGATCCATTGGACCAAATAGTTTCAGACGGCATTATCTACTATGCTAAGGGAGAAACTAATAAACACAAATCTGCGGAGAAAAATCCTTTGCCCTAAAACTTAAAACACAAAATTGAATACAAGCACAAACACAAATTGAAATGACAAGTTACGCCGAGTACTTTACACTGGAAAGTATCTAAATATGTACAAGAACTGTTAGCTTCTCCGTTGTATAAGCGGAAGGTGTTTGTGAGCGTTTTTTGAGAGTTGATCTAATAAGGATTTGTGGTATGTGCACGTCCAGCGTGGTGTTAGGGGCAGCCGTGTGAAAAATGGAGTGAAGAGAGTGAAGAGTGAAGGGAGTGAAGGGAGTGTATAGAGTGTAGAGAGTGTAGTGTGTGCAGTGTGTATTGCCGGCTAATACCTAATATCATAAGACCCCGACTGCAGGCAGTACTTGACCCATTTGACCGTTCTGTAGTTGCTGACCTCGTGCACCCTTAAGTAGTTGACTAGCAATCCCGAACACGAAAACATATCGATGGTGAACTCCAATTTGATAGGCGGTCTGGACCAATTGAGCAACTCGTTGACTGATTGCTTCGATACCTCTACCTCTCCGGTGAAAACATGTTCATTATCGCCAAAGAACTTGTTGAACCTCCATACGATGCGGCCTTCGTCTGGTTTGAACTTGCTTTTCCCCTGGGAGCACGAAGTATAGTGGTTGATCACACCGTTTGGGGTGGGGATGATGATCTTGACGTCGGTAGCGCAAAGCTTCGATGGGAACAACGACTGGATCAGAATATCGTACTGGAGCTTAGTAGTCCCGTGCTGTCTTACTTGAGGTCTTACCTTAAAGGGCAAGTTGATATTCAGCACGCAATTGTACGACATCAACTGGAACTCTCCATCTGGTGGGATAAACTGAATTACTCTATTGGAGTCGAACTTGGTCAATTCTACGCACTGATGGAATTTGCAATCTTCTAGTAATACGCTATTGTTGTTGATTTGCTGGTCCTGTTCAATGCCATTGGAGTTGATGATCAAACTCTCATTGTTGAGCCCAAAATTGCACTCTGGCATTCCCGATAAATGCGTCTTCATTTGAATCTTCCCGTCGACGTAGGCGTTCAAAATCTCCGATTGTTCGTTGACCAACACGTTGATTTTCTCGTCAACGTTAAGGAAAATCTCGTTTCTTCTGTACTTGACGTCCGGATCTCTCCAAGTAACGTTCCTTGATAACTTATCGTTGCTTCTGTTAGTCAACATATACGAGCTACCATTAGACCTTCTTCTAGTTAATCCCGTTAATCTAGACCCACTTCCACCGGCCCCGGGGTCGTTCAAGTGCACTCCGGGCAAAACTGACTTCAAATAGTTGGTCTCGAGGCTTATTGGGTACCCAAACTGTATCACTTCGTCCAACATCTGGTACACAGTAAAGAAGTTGTTGGCTATAATCTCATCGTTTAGCGATTCTTGCGATAACGACGTCTTCAACAACTTCTCCAACTTGTACAAAAACTCCAAGATCAACGTACAGTCCTGATTGGACCTAGCCACAGCTACCATCCACAAGTTTTCGGTCTTTGTATATATAAACGAAGTTGAGCCTAGCGTCAAAATTGGTGATCGTACGTCTTTGTCGTTACTGTTTTTGTTATATGTATTAATCACTTGGATTCTAAACACATCTGACACGTTTCTTTTCACTCCATCTTTATACAATTTGGAGATAAGGACGTCTCCCTTTCCGTCTAGGATAAAGAAAGCTGTGATCATTACGGGTCCAACACGCGCACCGCGCGGTGCGAAGTACTGTCTATGACTCTATATTACTATCTACTGGTGTTATCTGGCCCTGCGGTTGGGGTTCCCGTCTCCAAACACGTAGTATTCTTCAAACATCTTGAACCGTTTCGGCGACCTTACAAGCATCTTCATCCAGCCTTCTAATTGCTCATCTGACCACTTAGTCTCTTTCTTGAGTGCCTGTCTGTCTGGTGAGTTTCTCTTTGTTTTGTCAAATGCCTCCAATCCTTTGTCTTTGTACACCACAAACAACCTGGCCTCGATAGGCGACATCACCGGCTTGGAATCGGTTGCTTCTTCGTAAGTATCGTCCGGTTCGTCTTCGTCACTTTCATACATCGTTCTCAACGCTATATTAAGGCTTCTTTCCTTGAGCAACTTCTCGTCCATCTTCTTCTTTTCAAGCTTGGTGAAGTTGGTGTTTTCGAATCTCTTGGCTTGCGCTTTGCTGATAACTTTCACCTTGCGGTTGGCCGTAGCTTCCGCACTATCGGTCTCAGTGGTCTGCTCTTCGTCTTCTGGTAAGTTGCTGATGATACCCGGGTTCTCTAGAAGCATGTTTGTTACACTCTCTACGTTGTTATCGTGATCTTTTAAGGCTCTTCTGGCCCTAGACTCAGTAATCTCAGGGAATATGCTAATTAACGTTTCGACGTCTTCAGGTGCTACGCTTTGCGTTTGCAAATTATTTAAAAACGGCATTTTCTCTTCTATGCCTGGGATCATGTTTCTAAACTCTTTTGAAATGATAATAGAGCTAAATAAAGCACTTTTGGTCAAGGTAGACGCATTATTTATACCAAGTGAGCTGGCTATTTTAACCACTTTATTGGCCGGCAAACTGATCAAAGACACCACCATGATGTTCTTTGCTATTTTGGAATGGATCCCTTGACCTTGGCCGTATAGTTTTTCCAACTTGGTAATCCAATCAGTAGTGACGAATTTTTCAGCAAACTCTATTGATTTCTTTTTGTTGACACTTTTAGTGGAAGAGCCGCCTGCCAAGTTGATGGTGGTGGATCTGGATGCATTGATGGATTGGCCCAATAACATGGAGAGTGTATTCAATTCTTTGGCATTGAATTTACCATTAAGAATCACCAGCTGGAGATACGATTGAACAGAACTAATCGAATTGATATTGCCTGACTTCTTATTGTCGTTCAACTTTGACTTGAAGGTCCCATCGACAAGTCCCCTCACCAAAGAGTTGTTCTGCGCTATATATATGCCAATAAAATGCCATATAGACTCTCCTGTAAGGTTAAGCTTCAAGATACTGTAGGTCTTCACTAGATGGAAAACCACCACCTTCAATTCCGCCTCGTTCTTCCGGATATCCGGGTTGATGGCCCCCAAAGAGAAGATCTTGGTGTCTTCGTCGTAAGTTTCGTACAAATACGATTTCAAGAACTGGAAAAGCTGTTGCTTTGACTTGACAGCCAAGAACTTGAAGTTGTTGTTTATGATGTGGTGGAAGAGCTTTATATAGTCTTCTAGGTGGTGCGCCCAGATGAGCGGGTCCTTGTCGATAAGCGACGACCTTAGCGTGAACGGCGGGTACGCTGGTATGGGTATTGGAATGGATACTTCTGACATGGTGGCTAGCGCTAAGGTGTAGTTGCGAGAAAAGGTGTGAGGTTGTGAGCGCTGGGCGCGCGGGCTGCTGAGAGCGAGAGCGAGAGTGAGAGAGAGAGCTAGGGCCTGCTAAAGAAGACTCTACCGTACACCCTCCCCGCTGGATATTTTGGCCCTGTTCGACGTGTACGCCGTTGCAGTGGCCAGGAGACTGTTCTCTGAATTTTTTGCGATTTTTCAAACGATTTTCAAGAAATTGGTTTTTTCATCAAGGGTCCTACCTTGTGTAAGTTGCAAAAAGTGAATTTTACAAGTTGGGTGTAAATAATTGGATGTGTTGTACTGCAGATGGTCACTTCTTATTTACAGGATCTACATCTGAAACAGCCTACTATGTTGTAATTGCCTAATACGGTATTAAATGGAATAATCTGAAACACCCACATCTGCACTATATAAAGAGGGCTGATTGTATAGCACAGAGCAACGGAGAAGTGGTAGATACTGATCACAGTGGTAATTAGTATGTTTGTATAAAGTATAATAACATATTCATTGACACTATAGGAGTAGAGTCAAGGGTACGTTAAATAACCGTTGCAACCTCTACAAGGTCAGAACTTCTATACAGGACAGAATTGGTGTAGATTAATAGTAGGAGTAGTGGAAGTAGCATTTTGGTGACGGTATTGGCTGACCGGTCTTCTGCCGTCCCCTGCACCGCGGCAGCCCCTCCGCCCTGGCCTTCCACCCCAGCCGTCCCACACTACTAATTAATCGCAGAGTCATTTTTACTCCGAGAGAAAATTTTTCATATATAAACTCGTGGTTCGCATTGGGCCGGGACTTTTCCTTTTTTTGGATAACGAAGGCTCTTTTCGTTCAAAAGTAAAATGTGTGACGTTGTATTAGGCTCCCAATGGGGGGACGAAGGTAAAGGTAAATTAGTCGATATTTTGTGTGATGACATCGATGTTTGTGCTAGATGTCAAGGTGGTAATAACGCCGGCCATACTATTGTAGTAGATGGAATTAAGTATGATTTCCATTTATTACCTTCAGGTTTAGTTAACCCAAATTGTGTTAACTTGATTGGTTCAGGTGTTGTTGTTCACGTTCCAAGTTTGTTTGAAGAATTAGAAAACTTGGAGAAAAAGGGTTTACACTGTCGTGATAGACTCTTTATATCGTCCAGATGTCACTTGGTTTTTGACTTCCACCAAAGAACTGATAAGTTAAAAGAAGCCGAATTGTCTACTACCAAGAAGTCCATCGGTACCACCGGTAAAGGAATTGGTCCTACTTATTCCACCAAAGCTTCCAGATCTGGTATCAGAGTTCATCATTTGGTGTCCGAAGAGCCTGATGCCTGGGAAGAATTCAAAACTAGATACCACCGTTTGATAGAAAGTAGATACAAGCGTTACGGTGATTTTGAGTATGACATCGAACAAGAGTTGGCTAAATACGAGGCGTACAGAGAAAAATTGAAGCCTTTTGTTATCGATGCCGTCGATTTCATGCACAAGTCTTTGGCTGATAACAAGAAGATCTTAGTAGAAGGTGCCAATGCTTTGATGTTGGATTTAGATTACGGTACCTATCCATACGTCACCTCTTCTGCCACCGGTATTGGGGGTGTTTTAACTGGTTTGGCCATTCCTCCAACTAAAATTAACAACGTCTACGGGGTCGCTAAAGCTTACACTACCAGGGTGGGTGAAGGTCCATTCCCAACTGAACAACTCAATGAAGTAGGTGAAACCTTGCAAGACGTGGGTGCCGAGTTCGGGGTCACCACCGGTAGAAAAAGAAGATGTGGTTGGTTGGATTTAGTAGTATTAAGATACTCAACTTTGATCAATGGTTACACTGCTTTAAATGTTACCAAATTAGACGTTTTGGACCAATTTAAGCAAATCAAAGTCGGGATTTCTTACTCCTACAAAGGCCAAAAGTTATCAAGTTTCCCTGAAGATTTGCACAAATTAGGCAAAGTCGAAGTCGAGTACGAAACCTTACCAGGCTGGGAACAAGACATCACTAAGATCAAGTCCTACGCTGATTTACCTGAAAATGCTAAAAAGTACTTGCAATATATCGAAGACTTTATCGGTGTTCCTGTCAAATGGGTCGGTACCGGTCCAGCTCGTGACTCTATGTTAAAGAAAGATTAACTGTAGATTATAATAAATTGTATTTCCGTTGTATTTCCGTTTCTTTTAGTCCTAACTTTTACCAAGGGTGGTACCTTTGTTTCTCTTATTCGCGCACCTTATTCGCGCGCCTAACGTTCTTCTTCTTTATACCATGTTGTCAGCTTGTTTGGTTGCATTGAATGTCGCCATAAGAGCGTATTCGTCGTTCTATATGATGATCTCCGACTGTGACGAGACCTTCAACTACTGGGAGCCTCTAAACTTGTTGGCCCGAGGCTTTGGCAAACAAACTTGGGAGTATTCTCCAGAATTTGCTATTAGGTCGTATAGCTACTTGTTGCCTTACTACTTAATCAACGTACCTGTGAATTGGATTACCCAGCTGTGGGGGTTACCAAGCTACTACCAGTTCTATTTCATCCGATTGTTTTTACTCAATGGATTCACCGTGTACTCGGAATTGAAGTTGTACGCTTCTTTGAACAAGAACTTCAGCAAAAAGATTGGCGCCTGGTACTTGTTCTTTTCGTCTGTTGCTCCGGGAATGTCCCATGCGGGCGTAGCTTTGCTACCATCTTCTTTTGCTATGCAGTGTGTTAATTTGTACGTCGCTTCTGCCTTGCACAGTTTCAGTATTCAAACTTCCGTCACCGCGTTAACGTGGTTGATGATTGGTGGGTTGGTAGGCTGGCCGTTTGTCATGGCAATGGCTGTTCCTTTCGGGCTATACTTGGTCTGCACAAAATGGGGCCATTTGCCTCGCTTGATTGTGGAAAATGTGGTCAATTTAGTGGTTATTTTAGCTACTATAGTCACCATAGACTCAATCTTCTACCAAAGACTTGTGTTGATCCCAATGAACATAGTCTTGTACAACGTGTTCGGGGGCGAGGGCGAAGGCCCAGAGATATTTGGCGTAGAGCCTTTCAGCTATTACCTACTTAACTTGTTGCTTAATTTCAATTTTACCGTGATTTTGGGCTTTTTAGGCGTATTGGTATCGTTCAAAACAGATAAGAAATGGCTCGTTATCAATGGTCCTTTGTTGATCTGGTCGGCCATCTTTGGAAGCCAGCCACATAAGGAAGAGAGATTCTTGTACCCTATGTATTCGTTAATATTGGTGAATGCCGCCATTTGCACGGTACTTGTCTTTGGCTTCTTGAGCAATGTATTGAACAAGATCACCAGGAATAAGCTTTTAGTCCGGACTTTGGTCATTGCAGCAAACACTGCTTTAGTGACGTTGACATTTTCGGTATCGATATTAAGAATCGTGAATTTGGCTGAAAACTATGCCACTCCGTTGACGGTTCTGAAACAATTGTCAGCCATATCCAGCGAATCGTCAGCCATGTCCAGCGAATCGTCAGCCAATGTTTGCATTGGGCGTGAATGGTACCACTTTCCCACGTCGTTCTTCTTGCCCGACAATCACAGACTAAGATTCGTAAGATCAGGTTTCGACGGGTTGTTACCGGGGGACTTTAAAGAGGGAACCGGACTCCTCGACTCCACAAGCCAGATTCCTGCAGCGATGAACAACAAAAACGTCTTTTCTGACCACATGGTGATACCATTCGAGGAGTGTGTTTACTATATCGATAACTCCGGCAAGACCAACGGCATAGAGCCAGATATCATGCACGCAGCAAACGGGTGGAGGAAAAGGGCGTGCAGCCCCATCATTAATCCAGACGGGAACCACAAAGGAATAGGCCGATTAATCTGGATTCCTGCAATGTTCAGAAACCAAATACCGTACGAAGTAGAACACATGCAACTTTGCTTGCTAAGCAGAGAATAGAGAAAACTGTTCAAGCAGAAACTATTTCAATATATTCAGCATATATATAAATGTACATAGCAATAAGGAAGCATTCTTTAATTTTTTTTAGATTTTAGATTGTATTCACCTAATCAGAGGTTTCGAAGTATGCATCGACCGCTTTTTTTGTTTTTGCATATGCATCTTTTGCCTTTTCTGAAGCATCATCGATTAAGGATAACCAGTAGTCATCGTCTTTAGATTCATCAGAAACCTCACCAGTTTTTTCGTCAATTTCGAACTTGGCACCGTAGTCTTGGATTCTTTCACATTGGGGCACTATTTTAATCAAACCTAAAGTTGCAGCAGAACCTTTTAAGAAATGACCTAAACGGCTCAAAGCGTCCAAGTTCTTCTCTTCCAAAGCTTCGTCGATTTGGTCGCAAGTGGTCTCAAATTGATCAGTGAATGAATAGAATATACTTTGGGCAAAGCCTTCGTCGTCGTCGTCCAATGCCATCAATTCTTCAAACACAGGCCAGTCAATTAACCCGGAGTTTTGTAAAGCTAGTTTTTTCTCTTCTGACATTATTACTGATATTATGCTTGGGTGGAGTGGGTGCGATTGTTGTTACTGCAGAGTACTCGAATACTTCTGCTTTCTAAATGGTGTATAATATTTATTAAATTTGATAGTCCGCTGAGCTGTAGTCTCGATTACCGAGTGAAAAGTTCAACTCTCTAAGGGATAACGATGTAAAAATTTGACAAATCTATTAACTAAATGTTTAACAACAGTCTAACGAGTAGTCAATCAGTGTGCGATGATTGATTATATAGTCGAAGTAATTAGAAGGACAGGTTTCTGTCTAAGTGAATTTTTATTCAAAAAGGATAAATTGTGTTGCACAGAAAGTGATCGTCGAGCTCAATTGTATGGTAAAAAATTTGACGTCATACACTACACAAAACTGATTTTTACGCTGAGTGTTAAGCGAGAAAGCAGTTATTTAGACTACCTTTAGTGCTGGGGCACGAATGGCTGTGGGAGAGTCTCGAATTACCGGAGATAACTGTTTATAAAGGTATTTATATTAGTATTATTCTATGTAGCTTACATGCAGGGCTCCGATTAGTCTTTGCTGCACATCTCGTACAATCCGCCAATTTTGTCCATGTAGTAAGTGGGAGGGTCTTGTACGCCGGCGAGGGTGTGTTCTGTTTCTATACCTGTCAATACCAACAAGGTGTCTAGGCCGCCCAATTTACCAAATTTCATGTCGGTGTTCAAGCGGTCGCCCACCATCAAACCTCTTTTGGGAGTTTTAGCCAAGTCGGCGTTATCGGCCTTGATGGAGTTCATCATGGACTGATTTGGTTTCCCGCAAATGGCGTCTGGCTGTCTGCCACTAGCAAAGCTAACTGTTTCTATAATAGAACCCGCACCTATTAATAGTTTCCCCTTCAGCGGGAAAGTTGAGTCGATATTGGTGGCTATAAATGGCAATGACTTATTTTTCGCCAAGAGGTATTGCATAGTGATTGAAAGCTTTAAATAGTTAACATTTAGTGCTAACCCTGCAACTACACATCCTACTTTTTCGTCTAATTCTGTGAGCATCGGGTGCTCCGGGTCGAATTCAACGCCGTCTTTAATCAATTCGCTTTGATTTGCTCCCAAAGTCTCGTACCCCAATTCATTTAGCTCTTTTTCAATCCCTTCCTCTCCCAATACCCACACTTTTTGGTCTTTGGGCAATTTTAAAATCTTATCGATATAAACTGCCGTCGCATACGACGATCCAAATATCTCCTCCTTCTTTACGCCTTCAATCCCCAATTTTTCAAACTTCTTCAAGTAATCAGCTCTCGATTTCGTGGAATTGTTGGTTACAAATATAACTCGCTTATTGTTGTCTCTAAGTAACTGCAATGTCTCTTTGACTTTGGGTAAAATATGGTCTCCGAGCCAAAGAACTCCGTCACAGTCAAACAAAAAGTAGTCATAGTCGCTTAGTATCTGACGTGCTTGCACCGAAGTGGTGATTTTAACTGACATCTTCAAACTGGTGGCCCTGATTATAATTTTTCACTCTGGTAATTGGCACTCCGTTTGAGAGAGACAGTCGTGCGCCCACCTTATGAATAACCTTTAAATTTATATATACACATAAGTAGATTGAGCTACGGCTAGCTACCTATACAGCTACATGACTATATAATATGCGTCTTCCACCTCTCTCCTCCACATGCTTACGGGAACTTTTCGTTTGGATGTGCTCCGGCAGTGTATCTTGGTAAACGTAATTTACTCTTATCATGGTAGAGCTCTTCATCAAATTTCTTCTTTTTATCTTCAGACATCGAGTCTCTGACTAATTCTTGTCTATTCATTTCACTGAAGTATCTTCTAGCGATATTTCTATCTTCTTCAGCTATTAATAATGGTTGAAGGTAAAATCTAGCCCATTGTCTTTCTCTAGCTAACTCTCTTTGTTCATCAACACCTTTATAATATCTATAGAACCCGAATCCCATGGTTCCTGTTATAAGCCAGAAGTAGATCACTGGCCTGAACCCCCTTGATGGAAGATTTCTTTTCCATTGAACCGGTTCATATCCTCCAATAGGTGGTAAATCTTGCATAGTTTATGAATGTATGGTAATTTATATTTGGAGCTTTTCAATTGGGTGAAAATTTTCAGCGCGCAGAGCGTAGACACTACTGCAGCCAGAGACAGCAGAGACACCAGAGACACCAGAGACAGGCACAACTTATCACAGCATCAGCATTAAACTACTTACTACATAACCTACTTGATATCGAAAACAGGTTTAAGTTTCTTGATCAACAACCAATCGTCTCTACTAACAGAATCTCTGAAAGCAGCATCTTTCAAAGTATCGATGGATTTACGACTGATTAATGAGTACAAATTGTCGGATTCGTCAACATGACGGCCCCAGGTAGGTTGAGCACTGGATGGGTTTTCCAATCTCATGGCTACACCTGCAGCGGTTTGTCCCTTCTTAACAATATCTACTGAATTATGATTGACTTGTAATGATACTACTCTACCTAATACCATAATATTTGGAGTCTTGGTAACAGGATCTTGACGGACTGCACAGATTGGAGTACCAACTCTAACTGCCCCTTCTACAACATCAACACCAATAATCATAGGATTACGTTTGTTAATGATTTGAATTGTCTTTAAAACACATGGGAAAGTAGCATATTCCATAAAATCTTTACGACGTTGTTCCATTAATTTGGCTTGATAAGCTGTGAATGCATCGAATAAATGATAAATGATGTCGGCGTTGAAAATCTTGATGTTTTGTTCATTAGCATATTGTTCTGCTTCTTTATCAACTTTAACATCAAAACATAACATAATAGCATATTCTGGTGCTTTATCCAACATTGTAGTAGCTTTCATAACATCTCTTTTAAAAACAGGTCCTAATCCAATAGACATAACTGGGATTTTCATATCTTTTAAGAAATCTAATAAAGCTTCTAAAGAACCTAAAGTTGATGCTTGAACTGTAACACCTTTACCAGTTGTATCAACAGAATCTAATAATCCTGTTAAATCATCCATAACTTCTTCCATGATTTCTTCTTCATCATCATCTTCTCCAACAACAACTAATCTAGAACCTGCAACGGCTTTTTCTAAATCATTAGCTGCTATTTTAACACCTAAAGCTGCTTTAACTTCTTTATTATGTACATATTCTGATTTGATTCTTAATTCTTTTGATCCTGGTGGTGTTAACAATGCCCTTACGTTTGTCGCTATAGGTCCATTTAATCCACATAATACTATTCTATCACCTTCTCTTAAATATCCATTTGATAAAATTACATCAATAGTATATCCAAAACCTTCAACAACTTTAACTTCTAATACTGTGGCTTCAACTTTAGATAAGTACATCAATTGTTTGGACATTCTCTTTTGCGTTAATTCTAATAATAACCATAATAAATCTGGAACACCTTCACCTGTAATAGCTGATGTTGGAACAATAGAAACATATTTGGACATGTTCTTGTTTTGGTAATACAATTCAGAGTTTAAACCTTGTTCAGCCAAGGCCAATTTGATTTGATCGTACCTGGTTTGGAACTCAGATTGAACTGATTTAGATTGTTTTTCAAAAGAATCACGGAATGAGTTATTTGGTGTAGCATTCCAATCGAATAATCTATCGATTTTGTTTAATGCAACCACAAATGGAGCTTTTCTGTCTCTTAATAATCTGATTGATTCTAATGTTTGAGGTTCTAAACCATGCATGATATCAATAACTAAAATAGCTATATTACATAATGATGAACCACGAGATCTTAAATTACTAAAAGATTCGTGACCTGGTGTATCAATGACTAATAAACCTGGAACATCAAACAATCTTTTTTCATATTTGGTCATAACATCTGTTTTTTGTTTGATAGCATCAATTGGGAAATATGTAGCACCAATTTGTTGTGTAATACCACCAGCTTCACCTCCTTGAACGTTACTTTCACGAACTTTATCCAATAATTTGGTTTTACCGGTATCAACATGTCCCATAATACAACAAATTGGAGAACGTAAGTCTTTATCAGATTGTTTAGATTCGGCTTCTTTGATAGCTTTAACAGTTTCTTGTTCTTTGACTTTTAATTGTCTTTGCTTCTCAGCAGCTGCTTCAGCCAATTTTCTTTGTCTTTCAGCTTCGGCTGCCTTGGCTTGCGCTTCGGCTGCGGCACTTTCTTCTTCTTCTTCTGCTTCTTCTTCTGCTTCTTCAGCTTCTGCTTCTACTTTATCGTCAGCAGCAGCTTCCCAGTCATCGTCAACTGGCTCATCATCAAGAGCCATGTTTTCCCAGTCGTCGAGAATGTCTTCGTCTTCGTCATCAGCAGCTTCACTCTTTTTCTGAGCTTGTGACTTCTTGCCTGCAGCATCGGATTCTTTACCCTTCGCAGACTTCTTCTTGTTACCGTAAACCACTTTCTTAGGCTTAGGAGTATCAGGTTGTTGGTTTAAACCTGCAACTTCAACACTGGAGTTTTGCAACAATTGTTGACGACGACGTTCTTGCAACTTCTTTTCTTCTTTCTGCTTCTTGGTCAAGAATTTACCTTCAGCTTTCAACTGATCCCTTTTAGCTTTTTCCTTTTCTTTCTTAGCTAATTTGGCAGCTTCTCTCTTTTCTTGCTCTTCTTTTTCTAATCTTTCAGCCTCGGCTTGACGGTTTTCTTCTTCTTCTTCGAGACGACGTTGTTCTTCTTCCAATTGCTTTTTCATCTCCAATTGTTTCTTCAAAGCTGATAACCCAGCTGGAGCTTTCTTACCCTTTTTAGCAGCAGGTTTTGGTTTTGCCTCTTCTGTTTCCGGTTCTGGAGTAGCTTGAGCGGAAGAACTTGGAGATTGCGAAGCTGCGTTCCCGGCAGCATTCTTCTTATTAGCTTCTTTGATTTGTTCCTTCTTTTCAGCTTGTTGAGCTTTCTTTTTAGCCGCTTGCTCTTTCTTCTTCTGCTTTTCGGCTTCTTTCTTCAATTTTTCCTTTTCTTTCTTGGACAAAATCTTAGGAGCGTCTTTCTTAACCTCTTCTTCTTTGTCTTCCTTCTTTTTCTTAGATTTTCTGATTGAACTTAAGAAATCTCCCGCTACATCATCGGCAGATGCAGCTTCAGGTTTGCCATTGACATCGGCACCGGTAGAATCATTTGATTCACCTGCTTCGCCTGCTTCACCTGCTTCGCCAAACTCTTGCGGCGCATCCTCTTGGTACATATCTTCATCATCCCAAATATCAGGACCGCTGTTTCCTTTCTTTCCCTTTTTAGCCATGTTTGGTATTCAGAAATCCTTTCAAAAAATTTTCTCTTGTGGGAGAGTCAGAAGATGGGTTTGCGCACGACCGCGAATTAAAATTTTTCAAAAGAGGTTGCTGCATTCGCAGTGCTAACATTTAGAGAGGTAGTAATAGAACAAGGCACAAGATGACAACGGTGGAAAAGATTAAGGCCATTGAAGATGAAATGGCCAAGACGCAGAAAAACAAGGCGACGTCATTTCATTTGGGGCAGTTAAAGGCCAAATTGGCCAAGTTAAGGAGGGAGTTAATTAGTGATAGTACAGGAGGTGGAGGAGGTGGAGGTGTAGGATTCGATGTTGCAAGAACAGGGGTTGCTACCGTAGGGTTTGTAGGATTCCCGTCGGTTGGGAAGTCGACGTTGTTGTCGAAGCTAACAGGAACGCATTCGGAGGCCGCCGCGTATGAGTTTACCACTTTAACCACCGTTCCTGGGATCATCAAGTACAAAGGTGCTAAGATTCAAATGCTTGATTTACCGGGGATTATCGAAGGTGCCAAGGACGGGAAAGGTAGAGGTAAGCAAGTCATTGCGGTGGCAAGATCGGTCAACTTGTTGTTTTTGGTGTTGGATGTCAATAAGCCTTTACAGCATAAGCAAATCATCGAGCACGAGTTGGAAGGTGTAGGGGTCAGAATCAACAAGGAACCGCCTAATATTGTGATCCAAAAGAAGGAAAGAGGTGGGATCAACGTCACCAACACCGTTCCGTTGACCCATTTGGACAACGACGAAATCAAGGCCGTGATGAACGAATATAAAATCAATTCTGCTAATATTGCGTTCAGATGTGACGCAACAGTGGACGATTTGATCGACGCCATCGAAATCAAAAACAGAAGGTACATCCCGGCCATATACGTATTGAACAAAATCGATGCATTCTCCATTGAAGAGTTGGACTTGTTGTATAAAATCCCAAACGCTATTCCAATCTCATCGGGAAGAGGTTGGAACTTGGACGATTTATTGGAGATGATGTGGGAGAAATTGAAGTTGGTCAGGGTCTACACAAAACCAAAGGCAACCTTGCCCGATTTCAACGAACCTGTTGTCCTTAGAAACGATAGATGCTCCGTTGAAGACTTCTGTAACTCCATCCACAAGTCTTTGGTTTCCGAGTTCAAAAACGCTTTGGTCTACGGGACTTCTGTCAAGCACCAGCCGCAAGTCGTCGGTTTGGCCCATCCTTTGGAAGACGAAGATGTCATCACCATCTTAAAGAGGTAGCTGCAGCTGTGTAGCCTGTGTATAGTATTAATAGACTCTTTTCGGTTTTCACACGCCCCTCTTTTTTTTTTTATTTAAAAAAAATTATGTTTGACAGTTTCGCGAGCAGGGCGTGCCCCGCACAACCCAGTTTTTCACTGAGGTTTTTCACATTAGCCTTAACTTTACGGAAACTAATGTCGGTTTTACCAGCTGATATAGGTCAGGGATTGGCCGAGCTATTGACGAGTTTGTCGTCTGCCGACAACCAGGTGAGGTCATCGGCCGAAAGATCACTCGAAAACAACTGGTCTGATGCCCCAAACATCGAAATCTTGCTTACCTTCTTAGCTGAACAAGCTTGTATGGGAGATTCTGATATAGTACGTTCTTTTGCAGCTGTTTTGTTCAGAAGAATGGCCATAAAGACACCCAAGCAGTACGAGAAAATCACCGATAGAAACATAGGCGTCATCAGAGACGAAGCAAGGTACCAAATCAGGTCCATTTTGCTTAATGGGTTCACCAATCAGCAGCCTAATCAGGTCAGACACAAGTTGTCTGATGCTATATCGGAAGTAGCTAAGGAATACACAGAGAATGGACAAAGTTGGGACGAGTTGATTCCAGCGTTGTTCCAAGCAGCTCAAAATAACGACTCCAGTATAAGAGAATCGGCTTTTAGGATCTTTGCTTCTGCTCCAGAGATCATCATTGGTGGCCAGCAAGGCGAGCAAAATGTCTCCCAGATCCTACCAGTGTTTGATTCAGGCTTCAAAGATTCCAATGATGATGTCAGAATTGCCGCATGTACCGCTTTCGTTGCATTTTTCAGAATCTTACCGAGAAACGTTTGGCAGTCAATGTCTCCTTTATTGCCTAATTTGCTCAACTCTCTACCAATGTTTTTAGACAACAATCAAGATTTATCGTTAGCGTTGGTATTCGAGTCGTTGGTTGAACTAGTAGAATTGGCCCCCAAAATGTTCAAAGATATGTTCCCTCAGATCATTGAATTCTGCTCAAATGTAGTCAAGAACAAAGACTTAGAAACTAACACCAGAAACAGTGCATTGGAGTTGTTGACTACTTTCTCGGAAGTGTCTCCTTCAATGTGCAAACGTTCCAGCACTTACACACAGACCATGGTTTTGATCACTTTGTCTATGTTAACTGAAGTGTGTATTGACGATGACGATGCGTCCGAGTGGAATAACAAGACCGATGCCGAGGATGAAGAAGACGAGTTGGAATACAACGCTGCTCGTCAAGCTTTGGACAGAGTTGCTTTGAGGTTAGGTGGTCACTCATTGGCTGCTCCATTGTTTCAATATTTACCTCAAATGGTCCAATCCAATGACTGGAGAGAGCGTCAAGCTGCTTTAATGGCCCTCTCATCTGCTGCTGAAGGATGTGCTGACGTTTTAATGGCTGAAATCCCAAAGATTCTTGATTTGATCTTGGGCCTTATTCAAGATGACCACCCAAGAGTCCAATACGCTTGTTGCAACGCTTTAGGTCAAATGTCTACAGATTTCGCTGATGTTATCCAAAGAACTTCTGGTACCAGAATCTTACCAAGTTTGATCTCCAAATTGACAAATAAAAGTGTATTTAGAGTCCAATCACACGCAGCAGCAGCTCTTGTTAATTTTAGTGAAGCTGCTTCAAAAGAAGTCCTTGAGCCCTACCTCGACGACTTACTCACAAACTTATTAGGATTGCTCGATTCCCCGAAGAAATACGTCCAGGAACAAGTCTTGACCACCATTGCCGTGATAGCTGACGCTGCTGAGCAGAAATTCATCAAATACTACGACACTTTAATGCCTTTATTAACCAATGTCTTGAAATCTGATATGGGCAACGAAAATAGGTTAATTAAGGCCAAATGTATCGAATGCTCCACCTTGATTGCCTTGGCTGTGGGGAAGGAGAAGTTTGCTCCCCACTGCCATGACTTGATTCAGTTGTTCGGTTCTATCCAATCCACTATTCAAGACGAAGACGACCCGTGTAAGACGTACCTTGAGCAAGGTTGGGGCAGAATATGCAAGGTCATTGGCAAGGATTTCCTTCCTTATTTACCTGCAGTTTTACCTCCATTGCTTGAAACTTCCAAAGCCACACAAGATATCTCATTGTTGGAGGAAGAAGAAGCCGAAGAATACACTGCCAACGAAGAATGGGACGTGATTAACCTTCAAGGTAGGCATATAGCTGTACACACGGCTGCATTGGACGAAAAAGTCAGCGCATTGGACCTTTTACGTACCTATTCAATGGAATTAAAGGCGGATTTCTTCCCCTGGGTCAAGCAAATCGTTGAAATAGCCATTCCTGCACTTGATTTTTACCTTCACGATGGAGTCAGAGCATCTGCAGCTTTAACGTTGGCCTCGTTGTTGCGCAGTTCTGTTTATGCAACGGGGAACAACTCCAATGAAACCTTGAGTATATGGTCCCAGGTTTGTGAAAAGTTATGTGCCACGTTAACCAACGAGCCGGTGCCTGAGTTGTTGGTAGCGTACTATAGTACATTGAAAGACTGCATTGAATTACTCGGACCAAATGCATTGTCAGCCGTTCAGTTGGATCTCTTGGCCCAGTCCATCAACAGCAACTTGATAGAAATCTACAGCAGAATCAAAGAAAAAGAAGATAATGACGACGAGTATACCGAAGATGTGGACGAAGAAGACGAGGAATTCACAGACGAGGAGCTATTGGACAAGATCAACATCACGATATCGTCGATTTTCAAGACTTCCAGAGCCCAGTTTCTACCAGCGTTCCAAGTTCTCGATACCTTAGTCAAGCAGTTTATTCACGAGGAGAATAGCAGTGTCAAGCTCTGTGGGATGTCTATAATTTGTGACTTGCTCGAATACGCCGGCGAAGCGTCTTCTTCGTACAAAGAGATGTCCGTCAATGTATTGGGCGAGTCACTCATGTCATCAGGAGCCACCATCAGACAGTATGCGTCGTACGGGATAGGCCTAGCAGCGCAGTACGGCGGAGCTCAGTACCGAGATTTCTGTATTTCGTGTATCCAGCCGATGTTTAAAATGGTATCAGTGCCCGACGCAAGGATCGAGGAGAACTTGTACGCTACCGAGAGCATCATTGCATCCATAGCCAAAATATGCCACACCCACGGGTCCGCCATACAAGGATTGGACTCCATCTTGCAGCAGTGGGTGACGCTTTTGCCCATCGTGCAAAACGACCAGGCCGCGTCGTTCGCGTACCTCTTCTTGGGCGAATTGATCAAGGCTGACCATCCTGCCATCAAGAACAACAATGTAACCAGAATCATTGACGCCGTCTTACAGGCCTTATCTAACAGCTCGGTCGTGGGCCAAGAAGCCGATTCCATAGCAAATTACACCAGACACCTATTGTCTTCTGTGCCCCAAAACGACGCCTTGGCCCTCCTCCAACGATACAACGACTCCGACATCATCCAGAAGTACTTCTCGTAGGACGGGGGGCCCTTCAGCACGGTGGCCCTTCTATTTATATGTGTAAAAATGTACGCCATACTAATTGGGTGCGCGCGCTGCGCTGCGCTTCAACAAACGCTAACCAATTGTACCAGTAATGAGTGGTGCCACAACAACGAGACACAGCGGCAAGCGCCAGTCGTTGAACTCGATTGAGTCCAGCGTGACGCGCTTATTGGTATCGACGAAGCACTTGCTCGAGAGCTTGACGCAATGGGCCCGGAACGAGGTCGATGATAAGTTTGTGTCAGACGCCTATGTGAAGTTAGGGAACGATTTTAGGGCCGCCACGAGAGCTTTTAATCACGCTGGTGTAGATATATCGGATATTGGCGACGTTCCGCAGGCGTTGAGGGTGATTTTGGAGTCGGCCTTGAGCGAGGTGCCCAGCCAGGAGAACCTCGACCGCTTCTTGCCTAATATTAGAAACATCATAGTCACGTTACTCCAGAATTTGAAGGCCAAACAGTCAAAGGCCAAAAGCATTTCTGGTGATAAGGAGAGGCAAAGGGCGAAGGACCACGACCCGCTGAGTCTGGACGAGAGAATCGTCGTTGAAAAACAGAGGTCTCTGAAGCATAGAAGCGACCCGAAAGCGAAGCAAGAGTCTGGTACTTCCGGTTCCAGTGGGGACACGACTCCTCCTCCTGCTTCTGGTTCTTCTGGTTCTGGTTCTTCTGCTACTGCTGCTGCTTCTTCTGGTTCTGCTGCTGCTTCTGCCGCTCCTGAATCGGCCAAAACTCCGTCAAAGCCCCACACCGACCAAAACGACGCCCTCTCTCAATTGCAAAACGAAAGCTTCCTCCTGCGTAGAGCTTCAAAGAGGTTCAGTGCCTATCAGTACGCCAAATTGGCCAATATCAATCCGTCCAACTCGCTCCCCAAAGTAGACAGAGTCGACTCCGCAAGAATGGCCCTGATGCTGACCCTAAAGGACCCCCTGTCTCCTGTGGATCAGAATCCCGATGCAACCACAATCGTGCATGACGGCGAGAGTGACATCTTCCTCAGACTCAACAATCAAACCAGAAAAGCCAGGGTCAAGCTTCCCGTAAGCTTTGCGTCTTTGCGTCTTTTGTTTGTGGAGAAATTCGCTTATTCTCCCGGTACTGCTACGTTCCCGGATATCTACATCACCGATACTCGATCCGGGGTGTCTTATGAACTAGAAGATCAGTACCTATCAGACGTCAGAGAAGGAACTATGCTATCTTTAAATGAAGTGCAAACAGATACAGAGAAACAAGATCTAAAGCATGTTCAAGAAGAGCTAAAGGATTTGAGATTGAAGCTTGGCTTGCTTGACTCCGTAATATCAGAATCCATAAAAGAGGCCGTCAGCAGCATCAAATTACCAGCACCAGTTGTACCTAGTGCACCGGCCCCCGTTGCAACTGCTAGCGAAAAAGAGCCCGTTAAAGAAGGGCCGTCGTCGCCTCCAGGTTCAAAGACTCAAGCAACCAAAGTCAGCATCAGCAAGGAGATCGATGAGTTGCAGAAAGAGCTCAAAGTGGTGAGGCAAATTCAGAGTTCCAACAGCGATTTGTTCGAATCGTTCGTCAAAGACTTGGGTTCTAAGGTTATTCAACTACAGGAAACAGGCCTAGATACCACCAAGTCTTCTAATAGGCTCTACATGGAGAAATGCCACACTAGACTATCCGAAGAGTCAGATACTTTATTGACTAAGGTGGACGATTTGCAAGATTTAATGGAAGCACTCAGAAAAGATGTTGCACAAAGAGGTGTAAGAATAAGTGAACAGCAGCTTAAACATACACAAAAGGAGATAGAAGATGCCAACAAGTCGTTAAGCAAGATGAATCACTTCATAAGTAGTGAAAAAACCATCTGGAAGAAAATATGGGAAGCCGAATTGGACAAGGTTTGTGAAGAACAGCAATTCTTCAACTTGCAAGACGATTTGACCAAAGATTTAGAAGAAGATATCGCCAAAATACGTGAGACTTACGCTCTTATAGAGCAATGTTCGGTGGAACAAACTAAGCTGTCGGGGCAAAGACGCAACAAGGTAGTTGCTAATTTGCACATCCCGGAGCCGGGAGAAAACCTTCACGATTTAAAAGATGCGGTACTAAATGAAGTGGTTGCTCTTAAACCCGATCACGAGAGCAGACTTGAAGCTATAAATAGAGCAGAAAGACTCAGAGAAAAGGAGAAACAAATGATTGAAATGGACGAGTTCCAAGAGGAATTGGGCAGCTTTGTCGATGACAGTAAGTTGAAGAAATCTGGTGGGATAAGTGAAGTAGAGAGGCAGAGACAGCTAAAAGACTCGGAAAATCTAAAGAGCAGTTTTGGTGTGTAAGTTTTATTGTCACGTGATGCGGTCAATGGTCCGGTCCAACTGGTCAACCGTCCGGTCCATTTGGTCAAATGCTTCTTTTATGTAAATACTAATGCCCCGTTTGGCCACAACACTCCTGAACACATCGACTATACTGCCGGTGTATTCACTTTGGTTAACATAGGCCCACCGGGTTAATAAGAACTTGAGATTACCGGAAATAAATAGTTGTAGTTCCAATTTGTTGATGCTGCTTCCTCTTTTACTCAAAGTCTCTAGCCCTCTACTCAACAGAACAAGCAACACCTCTAAGATCTTCTCGATGTTTGACACCTGGTTGCCGATACTGTTGAACGATAGGCCAATGGTGTGCTCTTTCAATTGGCCATTGAGCCATGCGCTGAGGAACCTGTATAGTTCGCTATATGAAGAACATTTCCGGTCCACCATGCTGCTGGGGTTGCTGGAGGCCGCAGAGCTCACAGACAAATCGTTGCAATTGATGTCCAATCCAACATACTTGAAGGTAGAGGCGTCGGAACCGTAGCCTCCATCGATCCAAAGCGTTTTGGACTCGTTTACAACAGCCCCAACTGAAGCAAACACCGGACCACTTACCACCGAGTACACCTCTTTGCAGAGCTCTTTACTGGTGGATATCAATAGAAAGTCGTCCGCAAGCCGTAAGAGTAACGTCTTCCCCGGCCTTCCGTGCACGAAACCTAGCTTCTCATCCACTAGCTGGTTGTAGAAGATGTTGCAGAGAGTGGCCAGGAGTGGAAAGCCCTGGAAGACCCCCCGTCTCCTCTTGTACAAACCAATGGTGTCGAGGGATATGAAAAGAGTGGAGTTGCTGATATAGTCTCTAATGTTATCAAGGGCCATCTTTTTGGTGAGCTTCACTGTTTCACACTTATCAATGGTGGCCGAATGGTTAGTTCGGGAGCTGACGCTGGTCGAGTTAACTCTGTCTATACTATCAGATTCGAATACATGGAACTTGCGGCGCTCTTTCTCTTCCACTAGCAGCGTCTCCGAATACTGACGAATCAAGTAGCAAGTGTCGTCGCTTTCGCCCGGGAACAAGCTCTCGATGCACTCAAGCAAGTCTGTGTGCACGATATTGTCGTAGCAGTTCTTCATGTCAAACTTCACCATGTGTATCTTATCGCCCGGCAGTATGTGGTGCACACGGAACCGGTTGATGTGCCTGGCGATGTCTTGGTTGGAAAACGATTTCGGGTGTACTCTTTGCTTGGACTGCGATAGCTGCCTATCTTTGTAGCTCAATAGCGACTGCAACGGCCGGATAGACTGCTTTACCAATTGGAAGTACTTCACTATATCGTCTTTGGAATTGCGGGCCAACGACAATGGGTGCTTTCTGAGTGGTATGCAGAGTAGTCTGAACCCGTTCTGCTTGGGGAGTAGCCTTATGGACCCAACAAAGTTGTTCTGTAGGTTCTTTGTCACCAAGAACTCGGTAGGAACCTCATAAAGATACTCACTTATGTAGTTGGAGAGCCACGAGTTGGTTTCCCGTCGCCACGACGGCTTGGGGTAATAGTTCACCGCCAATTTCTCGTAGGTGTTTGTCCTGTCGACAGTGTGCCAGAACTTGGACAAGAGTCTTCTTATGAAAATGAAGAAGTACCAGTGAAGAAATTTCGACAAGAGTTGCTGTCTCAGCTTCAAGTCTTGCACAGAGGACACTTTTGCAGCCGTTCGGCCTAGCCACGGCACCTGTTTGACCTGGAGCCGGGGGAAATGTGACAATTGTTTCGGTAGTATCGACCTACCGTTCTTGACGTACGCAACGGTGTATTTGGTGATAATACGTTGATTGTGCTGGTTCCCCCACACCTCCACGGGGAAAACCTTAGCAAGAACGATCAAAACGAACCGTATGATGTTCGCTACCGTGCTGGGACGAACCCCCGCGTCGTCAGAGACGGCGGTGTCGCTGGCTATCTGGTTGTGGATGGCCGTGTAGTTGCACTTGAGACTCCGCTTGTATATACCGGTACAAAGACCTTTCAAGCGTCGGTAGCGTTTCGGTAAGCAGGCGTCTGAGCTCTGGCCGGTGATCTCCGCAAGAAACTGGTCCTTGGAAGACGGTATGATCTGAGAATCGTAGATGTACGGGCAAGCTTCAGACCTCGGCCTGTGGCTCAGGTACTTTTTAGCACCACAATAGCCCAAGATTTGGACAAAGCCGGAGTTCTCCCGCCTTAAAAACACGTTTGTGGCGAAGACCAACTCAAGGAACGCCCGTTTCCCTATTGTTCTGTACAAACACTCCCAAAGTTTGCTCTTTACCTCGTTGACTTGGAAGCTGCCGTACGGATTGAAGTGGGAGCTGGCGCCGTATGCACCGCTAATGGAAAAATTGGTGTAGCCCAACGCAAGACAGTGGTGTCCGAGACCGTTGTTGACCAAAAACCTGATGATATGGTCCACCAAGTCGACGTACAGGTCGAAATCAGGGATCTTGTTAACGCGGCTAACCCATGACTTGTCCCGGTGCGGTATAACCAAAGAATTGGCCAAAAGAAGCTTCAATTCGTGTGCCAATGGCGCCACGGCGGCCACCTTCGCCGCCAACGCTTCAAAATCAACACCTTTCCGTACCAAATACTCGTCTAGCGCTAGTGTTTCGCCCAGTCCGCTGCCAGGCCGCATGCTTCCAGTCGATGCTCGTTAGCGTGCGAACTTTACCCCAAGCGCTGTGACGGTAGATGGAAATCGTGTTTGATGAAACTTGTACCGTTTAGCTTAAAGTCAATCGTATCAGAATTCAAGCTCTCTGCCAAAATCATCAGAACGTCGAACAAAATGTCCAAGGTAAAAGAACGGGAGTTCCCGCATATCGATTTCGATAGGGGAGTAATGTACGGAGTAATGCAGCAAATCAAGCACGCTAATGTGAGCCGGGCGACCAAGGGACCGCCTACGTTGGTGGACGTGTGGTGCTGTAGTATCCGGCCCAGTGAGACCAAGTCGTTGATAGGTTTTGTGAGGGAGTTTGTGACGCCGTACGATGGCCAGTCTTTTACGCATATCAAGCGGTTCCAGAAAGCGGTAGAACCCAACGGGGCGACGTATTTGAAGACAGTGGTGTGTTCCAGCGACTTTATCGACTCCAAGGAGAAGGTTTTGGAGTACATAAGGACCTACGGCGAGGGGCACTTTGCTGATACTCTCAGCATCGACGACTTCTTCCGTGCTCAGATCCCCAAACACTCGCCTCTTTCTAGAGATACGGCGCTAGAGTGGTCTGAAAAGTACTGGCCAATTGCGTGGAAGGGCAACCCCAACGTCCAGTACTTGAAAAGCTTGAAAATCGACATCCAGAGGGAGAAATCCATGGTTGCACGGCTCTTGAAGTCTCTTAGAGACCATTCCAAAGTGTCTGACACCGCAGGGATCCCTGTTGCAACGATAATACGAAGGGACCAGGATACAGAGGAACGTACCGACTCGCCCTGCAACGACTCGCCCATCTTCACCAGCTTCGACTGCAGGGACCAGCACCCTTTGCAGCACAGCGTAATGGTTGCAATCAAAGAGATGGCAGAGAGCGAGAAACAGAGAAGGCTCACGTGCCACGACAACACGTCCGAAGCCAACTACCTCTTGAACGGAAGTACCGTGTACACCACGCATGAGCCCTGTGTGATGTGCTCCATGGCATTGGTCCATTCTCGTATAGCCAGAATCATCTATATAAGGCCGATGGCCAGCGGAGGTTTAGAGAGTAACTACCAGCTAGGCGACAGAGAGGGCTTGAACTGGAAGTTCGATATATGGCGGTGGACCGACAAAGACGATACCGCAGAGCTTGCCAATATAGAGAAGCTCTACAAAAAGAGGACCTCGTTCAACGCATAGGCCTATATTTATTCGTTTCTTTCATTATACACGTTCATTGGTTCAAGGATTCGTCCACGTTTTGGAACAACTTGTCGAGCGACTCGTTCGCCGACGCCACAGACACCACCGGCTCCTTTTGTGTGTTCTGTGCTACGCTTCCTACAAGCTCTATCAACCTCTCTATATCTCTGGCATAGTGCTCGATGTGCTCGTCTAGTAATTTGGTCTGGACGGAGGCCGACGTTCTGGCCCCACGCAACGCCCCGACCAACGCTTCCAACGTCGTATCGCCACCGTCCCTACTGGATTCATCCAATTGCCTAATAATATCTTCTATTGGAACGTCAAACTCTTGCTCTATGTTCCTCTCCACCGCTTCTACACTCTCAGCTCTCTGGTTCTGCACCATCCGGTACATCTCAGCACCGTCTTCGCCGCCAGCCCACTTTTTCACCTGCTTTTCCGCCACAAACTCCTCTAATTTGCTCTGTGACACAAGAAAACTCTTCAATATATCGCTGGATTCCATCTTTTCAGCCGTGTCTCCTGCCCGTCCTGTTGCTTAAAAGTATACCGTGGTGGAGGTCGTGGCCCTACCCCCCAGCCAGCCCGCGAATTTGTTTCAGGTGCGACACTCCCGATGAAAAAAACACCGATAAACCAACAAGCGGCACCATGGTGAACTTGTCATTCAACAACAAATCGTTCCATCCGCAGGCGTTGTCGTCTGGGTTGCAGTCGAGGATATCAAAGGACCCGAACAACGCGTTGATCGTAAACACCGCGCCGCTGGGCAGAACCGCAAAGAGAACTGCTGCTCAGCAAATAAACTACGCTGAGTTTGATAACTACAATGATGATTTTGAATACGATGAGGTTCCAACTTCCACTAACACTGCACAAGCCGTTGCCAATAACCAAATGAACGCCACCACGCAAAAAATCCTACTCAAAAGCGCAAGAAACACAAAGTACCCTGAGCACATCAATAACAAAGACAAAATTAATGAACTTAAAGTTACAAACGAAGTATTGGTGCCAATGAAACTAAATGTAGAATACAATAACGGGAACTCGAAGCTTAACGACTTTTTCATGTGGAACTTGAACCAATCCTTAATACTGCCTCAGGAGTTTGCTCTTTTAATCTGTAATGACCTTGAATTACCCAATTATTTAATACAGGAGATTTCAGATTCTATTGAAAAGCAAATCGAAGAGTACAATTATACCTTAACACTACAATTGCCGCCTACTATGGAGTACCACGTTATCATCGATCTCGCTGTGAGCTTGGATAAAAATCTATATGAAGACAGGTTCGAATGGGATTTGGCCCAATCTGATGTTACTCCTGAACAGTTTGCTGATATAGTCGTTGCTGACTTGGGTCTCTCTTTGGAGTTTAAACCTGCCATTTCTCACTCATTGTACGAAATAATACTCCGTTTGAAAAAGGAAATAGTCGACGGTACCTATAATCATGAACTTCACAAATATCAACAATTGAGTGGCTTATTATTCGAAAGAAGTATTAGAATCTCAACTGAAAGTAGTATTCATAATGGTAACGATCAATGGGAACCGGTGGTGGAAGTATTGACTCCATGGGAAATCGAAAAACGTGAAATTGAAAGAGAAAGAAATATCAGAAGATTAAAGAGAGAAAATATGAGACGTGAAGTTGATGATATCTCCTCCACAAAAAGAAGAGCTTTAGGTAGAAGAAGATTTGACGAGTTGGAAGGTTCATGGAGGTAGCGCTTTTGTATGTATTTAATAGTCTGTATTAATAGATTGAATCTTTAGTCACGTGACTTGCTCTCTCGATAGTTGTATCACCAACATCTACTTGTATCCACAAACAAAAGTGGTCATTCATCATTTGCATGATTTCTTTTTCCCTATTAGCTTGTATTTGTGGATATTACTGCTACTTCAGCTATTTAAATGAGATTACCCCCAATTCTTATATTTTTCTTCTTCTTATCACTTTCATTTTAAAAGATATTTGAATTTTTTCAAACAATGTCATTTAAAAGCTCTTTAAAGTTACAAAAACCTCTGTTTATGTTGAAATCAAAGTTTC